>OX422222.1:600000-1157500 GCA_949130495.1 Sambucus nigra
TGGTTGGTTTTTGGCAAGTTGGAACTAATTCTTAACTTCTCCTATAGCCCATTAAGTCCCTTAATGTAGTTAGTGGGTTTAGTGGATAAAGAATAAGTCAGAATTTTTTTTCTAATTTTCGTGGGTTTTAGTTCCCAAATTTTTGAAATTACCCAAATGCCCTTTTAAGTTACCAGTATGGCCCAATAATGCCCCGGGACCCAAACTTAACCCCCGGCTAGTGTTTTCTGACTATTTCGACACCTCCGGACACGTTGGCGCACTCAAAATGACCATACAGTTAATAGAAATAAAATTCGCTTTTTTATTTTATAATTACATTCCTGACGCGACTGTCACACGCGTCTCAACAAAATTTCCCACATTGTCGTATTTCAATCTCGCGACAATTTCAATAGTTACAATATTCGTATATTGCCATATATACACATTATAATCAAATACTAACTCACATCTCGTTAATATTTTTATCCGGATTAATTCTCCATTAATTCATATTTAATTCAATTAATCCCATAAATAATATCGATAAAAATGCGGGGTATTACATACTTCCCTCCTAATAACAGAATTTCGTCCCGAAATTCGGAACTAAAAAGTACCTGGTAAAAATAACTCTGGATAACGTTCGCCCATCTCATCCTCGTGCTCCCATGTGGACTCCTCGACATTATGATGTTGCCACTGAACACGTACTAACAGAACTATCTTTGACCGCAGTTTCTGCTCACTTCGGTCCAAAATAACAATCGGCCCCTCCTCGTAGGAGCTATCAGGCTGGAGATCAATGTCCTCCAAAGAAATATGAGAATGAGCCAAATCATCTCTAATATATTTCCTTAGTGAGGAAATATGAAACACATCGTGAATCCGATGCAAATGCTCCGGTAACCCAAGTCTATACGCAACCGGCCCAATCCGCTCAATAATAGGAAATGGTCCCACATATCTTGGTGCCAACTTCCCTTTCTTCCCCAAACGCATAATCCCCTTCATAGGAGATACTCTGAGGAAAACCTGGTCCACCACTTTAAATTCCCTGAAGGATCTCTTCGCATCAGCATAGCTCTTCTGCCTGTCCTGAGCTACCCGAATGCGGCTCCGTATCAGCTCTATCCTTGCCGAAGAATCCTAAATCACTTCCGGCCCAAGTAGTTTGTTGTCCCCCACCTCCAACCAACATGATGGGGAACGACAAGGTCTACCGTACAATGCCTCAAATGGAGCCATGCCAATGGTGAACTGGTAGGAGTTGTTGTAAGAAAACTCCACCAGTGGAAGATACTGCTCCCATCCACCCCCGAAGTCAATGATGCACATCCGTAACATGTCTTTCAACATCTGATTTGTACGCTCGGTTTTGCCCATCGGTCTGCGGATGATAAGCCGTACTCAACAGCAAATTCTGTGCCCATGGCCTCCTGCAAACTTTCCCAAAACCGTGAAACAAATATCTTATCTCGGTCAGACACGATATTTAGGGGCACACCGTGAAGTATCACTATCTCTTCAATAAAGAGCTGGGCATACTGTCCCGTAGTGTAGTCTGTCCTTATGGGTAGAAAATGAGCGACTTTGGTCAACCTGTCCACAATTACCCAAATGGAGTCGTGACCTCTCTGTGACGTAGGCAGCCCCGTGATAATGTCCATGGAGATGCTCTCCCACATCCACATCAGGACCTCCAATGGCTGTAGAAGTCCTGCCGGTCTCTGATGATCCACTTTTACAAGCTGACAAGTGGCGCATTTCGAAAAAAATGAGGCAATATCTCTCCTCATTTCACTCCACCAATACTGATGTCTCATGTTCTGGTACATTTTGTCCCCTCCGGGATGTACCACGAACTGTGAGCCATGCGACTCTGCCATCACCCCGTGCTATAATTCCTCCCCTTCAGGAACTACCAATCTCCCATTGAAGCGTAATCCCCAGTCTGAGCTAACGGTATAGGACTCGGCTCCTTCTGCTAATAATCAAACTATCTTCTCCTGACAGAACGAGTCATTTGCATGTGCCCTTACTACCTTCGTGACAATCTGCGGTGTAACGGTCATCACAGACATGAACGAACGGGCCACTGCATCCTGGTGTCCCAACTCCTTCCACTTGGCCTTCCACACCCCTGCCACTTCATCTGCTGGCCTATGGCTCAACGCATCTGCTACCACATTAGCCTTCCCCGGTTGATACTGGATATCAAACTGATAGTCCTTCATAAACTCAAGCCACCTTCGCTGCCTCATATGCAGCTCCTTCTACGTGAATAGGTACTGTACGGACTTGTGGTCTGTGAACAATCGAAACTTCTCTCCCAAAAGATAATGTCTCCATATCCTAAGGGCAAATACCACTGTCGCTAACTCCAAGTCATGGGTAGGGTAATTCTTCTTGTGAGGCTTAAGCTTACGGGAAGCATAAGCTATGGCCTGACTCTCCTGCTGTAGTACATATCCCAGTCCCTGTAAGGACGCATCGGTGTAGACAAGATACTCAACTCCCGGTCTCGGCAATGCTAACACAGGTGCTGAGGTTAACTTGTCCTTCAACTCATTGAATGCTAACTGACATGCATCACTCCAAATGAATGGCACACCTTTACGAGTCAGATGTGTCATGGGACCCGCTATCTTGGAGAAACCCCGAATAAACCTCATGTAGTATCCTGCTAAGCCCAAGAAACTATGGATCTCAGTGGTTGTCGTTATCTGTCCCCACTCCCTCACCGCGGATACGTTCCCCGAATCAACAGATATCCCCAGGTCCGAAATACAATGCCCCAAAAACTGAACCTCTTTCAGCCAAAACCCGCACTTCTCATACTTTGCATACAGCTCGTTCTGACGTAGTGTCTGCAAAACCTACCTCAAATGCTCGGCGTGCTCCTCCTCTGTCTGGGAGTAAACTAGAATATCATCAATGAAGACAATGAGGAACTAATCTAGGAACTCTCTGAACACCCTATTCATCAAGTCCATAAACACGGCTGGAGCGTTGGTCAAACCAAAAGGCATAACCCAAAACTCGTAGGAACCATACCTCGTTAAGAAAGCAGTCTTCGATACGTCTTCCTCCCTGATACGCAACTGATGGTAACCAGATCGCATATCAATCTTTGAGAAGAAAGAAGCTCCTCTCAACTGGTCAAATAAGTCATCGATTCGGGGCAAAGGATACTTATTCCGTATCGTGACCTTATTCAACTCCCGGTAATCCGCACACAACCTCAACGATCCATCCCTTTTCTTAACGAACAACACAGGGGCAACCCACGACGAAGTACTCCTCCGGATGAACCCCTGACCCAACAACTGCTCAATATGATCTCGTAGCTCTCGCATCTCTGCCGGAGCCATACGGTATGGTGCGCTTGCTATAGGTCTCGTATCTGGCAATAAGTCTATGACAAAGTCTATCTCTCGACTGGGGGGTAGGCCTGGTATCTCATGAAACACATCTGAGTACTCCCTGACAACTGGGATCAAATCTAAAGGAATCACAACCTCCTTAGAGGTATCCTCCTCTATGTAATACAAATGAGTGGTCGAACCTCCCTCTGGGCGAGGCATCGCCACTACAAACATCACTTGCCCCGGGATGGCAAAAACAATACTCCCACCGAAGCAATCAATCATGTCTCTATAATCAACGAGCTAATCCATACCGATAATCACATCGTGTACATGCATATCTAATACCAACATATCTGCAGGTAATACCAGACTACCAATCTCTACCCCCACTCCCCGACATATAAAGAAAATGAGTGACCCACTCCCCAATGGTGAGTCTACACACGTCACTGTTCTCTCTGCTGTTGCTAACAACCCTAAGGCTTTTGCAAAATGTGTAGCTATAAAATAATGCGTTGCTCCCATACCAAACAAAACCTGACCCATAGTACCATGGATAGGAAACATACCCTCAATAGCTGGCGGATTCTGTGGGGCTGCGGCCTCTTGAAGGTAATACACTATCCCATACTGAAGCTGTCCCTACTGAACTGGAACCGCTAGAATGGGTGGTAATGCTTCCCTCTGTGGTGGTGCTGGGAGGGCGGCGGGAAATATATGCCTTTGTGGCTCGTGTCGATCACCCTGATGCTGCTGCTGTGGGCCCCTTCCATTATCAGGACAATCCTGACGTTTGTGGCCAATCTTACCACAAATGAAACACTTCCCCGGGAAGTTTCCCCCTCGCTGTCCCTGCTACCCTCGGCCTTGGTGGCCGTTACCATTTCTGCCCTAGCCTTGCTGGCCCTGGTGAAACTGTTCTTGTTGACCATTTTGACCCTGCTGGCCCTGATGGCCGTTATGACCCTGCTGGCCATTCTGGAATCCTCCCTGACCGTTCCTGAAACCCCCTGATCGAAACCTCTAATGATCCCCCTGCTGGGAACCCTGATCACTCTGCCTATATTGACCCTGAGCTGATTGTGCCCCGCTGGCACCATTTCCCCCTGTCCTGCCCTGATTGCTGGACTCTCCTGATAGCTTCCCCTCTGTCAAGTGAAAGTGGTGGTACTGGCAATGGAGCAATGCAGCGTTAACCACATCAGAATAAGTGGCCAACGAGAGGTTCCCCAATAAATGCTGACGGATCCTCCAAGTCAATACATCTATGAATTTTTGAATCTTCTTCTCTTCCGTCGGTATCTCATCCTGTACAATGTTCAGCAAATTTGTGAATTCGGCCTCATACTCGACCACAGTCTTACCCTCCTGTCTAAGGCTCATCAACTTCCTCCTCATTTCCGTCTGAACAGCTGACGAAAAATATTTGCGGTCTAACCGCACCCAGAACTCCTGTATAGTGAGAGTATATCTCTCCTCTGCGGTGGTAATAGACTCCCACCACTGCAATGCAGCTCCCACTAGCTTGAAAGTAGCTAGTATCGGTGCACTCATACATCCTCAAGTGCCTCTGAATATTCTTCCTCCACTGACTAGATACCAAAACATCGGAGCTACTTGCGAACTTCGGAGGGTCTACTTTCTAAAAAGCATCTCGAACTTGTTCCCAAGCAGACGAGAATGCATATGCCTGAACTGGCGCGGCTACCGGGGCCTGAGGTGGTGCCTGCTGAACTACTGCTAGTGCGGCATTTGCAGCCTGGGCCATAATGGTTGCGACCTCGGTGGCATTCATCGTGCCCTGAACTGGTGCGGGCTGTGGTTCTGGCGTTGCATCCCTGGGAACTCACTGTGCACGTCGTGGAGGCATCTGAAATGAGAATAAAGTATATAAGTTCACAGTTATAAACTTAAAATAGCTGAAGAACGTAGCATATATAAAAGAATACAACAGTCCTAAAACATAGGGCTCTACATCAAAGAAAGCTCAACGGAAACATAATAAGCCGTACAGATCCTAAAGGACACTAGAACCTGATGCTCTGATACCACCTGTGACACCCCGACTAATTAAATACCGGGTAGATACTCCTTTATTAAATCAATACAAAATGCCAAGTTGGTCCAGTTAATAGCATCACTGTCGAAAACATTTTTAATGATTACTAACCACCTAGTATTTAAAAAGTGAGTTGTCAAATTTTAAATTAAATCTGATTAACATGCAATAAATGAAATATAGAAATGTAACACAACCATTAACGATAAAATCCAACTATAATGAATCAACAAGTAAAAATGAGTCTCGAGGAAATACTCCTCACAACAATCCCAATATGAAACGAAATAAAACAAGTCTGCATCCTGAATTAATTACAAACCAAAGTCTGAATAACTAAAATATAAAATGAAATGTCTCTAAAAGAAATGGGCGACATGCCCTACAACTGATGAAATCTGAATATAGAGTCAAGGCAAATGAAGCGTCTAATTGCAAGGCCCTGTAACTTCCACAACAGCTACAGCTCGTCACCTGACTGGAAATACTATGCATGGTGTCCTTGTGGCTGGGCACCTAAAATGGTTTTTTTACAAAAAGATAGATTTGAAAGCAAATGGGTCAGAGCCCGAATGTGGAGAGTATTTTAAAAACAGAAAGTGCTTTAATAACAATTAAAACAATGAATGCAAGATACATGTTAGGACGTGCTCTCACATGAAATACTCACCTCTCTTCTAACAGTGCACTCCTAACGTTCCTGTACCCATACATGTGTTATTTATGTAATTAAACCAACACAAGTTCTAACCCAACTACTCGATTCACAATATGAATTCCCAATGTTATTATTTAAATAGATAGCTTTACTTGAACTCGGATTCTCAATTGTTAGCATCACCGTTTACTGGAGGTTGTCCCCTTATTTATCATCTCATGGAGTTACTATAAATGATTCTCATAAGTAAACATCACAATTCCTTTTCATTCCACCGTATATTATTCACATCATAAATATACAATATAAGCACCCTGAGGCTAAGCTGCGGCGCACACATACTCTGCTATCCATCCCGGTACGTCACGTACATAAGGATTACAAATTCCGAGTCTCTCAGGAATTGTTAGAATAAACACCACAAACAAAATGGAGGCGAACATAATTCAACATATCCATGGTCACGTACATACCTACGCTCCATAGTGAGCTGGCTTAATAACTCACAATTAAGTCATTCCTTTTAACTATGTCCTCAAGGTACCAAACTAAATCCGGGCACACAAGGATTAGAAGGCCCAAAGCGAACGTCAACCTCCCGTGATAGCAAGTATGGTAGGTATGTCATACACATAAGATTATATACTAAGCATGCACACATCTTAGATATCTCAATATTAATAAAGGTATTTTCTACATCCTTATACCATTATTCCAACTGTATACATTTTTAGTCTTGCGATAATATATAATGTAGACTGTCGACACATCTCACGTCATAGATTCTTATACTTAAAACCTATCTCAATGGGTTATTAAGTTTCCTAATATTCCCACATATTACATCATTATTCTTAAGGTCCTTACTTCTGCCCCAAACCTCAATTCATCAACGTATTCAAAATTTCTCTATTAATCCTAATATTATCTCACTTATCGATCTTCAATAGCTTTTAGAATAAATTCCTCAAATTAAATTCTAATTAAGGTCCTAACTTTATAACCATACCTACTGGTCTTCCTTAAGTCTAAGGATATTCATAAGGTCTCCAATAATATTTTCCAAGGGTTAACATCATTAAAATTTGACTTGGGAAATTTTACTCTTTCTGGGAAGGTCGATCGATTGACCTTGACCTTCGATCGATCGATGGTGATCGATCGATCGACTAATGAATGTCGATCGATCGAACGCACCAGGTGGTCTGCGGACTGCTTCGTTTTGCAGTTTTAAAATCATCTCAAAACACCATTAACAAGCATGAAACTCCAAGAATACGTTATAATATCATCATACAATCATCCTACAACAGTGTTAACATTCTAAAACTAATAATTCATCATTCAAGGGCTTTGTTTGGATCAAATCTTCATCAAGAATTCCAGTTTTTTATTTCTTTCAAGAACATTAATAAACTTCTTCTAAAATCCATTTTTAGATCTTCAATAGTTTTGTTTTGAATACATAATTCGTCCAGAAAGTTTCTACATGCAATTCCTAACATAGTTCATAGTTTTAAATCCTCAAATTCATGGGTCTAATCAATCTTCCAAGATAAATTTGATGATAATCTTAAACATGGAAAAGCATAGCATTGAATCAATTATAATTAAACCACTTGCCTCTAATCTTTCTCTGACTTTGATGTTGAATCTTGAAGGCTGAGTTGTTCTCCCTCTCTCTTTCTGTAGAATTCTCTTCTCTCTCTCTCTCTACAAGTTTTTCTCTAAGGATGATGACAATGGAGGTGTGGTTGGTTTTTGGCAAGTTGGAACTATTTCTAAACTTCTCCCGTAGCCCATTAAGTCCCTTAGTGTAGTTAGTGGGTTTAGTGGATAAAGAATAAGTCAGATTTTTGTTTCTAATTTTTGTGGGTTTTTATTGTCGAAACGGGCCTCACATTATTATTTCATGCCGAAGCACCATTTTTTCTTTGGGTCGAGGCTTTTATGACTACAATTTTTTTGATAAATCGACTCCCATCTAAAGTTTTAAAAATGAACACTCCAATTTTCACCTTATATGGGAAAAATCCAAATTATTCGTCTCTAAAAATTTTTGGATGTAGATGCTTCCTGTACTTAAGAAAACACACAAATACAAAATTTGAACCCAAAACTTATCCTTGTGTTTTCATTGGGTATAGTAATCTTCATAAAGGGTACATATGTTATCATCCTACTACAAAAAGAGTGTATATTTCTAGACATGTGGTGTTTGATGAACATATTTTTCCTTTTGATACAAATTCAAAACTTTGTGAAACAACACATAAAACATCTGTACTCAACATTTTTCAAGAATTTTTTGCTCCTTCGGATCAGTCAAATTTTTTACATCAATCCCCTCAGAATGATAACATCCCCATTACCATACAACCAGATGCACAGTCTAGCCACCCTCCCTCTGAAACCGAAGATTTAGTAACAACTCCTCAACCTGTAAACTGGCTTAGTTCTCCATTTGACACCCTATTCCTGATCTCCTAAATCTGGGAGCTACCAACTCTGTCCTACCCCACTTGCCTATTTCCTCTAATTCACCTAGTCTACCACCAATTCAATCCCCATTGTCCCCTCACCGAGTAACTGCTATAACCCCACCCCACCATATCTCCAACCCTCGAAACTCTTCACCCCTTCTTCCTTCGAAACTCGCTAAGCCCCAACCACCCATTGTGGACCCCTCTGGTCTCCATCTCCATGTCGACCTTTCCCTTATCTCACAAATTCCATCGCACACTCTCACTCATCATCCAAATCCTTCCAATACCCAGCATATGTTTACTAGAACACAAGCAAATAAATTTTATCCCAAAGCACTCATTACCACTCAACCCTCTCTATTGTCTGAACCTTCTTCTCTTAATGATGCATTGTCTCAACCCTTGTGGGTCCGTGCCATGGAAGACGAACTGGTTGCTTTACATCTCAACAAGACATGGACACTTGTTCCCTATCACCCTTCCATGCACCTCATTAGCTCCAAATGTGTATACAAAACCAAAACAAACGCAGATGGTACGTTGGATCGTTATAAAGCCTGTCTCGTTGCTCAAGGTTATCGCCAACTAGAAAGCATTGACTACTTGGATACTTTCAGTCCTATTGTCAAACACACAACTATTCGCACAGTTCTTGCCATCTCTGTTATGAATGGGTGGCCTCTCCATCAACTGGATGTCAAAAATGCTTTTCGTCATGGCTCCCTCCAAGAAATTGTGTACATAAAACAACCAGCGGGGTTTGTTAGTGTTGATCATCCGGATCATGTTTTTCTTCTTAAAAAGTCTATTTATGGCCTTAAACAGGCTCCCCGCGCTTGGTTTGATAAATTCAGCTCTTATCTTCTTCAACATGGTTTCTCTTGTAGTCAAGCTGACCCCTCTCTCTTTGTGTACACCCATGATCATGTCACTATTTTACTTCTTGTGTACGTTGATGATATTATAGTCACCACCAATAATTCCACTCACTTGCCCAATTTTTTACGACAACTTGGGACAGCTTTCTCCATAAAAGATTTGCGTCACCTTCATTATTTCCATGGTATTCAGGTTACATATTTTTCGGGGGGTCTTTTTCTCACACAAGAAAAATATGCTCACCATATTCTAACTCTTGCTAATATGCTTCACTCCAAGCCTGCCCCCACTCCGGCTACTCCACCCTCCCAATCCATTAATAAATTTACTTGTCCACTTTCTCCTCCCTCATTCACACACACTGAATTTCGGTCCATCGTTGGTGCTCTTCAATATCTGACCCGCACCCGACCTGATCCTACCTATGCTGTCAACACCCTTTGCCAATTTCTCCACGATCCCCAGCCCATGCATTTTCAAGACCTTAAGTGCATCCTCCGGTATGTTCAAGGTACAATTGGATATGGGATAAATTTTTACTCTCAATCTAGTTCCAATTTGTACGGGTTTTCAGATGCAGACAAGGACGGGTGTCCTCTAATGCGCTACTCTACCTCCGGTTATTATATTTTTCTGGGCACCAACTGCATTTCCTGGGCTTCTAAGAAACAATCTACCGTGTCACGGTCCAGCTGCGAAGCTGAATATCGTTCTCTTGCCGCTTCCACATCCGAACTCCAATGGCTCCAATATCTTCTTTGCGATATTGGGTTCTCCATTCCCAGTCCATCACTGCTCTTATGTGATCATATTAGTGCTCTCTACATGACTGTGAATACCGTTCTTTATGCCCGTACCAGGCACATTGAATTAGATTTTCATTTTGTTCGTGAACAAGTGGCCCAATGTGCTCTTGTTACATAATATGTTCCTTCATCACAGCAGTTGGCTGATGTATTTACTAAAGCCTTGAGTAGTGCTCCATTTTTTGGTTTTTTATCCAAACTCGGTGTGTCTCCCCACCCCTCGCTTGAGGGGGGCTGTTAGAGCATGCATGGTTTCCCATGCATGCCTTTGCTCTTCCACGCTTTCCCTTCACACTGTCTCCACGATCACAGCAGTTCCAAGCAGTTCCAGCACACGTCCAAGAAGTTCCAGAACACGTTGCAGTTCTTCAGTTACTGTGCACATTGCAAGCAGTTACAACACAACAGTTTTGTAACTGCTCTCCCTAGCGGTTGTAGAAAAGGAACATTATAAATTTGTCAAGCATTTTGTAATCTATAGATAACTGACATCATATGGTTCTTATATAATATAAATTTCTCTCATCTTTCATGATAACGTATTCAAAATTTCTCTATTAATCCTAATATTATCTCACTTATCGATCTTCAATAGCTTTTAGAATAAATTCCTCAAATTAAATTCTAATTAAGGTCCGAACTTTATAACCATACCTATTGGTCTTCCTTAAGTCTAAGGATATTCATAAGGTCTCCAATAATATTTTCCAAGGGTTAACATCATTAAAATTTGACTAGGGTAATTCGACTCTTTCTGGGAAGGTCGATTGATCGACCTTGACCTTCGATCGATCGATGGTGGTCGATCGATCGACTGATGAATGTCGATTGATCGAACGCACCAGGTGGGCTACGAACTGCTTCATTTTGCAGTTTTAAAATCATCTCAAAACACCATTAACAAGCATGAAACTCCAAGAATACATTATAATATCATCATACAATCATCCTACAACAGTGTTAACCTTCTAAAACCCATAATTCATCATTCAAGGGCTTTGTTTGGATCAAATCTTCATCAAGAATTCCAGTTTTCAATTTCTTTCAAGAACATTAATAAACTTCTTCTAAAATCCGTTTTTAGATCATCAATAGTTCTGTTTTGAATACATAATTCGTCCAGAAAGTTTCTACATGAAATTCCTAACATAGTTCATAGTTTTAAATCCTCAAATTCATGGGTCTAATCAATCTTCCAAGATAAATTTGATGATAATCCTAAACATGGAAAAGCATAGCATTGAATCAGTTATAATTAAACCACTTGCCTCTAATCTTTCTCTGACTTTGATGTTGAATCTTGAAGGCTGAGTTGTTCTCCCTCTCTCTTTCTACAGAATTCTCTTCTCTCTCTCTCTCTACAAGTTTTTCTCTAAGGATGATGACAATGGAGGTGTGGTTGGTTTTTGGCAAGTTGGAACTATTTCTTAACTTCTCCCGTAGCCCATTAAGTCCCTTAGTGTAGTTAGTGGGTTTAGTGGATAAAGAATAAGTCAGATTTTTTTTTCTAATTTTCGTGGATTTTAATTCCCAAATTTCCGAAATTACCAAAATGCCCTTTTAAGTTACCGGTATGGCCCAATAATGCCCTGAGACCCAAACTTAACCCCCGGCTAGTGTTTTCTGACTATTTCGACCCTTCCGAACACGTTGGCGCACTCAAAATGACCATATGGTTAATAGAAATAAAATTCACTTTTTTATTTAATAATTACATTTTTGACGCGATTGTCACACGTGTCTCAACAAAATTTCCCAAATTGCCGTATTTCAATCTCGTGACAATTTCAATAGTTACAATATTCGTATATTGCCATATATACACATTATAATCAAATACTAACTCACATCTCGTTAATATTTTTATCCGGATTAATTCTCCATTAATTCACATTTAATTCAATTAATCCCATAAATAAATATCGATAAAAATGCGGGGTATTACACATGTGTGAGGTGTTCACATCTCGAATGGGGCCGTTTGGTGGATATTTGGGTTATCATACTTGAACAACATATTTTTCAGTCTAAGTCTAGATATTTAATAATTATCATCACAATCTCAAATTGTGAGTCCTGTGACTACGTGTTTAGTTCATATAAGTTGTGTTGCTCCCTTGTGAGGTCTTTGTAACTCTTATGTGTACGTTTGGTGGTTGTTCGACATTTTCCTCCTTTAACGACATGTTTTTAAGCCTAAGTATAGATATTTGTTAGTTATCGTCATATTTCCAAATCGGGAATCTCGTGACTACGTGATTATTTCCTATGAATTACATTTGTCCCATGTGAGGTGTTTGGGTCCCTTACGAGGCCAGTTTGGAGATGTTTTGGATTTTCACCCTTTAAGGTCATATTTTTAAGTTAAATCTTTATATTTATAAATTATGTTCAAATTCTCAAATCGGAAGTCCCGTGATTATGGAATCAGTTCTTACGATTTATATGTGTCCCTTGTGCGGTGTTCATGTCTCTTATTATAACACCTTCTTAACAACGAACAAATTTAAAATAATTCACTTCCAATTATCAAATGGGAATAAATCACATAGTTTTCAATTGAAAACGCTTCAAATACAATCAGTCATCTTCTAATTTTTTATCCAAAGTTGGAAATAACCCAAGCTGAGTAGAAAAATTAATAGCAAAAAATAAATGAATTCTTTAATCTTATTGGGAATTCAGTTACATTCTTTGAGGGAATATTTAGTGGGTAACACATTTTGTGAATACACTGAGGAGACGGGGAATAAAAAAAGAGATTATAGGAACAGAGGTCATAAAATTTTTTGAGTTTAGCCCCTACTCTCATGACTAGTTTTGTGTTTTTTCCCAAAATTTATCATTGGGTTATTGTGTTGTTAAAACCCTAAAACGAATTAATTTTAAAAACAAGGTTGTAACTTAATAACACCTGTAGTATAAGATAAATGAACATTAAAATTAAAACATTAATAAGATAAACGAATTAATCTTATTAATACCTTATGAAGCAAGCAGAGGCCCTTAAAGATTAAAACATTAAAATTTCTCAAAATTAAAAAAAAAAGATATGTTTATTTTTCCTCAATGGATGTGAAGAACTTGTGCTGGTTGTTGAGAAGTTAATAGATAACCAAATTATGTAGATTTCTTCTCCCCAAAAACCTATTTATATATATTAAAAATGAATCAATGAATGGAAAGACGTTGTAACAAAAAGTTACGTTATTTTTTCATATACCCAAATTTAAACATTGATCATTATCATAACAACCCTTCTTGGTCACTTCCACATATATAACATGTAACTTTATTCCATCCATCCAATCAAAGGTTGCCTTTAACTGGTAAATATTCCAAACATAGTATCAAACACATACAACTAGCTCCATATATATTTTTGTAAAACACACACATTATAACCTCAAGTAATTATACAAATATACTTACACCCTTAGAAGTTCAAAAGCAAAACATACCCCATGGGCATTAAAAAAACAAATAAACTAATTTCATACAAAAAACCTAATTTTTTTATAATCTTTAATTTACAAACCAAATACGACCAAACTAATCTACAAAAACTAAAATGAATTAAAAAAGTAATATGTAAATGAAAAAAAGTCAATTAGATAAGCCAACATCAGGTTAATAAACTAATGGAGGTTAGGAAGAAGAGTTAGTGGAAGCAGGGCAGGGGCGGCGGAGATGACAGGCGTGGGGAAAGGGGCATAAGCGGATTGGGGCAGGGGTGGGTTTGGGTAGAGGTTGGGTTGTGGGAAGATTCGTTCCAGAGGGGGAGGAGCCAACAAGGTAAAAGAGATTATCAAAAAGAGAGATGGAGAACATGATAAGAAGATCGTGTAGGTTTGTCAAATGGTTCTATTATGAGAAGAGAATGAAAATGAAAATAGCGAAACATATCTAGTTTGTCAAATGGGACTGTTTTTAATTAATCAAATGGGACAATTTTTAGTGTTATACAAAGATCTAAATGGGACGGTTTTTAAATTATTACCTTTTGCAATTTATCAAAGATGATTTTATAAACCCATATTATAAAATGACTCAAACTGGACAGTTATTATAATCCATGGTTTATATTTTCCCATATAATATAGGTGCTAAAAATACACTGACATGAAGGAGGGTAAATAAAAACCATACGTAATAAAAAAATATATATCTACTTTAGGGGTTAATAATTATAATATGTCCCATGTGGTCCTTTTAAGTGGAAAAAATACATATCGTGTGATCATCCCAAATACTCTCGACCCAAATAATTATTTTTCTTTTAATGATAATTGATGATTCAGGCAAGTCAAAGAATGCTCAAATGACCTGATGATTATTTATTTGTTTGGTCGGGATTTAGGATTCCACAAAGCAAAGTAACTTGTTTTGTAGCATATATTCCAAAAACCTACAAACATAAACCCACTCTAGACGTCCTTTAACATTACTCAAAGCATGTTTGTAACACTCCGTAATTTTGAGTAATTTATGTTAGAGGATAAATTCCATATGTGAAATGGAAAATAATGTGAAATAAAAAGATTAATATGTATGTGATAAATTCACTAGAGTGTTTTAAGTAAATTTAATTAGGTCAATTGTAGTGCATTGTATGTGAGTAGAAATAATGGAAATTGACAATATCGCAATCGGGGCATTTATGCAAATTACTTTTGGGATGAAATAGGATAATTATCTTTTGTGACTCAGATGGTGATTTGGAGTGCACAATTGATCCAAAATAGGTGGAAATAGTCAAAATTGAGTACATCGGGGCATTAATTAGGTTCCTATGACTCTTTAGACTAGTTTGGGGTCATGAATAGGTATTTGGGTCATTTTAATGTAGACTAATAACCAAATTAGGGATTAGTGAATTAAAATATAAGGATTGGAGGTGTGGGGCATCCATAACATTTATTCTAAATAGTAAGAGAGACGGGAGATAAGAGAAAGAAGAGAAATCAAAGAAGAAAGGGAGAATCGACTAACTTGGGAGGAAATTCATCGGATCCTAACATCAAATCAACACACAAAAGAGAGAGATATGACTGTTCAAACAATAAAAGGCAAGTAATTAACTTGCCTAAAAACAAGTTGAGCTATATTCATGTTCATATCATGGTAGGTGTAGAGCAAAAAAAAAATTGGGAAGAGTTCTCACATGTAAATGGGGATTTTATTGCCTAGGTGAATGTGTAATTAGATTGAAATTAGAAATTGTAAGTGGTATAATTGGCTATAAAGTTTTAGTATCGAATTGATTAGTTAAATTTGAGAATAAATAAACATCATGGTTAGGTTATGTTCGAGTGTGTTATCGGAGTGATGATACTTGAAAAACTTGAATGATAATGCGACAGGCCGGTGGAATAAGTCTGGGTATTTCGGAAGAGTGAAGCTATAGTATTTAAATTAAATTATGAGAATTTAATTAATTAAGGTTCGTGAGAGAGACTTAGGATTTTTAGGCTAGTGCTTTGAGCGGTAGGCACGAGTTAGTCGGGGTTTGTGATTTAATTTATATATACAGTTTTAGAGACAATATATATACGAATGTGAATAATATATGCGTGTATGATATTTATATGAAACATAGCTATCCTAATCGAAAAACTATCAGGGAGGTTGCGCGCCAAGGGAGGTTACTCTGGAAAATCCTAGCTGAGGTAGTAATGTTCCCGAGGGTCATAGGTGTTGTGCACACCAGTGTGATGTAGAGTTAGAGTACCTTGGAATAATGTTGTGTGGTTATGACCACTTAATTAATTCCATGACCTCCTCCAATACTCATTTGTAATTTTTGGGTTCGGTGGTGAGATTATAATCCAGTTGCATAGAATGTGCACGATAGCTTGCTAGTGAGCTCTCTTTCAAAATGTGGAAGACATTCAGGAATGCAATTACATATATTACGAGCAATATATATATATATATATGTAAGTATAATTTTGTGTCATTCCTATATAACTTATATACTAGTGTAGTAAATTATATACTGGCATATACGTTAGCTGATGAACATGGTAAAATGACTGGAGTGAAGTTAGAAGTTGATTAATCATTTATTAAGATAATGAGAGACATATCTAACTAAGAAATAAAAGTTTTATAATAATCGAGCCAGGGTAGTATGCTAAGAATATTTTTTAATGAGTCTAGTTAGACAAGGTAGTGTAACTATGTGGGAAAAGATGTATGAGAAACGGGTGCACAATTGTTGAGAGGTGAGGGCTAATCTCATGAGAGTCTGACATCGGCCTAAATATGAAAAATTTAACTTCATATTTATTTACTGCATCTTAGTTACTCTCTAAATGTTTTTATATGTGTTAGGTCTTTGACCCATTTAAAATATATTTTCAAAACTTTTATGTGTCCAACTGCATGGATGCCAAGAATGATTTTTGTTTCTAGTTACACATAGTTGCATCTGATGTGGAGGCTTGCAGGATTATTGAGTAGAATATTTCATTCTTTATATTCTAGATTAGGTTCTCTATTAATGTATTATAGGGAAATTATCCCCTTTTATTGAGACATAGGTTTTTAGATTTTCAGTTGATTGCATTTATTGTATTGAATCCTTACTCGATAGTTTATTTGGTAACCTTCATTGTTTATCTCAGTTTTGGACTTTATCTTGTGTTATATTTATATTGTCATTGTTTATGGATTTATTGGTTATTGGTTAATCTTGTTATATGTTAATGATAGATAAAATTTCACACAGCTTCTTAAATTAATTAGGTTGTTAGTAATTAACTTTGTTTCGATAGTGATGCTAGTGATAAGACATATGAGACCACTATTTTATTTTGGGAAAGCATTGGCCAACCATTATACTAATAGGTAGGGTGTCACAATGTCCCTAAAACCAATGCCATTTTCGACAAAGACTTATATTAATCTATTACACAAGTAACATTACTCATAGCATGTCCATAAAACCTAGGTGCTTTAGTCGACTGAGAATTACAGTTACTAAACTAAAAGTTTTTTTAGGCAGTCAAACCTTTTTTTAACCAACTACACTTTTAAGACAATAAACTAAACCCAACCAAAAGGAGTTTTAGTCGACCAAACTTGAATTTTAAATGACTAAAAGTGTCATAATTTGCATAATTGATTTTGGTAAAAGCTTCCAACCTTTTATCCTAATACCTTAACTTTTCCATCCTTATAACCATCCTATTACTAACCTTTGGATGCATCCTCACACAATAAATTAAGTCCGTATCTTCCATTAAAAAATGCCTAATTTTACAACGCTATCCCCTTGAGAAAATATCCCTCATCCAATCATGGGTCATTCTATCTTTGAGAATCTTGATATAGAAATCGAGATAACCACTTAAGAGTCTTAAACAAAATAACTCCAGTAAGGCAATAGCTTCAAGAAAACCCACTTGAAACTGAATTCCCATTCCCTATCTCTCTCAAGAAAAGTTGCAAATCCAATACCCATTTGTGTTAAAGACTTAACTCGATATTCATTTTAGTATCATACTTGTGATACTTATTTAATTATCATTTTAGAAATAGAAAGTAAACATGTCACAACATTCTTTTAAGTAAAGATACTTTCTCATATATTTTGGTTATGAATCTTATTATTTTGTCTCGTGTTTAACTTCATTAAATTATTGGTTGGTAATGTCGTTGTTGTGGGTAGGCAATGTGTGCCATTAACCTATTGCGTGGGTTCCCCTTGAGTAAGGATGAAGGTTTCGTCTCATTTGTTACTTTTTCGAGATAGTGTTCCTTATAAGGTTTTGGATCCACCATAAGTGAATCAGACATTGTGAAAATATCGAGTACAGTCTCGAGTGTGGATGCAGACGGAGGTCGAAGCACGTTAAAATATCGATTAGCAAAGAACCATTATTATCTATCTATTATGTTCTCATATTTATTATTGATTAATTGCATACTCATTATTTTATTTAACTAATTTCAATTAAACATTACAATTTAATTAAGAACTTTTAAAATTTTCCATTGGAACCCACATATAAAATTCACCCCCTTTTGTTATATTTGCTAGCCAAAAATATGAAAACGACTACCCATTATTTTAATACAAACACAGAACCTATCGGGAGTTCAAAGAAAATTAGAGAATAAAGGTAATAAATCATTAAACACAAACCGAACGCAATTGAACTAATGATATATGAATGATGAGTGAAATATTTTTTATGAATTATGCCCAAATCTAGACCCTGTTTGGCCCATTGTATTATAAATAATGAGTTTTTAGAGTCTTTTTCATAAAATAAAAGAAAAATGCAAGTTTGAATAAAATTTTTGTTCGAAATACAATTTTTGTAACTCTGGGGGGTTAAATCATAATTATCAAACTTTATGGGCCTGAAAATAATTTCTAAATTTTTATCTAGGAAAAATAAAGTTCTCTCTGAAATTTGGTTGAATTCATAAATAAAACAGGCTATTAATGAATTTCGGGGGCTAAAATGCCAAGAGGGGTAATTCTATAATTTTTTTAAATACTTATGACCAAAAATTTGAATTAATTATTGTAATTTTTATAGGTACCCCAGAAATTTGGACAACAAAGGAGTCGATGTTCAAAAATTGTCAGGATATGTCGCGACACAATACGGTTGACACAACTGTACTAAAGATTTTTTATAAATTCGCTCGACTGTCCGTTGAGATCATGGCAGAGATTTTTGGAAAGGTCATAACAAGACTCACAACTTTGAAGTTCGGACGAAAATGAGATTTTGAAGTTTTTAGGGTTAAAAATCAGTTTGAAAAGCTTGGTGTGAATAGTGATGAAATTAGATGAAAATAAAAGGAAATCAAGGACAAAATGGTGATGTTTGTGACTATCTTATGCATGGATATCAAGGATGATTGTGAGCAATCCAGAAACAATCTCAAATAGAATCCAAAGAAGGACAACCTCTTCCAACTCATTTAAACGTGGTCAATTCACAATCTGATCATTACAAATTTTAAGGTAACTAATAAAAAAATCTCGTTCTCTTATCTAAAGCAATTTCACAAATGCTCCTAATAAAATTGATATTCGGTTTTTAAAAGTCAATTTTCAGCCAATCAAGTAGAGTCCCATCAAAACCCTAATACCTCATTTCTAAGTCTATAAATAAGACTACTGGGCGGATTATTAGGGAGAGTTGTAGAGATCCACTTTAGAATAGTTTTTTGTTCCTTTATTTTGTGAGTTTAATTTGTGAGGGCCAAGAATTGTATTTTTGGGGGAGAAGTTTTGTCAAGATTTACTGTACGACACGATTATTGTAAGTTTTTTTCATTAATGAGAATTAATATTCATTTTTGCATTTTTATTTTGTCTACAATTATGCTCGCTTAATTTTCTTGCTAGGACTAGGTCAAGATTATCATGTATGATTAATATTGTGTGTGAATTAAATTTGTCTTTGTTCCCGATATGTGCTAAATGTTCTAAAAAAAATTAGGTATTCATTTAAAACGACACGAGAGTGTGTTTTAAACCTTCCATATTGTTTGAAAAAATCACTTTCTATTTTAAGTGTGAGTACTTTTTGATGGATTATGGCTTTATTAAATTAATTGATAGTTCATGCTTGAAGACTATACTTTAAAATTTAAAAGTGAACTTTTAAGGAAATAGGGATTTCAAGGGTCTAAATCAGAGACGTAAAATTTTATTTTGGACTTCTAATGTGCGTTTTTTTCAAATTAAATTCGACGAGAGTCGATTTCATTTGAGTTATAAAATCTGGAATGATGAATCTAAATTATTGCACAGTGTTTGTTAAATGTGATAAATCGATCCAACGTCCTAGTTTTTACGGTCATTGATTAAATCTCTTGCAGTCATATTTTTTTGTTTGTGTTTGCGTAGTTTAATATTACATGTCATCTTTAAACCCATTTCGTCTAGTTGGACAGTTACAATAATTTTTCAGCAAAAAAAAATTGATAAATCCTCGTGGGTTCGACCCATACTTACACTCGCTATTCTATAATAGCTCGTGCACTTCCGGTATTTATAAATTGACAACAAGTTTTGGGCGTCGTTGCCAGGGATTCATTCGATTTTTTTGAAAAACAAAAGTTGTGACTTCGGACTACTTTTTTTTACTTTTCGCATTTTTGTTAGTGAAAATTAAAAAAAAAAAGTAGAAACTTCTGAGGAAAAATAAAATAAAATTCAGCAACACTATTTCTATTTTTCTAGCAAAAAAAATTATGATTTAAGTTTTCCTTTTTTAATCAATAGCGCTTTTAGCACTAAGTTTATCCTAATATACATAAAAAAAAATCAAATTTTTTTAGCACTTTTAGGAGTAAGTTTTTTAGTAGGTAGACCCTGAAAAAAGAAATCCAAAATTCAATTTTTTCCCAACAGTAAATCGGTTTTTTTAGAGTATAAAAAGAATGCTTTATAACTGTGCTTTATTTTTATTTTTTTTTTAAATACACCAATAGTGAGTGTGTCGTGTTATTTTTTTTTCTTTTCTTTTCTTTCATTTTTTTTGGGTGACACACTTTATGTTTTGTGTAGTTAGTTTTTTTTTTTTCTGAACCTCATTAAAAAAAGTGATGAAAAATTCAGAACACTGTTCAACGGTGCGCGAACTTGAAGAAAAAAAATTGTGCAATCTTGCCACGAGGACGAGGAACTCTCGGGGATGACTGAAACATAGGCGATGTTTTCCTCCGATCGACGTCAACTTAAAATTCGACCCAGCGTAAACAAGTGACCGTAAAAAGTCCACGCCGGAGGTACATTTTTTTTTGTGTGCTCCTACGTGATTTAATTTTGCATTTAATTTAGCAAGTTGCATAAATTGACTTAAGGTTAAAAGATAAGGTGGGGATTTCATCACCTCTCATTGGCCCGAAAACCACTAATTATCCAAGCATTTGCATATCCCGCTCCATCACATTTAATTTAAAATCAAGAAGACATTGGCCTTAGGATATCACATAGCTCATACAAAACCTCTTAACGAGGCTAGAGGTAAAAGCTACTCCAACGCGAACTTATCAAATCAATTTCATATCACCTTGTCTAGGATTGGTGGTTTTTAATGTGTCTTCGTACCTACCACCTACGTGGATGAAAAAACAGGTTTTGAGTAGATAATCGTGTAATACCCCGTATTTCGAAATATTCCAAATAATCAGTTTAATTAAATTGGAGAATTAAATGAGAAAATACACCTTAATTTAAATTACGTAAGAGTAGTAATTTATAGATTTTTATTTAAAATTGTAATTTTGGAATATTAATCGAGAGATAAATAACGGTTTATATTGCCTCATTATATTTACTTAGTCCGAGTGGTAAATAGTTACTTAACGCGTGTAGACCGTGTTGGGATGAGAACGAGTAATATTTTATAAGTGACTCAAATGATAATTTAGAGGTCACATATGTGTCCGGAAAGGTTAAATTAGTCAAAATACTATACTCGGGGGTACTAGTTGAGTCCTGGGGTAATTTTGGACTAATCCGAGACCCTTCGGGGATGTTTTGGTCTTTTAACAAGAGAGGGTATGGAGACCTACGAAATTGAGAGATTTATATCAGCCGTATGATAGAGGGGTTAGGGTTTGAAAACCCATGAAAACACACCATAGTCATTAGAGATAAGAGAGAAACCATTGTCAAGGGAAAAGGAAGAATTGGGAAGGATTCAAAGGAGATTTTCACTATCATCTTGTTCGGGAAAAAGGATTGAAGGATAAAGATCATCAATCATCAACAACAACCACGAGATCAGACCCTACTGAAAATAAGACAAGTTGTTTATTGCAAAAAAATTACAAAGTTATAATACCCATGTGTAGGGTTTTTGAATAGTCTTGTTTAAATCAATATCTTGATAGGAAAATGATGATATTTATACATGTTGGGATATGAATCGCATGTAGAATGATTTAACTTATGTAGATGATTAATATTCAGATTAGACTTGATGCTTTTTCAGAATAAAATCTGGATTTTAAAAGAAAATATGGGAAGAACAGCATAACTAGGGTTTCAAGAAATTCTGGGTTTAATTAACTTTTTCTTTAAAGCAATTGGAGTTTTGATGTATTTGACACGTTAGAAATTGTCCAAGTATATGTGAAAACATGTTAGGAACATTGGGTCAAAGTTTGCTGGACTATAATGGAGTTTGAAGATTTCTTAATGGAGGAAAAGCTTAACGAAGAAGACGAACTACGTCTGTCCTTGTTCGATCGATCGATCGATCTCGAACTATCGATTGATCGACTTTGTCAATCGATCTAACCCAGCAGTCGATCGATCGACGCAAGCTGTTCTTCCAGAATTTTTCCAGTTTAAGTCTTCATTGATTTTTGGGAATGAATGAGTATCCTGGGATTTATATTAAAATTATGTGGGAATGATAATAAGACCAGTAGGTATATTGTTGATGTCCGATGAGGCCATTCGGTGTAGGGCTTGGATTACGAACTGATGAGAATAATTCCTATTTAGTAGAGTATCGGGGAATTCGTAATTGAGTTACGAGGCGAAGTAAATTCAATTTAAGTAATAAACTATTAGGGTAAGTAATAACTACTGAAATTATATGTGAGGGGTAATGAGACCCTTAGAGTTGCGTGAATACTCGAATAAATGTAATAGTGAAATAAATTGTAAGTTAATGAGTACGGTGGATATAAGTAAAATATATTTCGTACGTGCATGATTTGATGGGTCGGGTGTGTACCTACTAAATTATATAATAGTTTGGGTTAAGAGAATTTTACCTAAATTAATTATGTTAGGGTCGATGAGACATTCCGAACTAACATAAAGTTATTATATGTTTGGGGTCGATGAGAAATATCGAACCAAACCTTGAACTAGTGTCGCGATGAAAGAGTCCCGAACCAGAATATGTGTATATATATATTTTTGAAATAGTTGGGGTCGATGGATAATTCCGAACCAACTCTCACTTGGGGTCGATGAATCATTCCGAACGAAGAGTCCTCTACGTGTATAAAAAGGGCAAAATAGTAATGACTGATATTTAGTATATTGTGTGCGAAATATATACTTGATGATATTCTACTTCTGTGTATTAGTAGATTGATATGTACTATGTATTTAAAGATACATACTGAACTGGTAAGTTAAGTAGTGAAACTTAATTATGAAATGCACCTTTAGATTGAGAAAATCTATTTAGTAATTTAAGTAGCGAAACTTAATTACACAAGTTGGAAGGCAACAATTGTGAGAATTGTACTAATTTTAGTAGTGAAACTACATGAGAAGTCTTGAAAAATAACATAGATGAAATGTTAATTGAGAATTAAATAACATACGCGGGATGTTAGTGAAATGGTTGTACTGTATGGGCGGTACTGGAACTTAGGTACATATAAGTTCAGTTGACTACTTTGGTTTTAGTTTGCTTGGGAGGTATGGCTAGATAAACTAAGTGTAGAACGTTAGGTGTGCAAAAAAGATGAGGGGTGAGTAAACTCAAGAGAGTGTAAGAGAACCTAACATGTGTAATCAATAACCGCATTTTATATTATGATAGACGCTTGTTAAATATTTTCAAAATGTTTTGAGTACTAACTCTTGCTATAAAATATTTTCAAAACCTTTTAGGTGTCTAGCCACAGGAACGCCATGTATGATGATTCCATTCCATGGACTCGAAGCTGTAGTATGGTGGATACTTACAGGATTTTGATTTGACGATATCTCTCATTCAGATCTAGTGCAGGATCTCTCACTCTTCTTGGTATGGACTTGTGGTCTGGTATTAGTCTCAGATGTTTAGTTTCAGATTAGTGGATTGTTCTTGTTCTATGGTTATTTGGGAATTTTTAGTCGATGGTTTATTCGACATTACTCTTATTCTTTTGTACTTACACTTTGTTGATTGGGTTATAGTACATGATTATTTTATATCCGCATGGTTGGTTTAACTGTTTTATGATAAATAAAATTTGGCACCGGTCAAATTTTACGTAGGGGATTAGTAATTAAAATGTTTTATGCTAAGAATGAACCATTCGAGAAACCTATTTTAATTTAATAAAGGACTGATCACCCGATGTTTAATTAGACGGGGTGTCACAGATGGTATCAGAGCATCAGGTTCTAGTGTCCATAGGATCTGTACGGCTTACAACATTTTTAGAGTATCGTTTGATTGATATATAGCCCTATCTTAGGATTATTGTACTCCTCTACGTACGTCGTTTACGTTCTCCTGTTGTTTAGTACATGTAGTGTTATATATACGAGTTCGTTTGGGCAAGGTAGGTCGAATATGGGGATAGGACCAACATTGGCGTTAGAAGGTTTGAAGGAGGGAGGAGCTCGGCATAAAACATGGAGTGTTAGAAGATGGTAACCATGGGAGAGATGACTATTGTCCAGGTCACTCCTAGTGTGTAATGGAAGTAGATGCTGTAAGGGTTGTTGAGACATAGTAGGCATTGTTTTTCTAGATGCCGCGATGATAAAGGGGGATGTTAATCTAGACCCTCCCAATGCAGTGATCGTGGGAGGAGGTCTGAAGAAATTTCGATGAGAACGAGCCGTAAAAATGTGATAAAACGGCGACTGTGCATGTTAACCAATGGAAGTAGTGTGTCCAGAGGTTTCGGCATTTAGGTATAGAGTAGAAATACCCAGAAGTGAAAATTTGAGTAAATTTTTGAGGCAATGTGGCGGGGATACCAATCACCGCATTCGGACCGAGGGTCCGTATACAAATTGAGAGACCCTACATATTGTTTAATCGCAAAGTTCTCCAATGATGTTTCTGCAGCGAAGTGAATGGAGATACCTGAACCCATCAGGTGAAAGCCTGGTAGAGGCCAACCTTGAGAAAGAAATTTTTCTGTTGAAGTGAACTTGTACCGATGAGATAGGTATATAAAATAAAATAAAAAAGATCCCTTTATAGAATGGTCTCTCGAGTTATTGGTCACAACTTTGGTAAAACTCTTCTTGGACGACATATGTGTATGAAGGCAGTATGTTACTTCTTACAAGGTTGAGGTGAATGCTCCTAGGTGGGCAGAGCTAAGTGAATTTAAAGATTAAGTCAAAGAGTAAGACTGAATGTAATGGGACTGGTGCAAGCCATAAGTGGAAACCCACTACGGGATTTAATTAATAGATTCTAAATCGGGACTGTTAAGTCCCATAGTGCGTTCCTCTTGGTCAGAAGAATTAAGGGAACCGGGATGATAGTGTTCAGAATCGAGGCTACCAAGTTCGAGAGGAGGGATACCCAAACCGGTCAGTGTGGCCTAGAGTAAGGGAATTTTTGAAAAGATGTATAGTGTGGTTATAGGGCCACGCGTTTTATTTTAGCTTGAAGTTATTTGAGGAAATAATAACTCTATTAAGTGTTGCATTCCGTAGAGGACAAGTGTGTTAGGTCAAGAAACCATCTGAACCACCAGAGTGATGGACAAGGAAGTATATGGATTTTAGCCTCAAGTGAATGGGATATATGATGATGCCTCACTTGAAAGAGGGTCGAGTTGTCATTATTAATCAATATGTGAGAGACCACGGAGATTATGAACATCTCATAGTAATTGATTCTGGTGTGTGGGTACCTAAATGTTGTGAGTCAAGGTATGTAGTATGACCGCTGAGCGGAGAGATCGAGCTCGCTATTGTAACTAGTGCTAAGGACTTAGTGATAGTATAAGCGTGGTGCCACTTGACTGCTTTAGAAATATTGGAGTATGGTTGCACATATTGTCGAGGAATGGAATTTGGGCATCTCGACTATGTGTTGTTCCAACAATGCTCAGTAAGAATGCATGGGGGAGAGGTCCCTTGTTTATGTTCAGTTGCGAAAGGGGATACGACTGAATTTTTATGCACGTCAGGAGAAGAGACGTTGTTATATGCTAGGACATCAGTGAAGCCGGTAGTGTTGTGGAGGAACAATGAAAGGCTTACTTCACCATGAAGGGATAAGTGGGACATTATGGGTAAGGATTTTATTTTTGTCTATAGGGGATGGAGAATACCTGCAATATTGTAGTCACATCGTGTAGACAAGGCTAGAGTTGAGGAGAAGCACATTACGGGTGCGACGCTTCCAATAGTTTTGGAAATGTGCACGGAGAAAATGGTGTATGGGCGCCCTAATCAATTGGACTTCTTAGACATCCGAGATAGAGGGATGCAGAAAATTATTTTGCACGCCGGTGGGGAAATTATAAAGTAACCAACCCCAAGAGTGTGTCAATTAAGAAGAGTGCACGAATTGTAATGTATAATATACCCGGAGAGAGAGGGGAATAGAGTACCACTTGAGGAAAGATGACATGAGTGGGAAGAAGTGTTGAGGAAGGGACATAGTGAGATTATCTCCAGACGCACCGTTAGTTGATAGAGAAAGATAGACTCGAAATGAGCAACCAGAATGTGATAGTGAAATTATCATTCCAATGATGGAAGGAGGAGACAGACTTTTTAATTATTGATGGGCTGTGAACATCATAATTAAGTCAACGTTTCACTGGGGTAGCAGAATGGGGTGAACGAAATGGATTAACATGTAGTTGAAGAGGGAGAGTGCACAGTGTCGCTCTACATGATTGTGAATCAGAATAAAATCCTAAAATTCAACCCTGTGAGAGATAGTCAGGGAGGAATAGAGATAACGTGTTATTTTGAGTAGGTTGTGTTGGCCTACGACTCAACGTTAGTGAGAAAGGAAGATAATACGCCCTTACGGTAGTGGAATTTTGGAGAAGCACCCTAATCAATTCATAGGTTGAATGTATACCTATATGAGAATATTTGTAGGTAGCGTGAGACTGCCTTTATGAACTGGACATAAGGTTTAGGTTCTTGGATTCCTATTAAGTACTTATGTGTACTTTGAGGTGTGGTTCGAGGAGACATTTCGAACATTTAGCCCTTAACGCATGATATGAGTACATTCTATTGGGGTATGACATTTTAGAATATAAGAAGTGTGAAATATATGGCTCACAAGTTGTCTACTCATGTGCGATGAGGTATATATACTTATATTGTGCTCGAAGTGCGATTCCAAGGCAATATAACCAATCGCTATTGGTGATCGAGGTGGGATTCCGAGCCAATAAACCCAAAAGTGTTATAAAAGGGGGGTGATTATAAAATAGATGTTGATAGTATATGTTATGTGTAAGATATATATACATATTGATTTTCATACTTATAAGCGATAGTAAGTGTGTTTAATCTCTGTATTGGGGTCAATGATGTTCCGGACCAATACATGAGGGATCGATTTGGGGTCGATGATGTTTCCGAATGAAATCGATGATAAATATTGGTATCAACGGAAGGTCTGAACCAACATATGTATTACATTTACCTTGGGGTCAAGGGATTTCCGAACCAATGTAAACGACAGGAAGATTGGGGCCGATGATTTTGGCGGACCAATTATCCTTATTGTATATATTTTGTGTGAAATATATATACATTATAATTTTCTACTTATGAGTGACTGTAGACACATAGATGTTATATCTAGAGTTATACATCAAAATGGTAAATTAAGTGAGACTTAATTATGATATAGGCGGCATGGGTAACATGTAATAAGAGTTTATAATGAAGCAAGACGTGTACTTGGGGAGACCGTTAGGATGATATGATTTGATTTTGGGTATTAGAGGATGCAATGACGTTTAAGGTCCTTAGTCTTAATACCAACCTTATCCTAATTTCGAGGACGAAATTCCTATGTAAGGGGGGGAGTATGTAATACCCCGTATTTATGAATATTCCAAATATTCTATTTAATTAAATTGGAGAATTAAATGAGAAAATATGACTTAATTTAAATTACGTAAGAGTAGTAATTTATAGAGTTTTATTTAAAATTGTAATTTTGGAATATTAATCGAGAGATATATAACGGTTTATATTTCCTAATTATATTTACTTAGTGCGAGTGGTAAATAGTTACTTAACGCGTGTAGACCGTGTTGGGGTGAGAAATTCTAATATTTTTTAAGTGACTCAAATGATAATTTAGAGGTCACAGATGAGTCCGGAAGAGTCAAATTAGTCAAAATAGTATACCTGGGGGTACTAGTTGAGTCCCGGGGTAATTTTGGGCTAAATCGAGACCCTTCGGGGACGTTTTGATCTTTGAACATGAGAGGGTATGGAGACCTACAAAATTGAGAGCTTTATATCAATCGTTTGATAGAGGGGTTAGGGTTTGAAAACCCATGAAAGCACACCATGGCCATTAGAGATAAGAGAGAAACCATTCTTAAGGCAAAAGGAAGAATTAGGAAGGATTCAAAGGAGATTTTCACTATCAACTTGTTGGGGAAGAAGGATTTAAGGATGAAGATCACCAATCATCAACAACAACCATGAAATCATACCCTACTGATCATAAGGCATGTTGTTTATTGCAAAAAAATTATAAAGTTATAATACCCATATGTAGGGTTTTTGAATAGTCTTGTTTAAATCAATATCTTGATAGGAGAATGATGATATTTATACATGTTGGAATAGGAATCGCATGTAGAATGATTTAACTTATGTAGAGGATTAATATTCAGATTAGACTTGATAATTTTTCGGAATAAAATTTGGATTTTGAACAAAAATATGGGAAGAACACCATAACTAGGGTTTCAAGAAATTCTTGGGTTTAATTAACTTTTTCACGTTAGAAATTGTCCTAGTATATGTGAAAACATGTTAGGATCATTGGGCCGAAGTTTGGTGGACTATAATGGAGTTTGAAGATTTGTTAATGGAGGAAAAGCTTAACGAAGAAGACGAACTGCGTATGCCCCTGTTCGATCGATCTCGAACTGTCGATCGATCGACTATGTCGATCGATCGAACCCAACAGTCGATCGATCAACGCAAGCTATTTTTCCAAAAGTTTCGTGTGTAAGTCTTCGTTGATTTTTGGGAATGAATGAGTATCCTAGTAAATACATTATACTTATATGGGAGTGAGAATAAGACCAGTAGGTATATTGTTGAGGTCTGATAAGGCCATTAGGTGTAGGGCTTGGATTACGGACCGATGAGAATCAATCCGATTTCGTAGAGAATCGGGGAATTTGGAATTGAGTTACGAGGCGAAGTAAATTCAATTTAAGTGATAAACTAGTAGGGTAAGTAATAATTAGTGAAATTATATGTGAGGGGTAACTAGGACCCTTAGAGTTGCGTGAATACTCAAATAAATGCAATAGTGAAATAAATTGTAAATTAATGAGTACGGTGGATATAAGTAAAAATATATTTCGTACGTGCATGATTTGATGGGTCGGGTGTCTACCTAATAGATTATATAAAACATTGGGTTACGATAATTTTACCTAAATTAATTATGTTAGGGTCTATGAGACATTCCTAACTAACATAAAGTTATTATATGTTTGGGGTCGATGAGAAATGCCAAACCAAATCATGAACTGGTGGCGCGATGAAAGAGTCCTGAACCACAATATGTGTATATATATAGTTTTGAAATAGTTTGGGTCGATGGATAATTCCGAACCAACTCTCACATGGAGTCGATGAATCATTCCGAACCAAGAGTCCTTTACGTGTATAAAAAGGGCAAAATAGTAATGACTGATATTTAGTATGTTGTGTACGAAATATATACTTGATGATATTCTACTTTTGTGTATTAGTTGATTGATATGTATTACGTATTTAAAGATACATACTGAACTGGTAAGTTAAGTAGTGAAAGTTAATTACGAAATGCACCTTTAGATTGAGAAAATCTATTTAGTAATTTAAGTAGCGAAACTTAATTACACAAGTGGGAAGACAACAATTGTGAGAATTGTAGTAATTTTAGTAGTGAAACTACATGAGAAGTCTTGAAAAATAACAAAGATGAAATGTTACTTGAGAATTAATAAACATACGCGGGATGTTAATCAAATGGTTTTACTGTATGGGCGGTACTGGAACTTAGGTACAGATAGGTTCAGTTGACTACTTTGGTTTAAGTTAGCTTGGGAGGTATGGCTAGATAAACTAAGTGTAGAATGTTAGGTGTGCACAAAAGATGAGGGGTGAGTAAACTCAAGAGAGTGTATGAGAACCTAACATGTTTAATCAATAACCGCATTATATATTTGGATAAACGCTTGTTAAATATTTTCAAAATGTTTTGAGTACTAACTCTTGCTATAAAATATTTTCAAAACCTTTTAGGTGTCCAGCCACAGGAACGTATGTATGATGATTCCATTCCAGGGACACGAAGCTGTAGTATGGTGGATACTTACATGATTTTGATTAGACGATATCTCTTATTCAGATCTAGTGCAGGATCTCTCACTATTCCTGGTATGGACTTGTGGTCCGGTATTAGTCTCAGATGTTTAGTTTCAGATTAGTGGATTGTTCTTGTTCTATTGTTATTTGGGAATTTTTAGCCGATGGTTTATTCGGTATTACTCTTATTCTTTTGTACTCACACTTTGTTAATTCGGTTATAATACATGATTATTTTGTTTCCGCATGGTTGGTTTATCTATTTTAAGAAAAATAAAAGTTGGCACTCGTCTTATTTTACTTTGGGGATTAGTAATTAAAAAGTTTTCGACAGTGATGCTAAGAATGAACCATTTGAGAAACCTGTTTTAATTTAATGAAGGCCTGATCACCCGATGTTTAATTAGGCGGGGATTCATAATTCGTATTTGTTCACCTTTTAAATTCTCACTTGTCAAAGAGTAGGATCTGTCTAATTAGGGAGATTAATTCGGAGACCCGTGATGTCATCGCTTAATCTCTAGAAAACTAGATTTTAAAATTAAAATTCACTTCACCGAAATTATATAATTCAATTTGTTGTGTGTCAGATAGGAATTACGTGGTTTGAGTCAAATATTTTTTTTCATCACATAAAAAAATAATCGAGTGAGTTGAGTGTACGCGAAGTTGGTTTCGAGATCTTACCGGTCATTTGTCAAGTGTGGAGTCTAGCATTCTTGATACTTACGTAGGTAGATTTTCGATTTTCACTGAAATGGGAGATGAGTTAGCACTACGTTCACTTTAAGATTACCTTTACCCAACCAGGTCTATTCTGCCTTCATGCATACTTATACCCGATCACGACGCGAATAATTTGCAATTCCATTCGGGAGCAATAAATTTGTTACCCTTGTTTCGAGGTACCAAAAAAGAGGATCCTTACCTTCATGTGTGTGAATTCTAGGAGATATGTGGGACCATTAAGTAGCAACAACTCTCTGATGATATTGTTAAACTTAAATTGTTCCCGTTCTCATTGAATGTCAAAGCTAAGAGTTGGTTTAACTCGTTGGAACCCGGATCCATGACCACTTCGAACCAAATGAGGGTCGCCTTCCTGCAAAAATTATTTGCCAATCAGATGACGGCATCGATATGTCAGGCCATCAATACATTTTTCCAAAAATAAGGAGAACCCTTGTGGATGTAGTTTTGGGAGATTCATGAACTTTCTACTGCAATGTCTGCACCGTGGGATTGAGATAGGATGTCAATTCCAAATTTTGTATGATGGGTTCGATTGTACTACTCGATGCATACTCAAGTCACTATGTAACGGTGATTTTGCCGAGAAAAGTGAGGTAGATGCGTGGTTTTTCCAATGGAGAATCTACGTCCACCACGTCTAATGAGGGTTTCGCTCACCAAGTCAAACAAAGTTATCATTTAAATTCCAAAGTGACCATATTGGCCTGACGTTTAGAAGCTTTGGAGATGAGTAAGGTAGGTAATCGAACCGCATATGCGTTCATTAAGCGTGTAGGTTCCCCTATGTGTATACTTTACGATGCATTTGACCACTTAGAAAAAATTGCCCCACCCTTCCAGCCCAGAAGACACTCACCGAGCAAGCTAATTCCCTCTACCAAAATAGGAAAAAGTATGACCCATATTCCAATGCATACAATTCCGGGTGGAGAGACCACCCTAATTTTTTATGGTCCAAGGGTCAATACCAAGAAATTTCAGGTCAATCTTTTGGTAATCCACCATCGGGTTTCAAAAAGAATGCTCCGAACCGTCGTATCCTTCTTCCAAAAACATCAAAGCTTTAGAGGATACAATGAATTTTCTTGCCCAAAGTACCCTCCATTTATAGCAAAGAACTCAAAATGTCCTCCAATCCACCCAACAGAGGTTCCATGCAAACACTCAATCCATAGCGAAACTCGAGGTTCAGGTGAGTAAATTAGCGAACACGTTGAGTGAGAGAAAAAGGGAACATTTACGAGTCAATCTGAGCCCAATCCTAAAGGTAACATACCGAAAGGTCAATATTTTTTGCAAGATTACGTCAGTTCATAACACACCTAAGAGGATGTCAAAGCAATCATCACCCTACAGTATGGTAAGAAGGTCGAAAAGAATGTCTCACCACCCATTGAGAGTGAATACAAGAAACTTAAGGAGAATGAAGATAGACAAGTGGATCTAATGTCCTACCCACCCTTATCTTCCGAGACATCTGTAGAAACCTATGTTCCAGAAGCTCCAATTTCCCCAGCGATTGGTGGCCCAAAAGAAAAAGTCATAAGTTGACAAGATATTTGAAGTATTCTAGCAAGTAAAAATCAATATCCCAGTGCTTCACGCTATACAACAAGTCCCATCATATGCGAAGTTTCTGAAGGACCTTTGTACCTTCAAGAGAAATACAAACGTACCCAAAAAAGATTTTCTCACCGAGCAAGCTGGCTCGATCATTTACTATATAACACTAGTCAAGTACAAGGATCCCGAGACTTCGACGATATCTACCAAGATAGGGGAACATCACTTTGAGAAATATCTATTAGACTTAGGCTAAGCATGAACCTTCTGCCATACAATGTGTACGAGAAACTAGGTTTTGGGGAGTTAAACCCATCTAAGATGACCTTATCCTTGGTCGATCGATCCATTAAGATACCTATTTTTTTTAATATTTGGATGAGATTGAGGAAATGAATAGAGTATCATCCGAATTATTCATTCTCGAGTCTGAAGAAAATTTAGGCTTAGCGTGTCATTTGAAATATCATTATGATAGTCTCTGCGAGACTGACCCTCTCTGTTATAATATGATTGCGCATTTCGATAATGTGGCCATCCTCGATCCTCGCCGTGCGGGCCAGTGCGCGAAGGGGAGATGATCCTACGGGTCCCGTGCATCCCTCTCGAGAGAGCTTCGGCCAGCGTCATTTGAGATGAGGTGTAAGAAATTTACAGAGATTCAGAGTCTCCAGTCTATTTTACTCGAAACACATAAAAGAAAAAAGGGGAAGCCATCCTGATGGATGGAATCCAAAGACATACTGGTGCATGAAAAACCAAAATGATTCGAGCAGGGTTCGGAGTCTTAGTTACGAAATGGGAAGGTGTTAGGCACCCATTCCGCCCTTTTGGTCTCTCATGGATATTTGCCATTTTCCTTTATATTTCCCCCCGTGATATGTGTGCATGTGTATGTATATAATGAAGGTACGAATCCTCGACTTGTTTCATGGAAAATATAAAGCGAGTCATCCATAGGAAGATATAAGAATTATATTAGAAAAAAATGATTTACGTGATTACCCCTATGTTGGTTGTTATAATGGAACGATAACGCATGTGGAGTAATACGTTACAAGGATATAGAATATAAGAAAATTAGCTTCAGAGAAGATAGGAAAATAAGAGAAAAAGTGAGAAAAGGACTCGAGTCTTGGGTTTTACCCCGAGATGCCTTCGTAGCCTATAAAGGCATTAAAGTCCACGTAGTTCACATACAAAACGAGGGGTGGGGCTTATCCCATAAATCCAAATGGGGTATCTCTTATTTGTGGATGTGTGTGTGTGTGTGTGTGTAGAAAAAGTGTTTTAGTTGTGAGAAAAATGTGAGAAAAGTATGAGAATCCCTATTAGGAATTTATGAGCAAACCCTTTTCTTCTTGATTTTTTGGGTTTTAATTATAATGAAAATAAGATATGTGCAATAATACTAAATAAAAAGTATATTAGGATGTGGGAGATGAGATAATAAAAGTGGTAAGTAAGAAAACAAGTAATTGAGAATTTAAGAGAATTTAAGAGACAGTTACAGAAAGTTGGACCTTCTTGAAGATATAGAGCTTGATCTTGAATGTTGGAGAGCATCCCTTGCACTTGGATGATGATGGAGAGTGAACAATTCACCAAGTTGGATGAAAAGTGGAAGTAAAAAAGGGATTTTGAAGTTGAAATCACATTCCCTTCGAGAGAGGTTTTTGGTATTCGTTGAGAGGGAATTTTATCAGATCTGGGCTACTCTTGCAAATAAGTGAAGGGCTAGTTTTATAGGGTCAGGTCACTACCAATCGGCTTAGACATGATTCATCCTATCGTCACCTGCCGATAGGCAGGGCATGGAACCTGCCATTTGGGAGTACGTTTCAGGCCTTTTCAAAAAATTGGCTGTCGAGGTCAAACCGTTGTTCAGAATCGGGCACGGGGCATACCATTGGAAAGGTAATTCAGAGACCTTTGAAAGTCCTTTGTACCACTCACAAGTTTGGGAGTTGAATTTGGGTCAAATATGGCTCGAAAGCGTTTGTCGGTTCATTAGATGGGGAATCGTTTGGAGGCAAACGGATCGTTCGTCCGCATGGTAAGTCCAAATCGTGCATAGGGTGGATCGTTAGAAAGGTTGGGATATGTACTTCAACATTCCAAAGATTTTGACCCATTTTGGAGAGTTGACTTTGGTCAACCAGGCCCTAGAAGCGTTCGATGACCTCTTGGAGTCAAACAGATCATTCGTCCGCATGGTAAGTCAGAATTGCGCATGGGATGGACTGTTGGAAAGAGGATCCAGTGCCCTTAGAAGATTAAATTAGCCTCCGATGAGATAAATAGTTGACTTTGGTCAAACAGAGCCCGGGAGCTCCCATTTGCCTCTAGGTCAAGTTTCAGACTCAAACGGATCGTTCATCCGCATGGTAAGTCAAATCACACACGGAATGGACCGTTGGAAAGGGTATTCCGTGTCCTTTGAAGATTCATTCATCCTCGATCGAGATGAAGAGTTTGACTTTTTGGTCAAACTATTCCGGGGAGTACCCAATGGCTTCTAGGTCAGTACTCAGGATATAACCTAGGTTTGTAGTGATGGAGGTACTGGAGACCTAAGGAGAGTTATGGGCTAGAAGAATGGGGTGTCTACAGAGCCCCTCAACGGGTGAGTTTGGAACAAATGATAATCATCGAATAAACACCACATGATGCTTTTGAGGGAGTACCACCGATTCCGAGGGTAGAGGCCGATTCTGAGGACCTTAAGGAGTTTGTTAGGGATGTAAAGACGAATTAGGTCTATTATTAGGACCTGAAGTGGTGTTGGGGGATGACCAATTCTGCGAGTCAAAGCCGAATATATGGGATTAGGGTTAAGATCTAATAACCGAGGTCAATTCTGACTTAAGAGTAGTGATGATCGAGTACCAAGGCCAATTCTGACCTAACTCAGGTGATGATCCAAGACCGAGGTTAATTCTGACCTAAGAGTGGTGAAGGCTGAGGATCGGGGTAAATTCTGACACAACTTAGGTGACGATCGAAGACCAATGTCAATTTTGACATTGGAATGGTGACGACCAAGGACCGAGGTCAATTATGACCGAACTCAGGTGACGATCCAAGGCCGAGGTCAATTCTAACCGAATACTGGTGACGACCGAGGATCGAGGTCAATTCTGACCCAACTCAGGTGATGATCCAAGACCGAGGTCAATTCTGACCTAAGAGTGGTGACGACCGAGGATTGGGGTCAATTCTGACCTAACTCAGGTGACGATCCAAGACCTAGGTCAATTCTGACCTAAGAGTGGTGACGACTGAGGATCGATGTCAATTATGACCCAACTTAGGTGATGATGCAAGACTGAGGTCAATTCTGATTCAACTCAGGTGATGATCCATTACCGAGGTCAATTCTGACCTAAGAGTGGTGAAGATCGAGGACGGAGGTCAATTCTGACGCAACTCAGATGGCGATCAAAAACCGAGGTCAATTCTAACCTAAAAGTGTTAAGATCGAGGACTGGGGTCAATTTTGACCCGACTCAGGTGACAATCCAAGACCGAGGTCAATTATGACCTAAGAGTGGTGACGATGGAGGACCAAGGTCAATTCTGACCCAAATCAAGTGACGATCCAAGACCGAGGTCAATTCTGACCTAAGAGTGGAGACGATCGAGGATCGAGGTCAATTCTGACCCAACTCAAGTGACGATCCAAGACCGATGTCAATTATGACCTAAGAGAGGATAAATTTTTTATTTTGATTTCACTGGAGAAAATGTCTTTTGATTTGAGCTGGGGAGCTGATAGCTGGGGAAGCTTTGGTTTCTTTAGGAGGTCTTGCGGGTGGGAGGGCGGAACAACCTATTTTGGTGCTGTAAGAAACTACGCTAAGGAAGTGATCAGGCGATCCTTAGGGATCCTCCGATGCTCTGTCGGGAGGAGATTTACTTGGTTTCTGAGTATTCCGCTGGGAAAGAGGGGTTCCGCTCGAGGGAATGTGAGATTTTCTTGGTGAAGATGTTCTAAATCCTTCCTGGGATTTTTAGGAATTTTTTGAGGATTTTCCAAGGCTTTCTAGTATTTTCTGGGAATTTCTGTACGAAATTTGGGGGGATGCCGGTCGACATGGTATGAGGGGTGCCATTTTGCAGTGGCACCAACTTTTGGGCTACCTCCGGAAGGTAAGGAGTCAGTGCCGATCGGTATGGTGGGGGGAAGTGGGGATTGGCATGGCATTTGGCATCCTATATGAAGGGTGAGAATCCCTTCATTTTTTTCACAGCTTCTTTGCTTTCTCTCTTTCTGTGATTTATCTGTACATCGTTCTAGCATTTCGATCTTCAAGAAATGGCCGCTTTTGTGAGCACTGCAGTCCACCGGGAGTGGTTGATCATTGATGACTGGGGGAACGTGGAGTGGAGGGCTAGGGCGCCTCTTACTTTGGGGAGTGAGAACTCCTTTGATGCGTTTGAGCCTATTGCGGATGGGTGGACCTTGCTGCCGAAAGCCATCGCATCATCTCACTTCGAGAGTGAGTCCCGGCGGATATGTATGTAGCCTGACCTTTGGCATTCCTTTCTCTTTGGTGATTTTTCTTTCTTTCTTTACTTTTGGTGAGACTTTTTATTTTTTCCACTCTGATATTTCTTTGAAGAACATGCGCGCCCGCGGGATGATGGGGCTCAGGGATGACTGGGAGCATCTCCCACCTGTGGTGTGTTGGGTGGTATCATCAACGGGTTTTGGGAGGTTGGCATCAGTGCTGGATGTGATGCTTCATTCGACAGCGGTCCTGTGCGCCTTGGGAGAGAGGTGGTGGGATACTACCCACACCTTCCTTTTCGGCTTTCGAGAGATGACTGTGACTCCCATAGACGTGTAGTAGCTGCTGGGGTTAGATTGTGATGGAGAGGAGGTATAGGTGGATCTCTCTTTACGGGTGAGATCTGAGGCAGTACGTGCGACACTTGGTGATGTAGGGAGGATAGTTTCTAGGGATTCTATCCGGCTGTCCCCACTGAAGGATGTTCTGCTGAGCAGGGTGATTGATGTGGAGGACGGGCTACAAGTGAGGAAGATGGCCCAGTTATTTATTCTTCTGTTATTGGGATGTCTCATGGTGTCATCGAGTGGCGACGTCATCCATTTTTGGTTCTTGCCGTACTTGAGGATGTTTTCAAACACCCCTTTCTATGATTGAGGGTGTCTAACTTTGGCGACCCTTTATTCTTCTTTAGATGCATTCAGTAGGTGCTGCCGGCAGACCTTTACTGGGGCCACGTACCTTCTTTAGGTATTCTTTAGTTTGCGCATTTTCATTTCATGCATCCGCATTTTCCTTTCATGCATCCACATTTTCCTTTCTTGCATTTGCATTTTCCTTTCATGCATTCGCATTTTCCTTATCTGTCTCTGTTTGTTTATGAATTCAGACGTGGTTCTACGCGGTGATTGGGTGCAATACCCTGCTAATCGGTTTGAAGGATGACACTTTTGGGGATTTCGATCGATTTTATCGACGGTGTAAGGACAATTAGTAGTCAAAGGGATCTCTCTCTCTAGAGGCAGTGCGTCAGGTCTTGATTGACATGAGTAGTGGTAGGGTAAGATTCTTTCCATTCCAATCTTGGTTTTTGCACCTTCTGATCTTGTATTGATTTACGGCTTCTTGGAGATTTTCAGGTGAACTTTTATCCCTGGGGGACAGCCATTCAGGATACGGGGCCGACTTGGGTGAACGTGCGGATGAGGCATTTGCTGGCACATGAGTTCGGCCATTCTTGGTACCTCGAGGAGCAGCTGGTTCATCAGATTACTGAGGAGGAGGTGGTGGTGCACCTGCATAGCCTCCTACATCTATGAGGTGGGAGCGACTACTGTCAGAGGATGAGAGGATCGCGGCGATGATTGGCGAGTCCTACTTGTTGTACACCGATACGACTGCGCCGTATGACTACATGGACTTTGTGACGAGATGGTCAATGGCGTCCAGCATATATGATGCCCTACCTTTCCCTTCAGTGAGTTCGAGTCGGGCAGTGGGATCTTCCCACAGCGACGGTGGTCCATCGACATCTGCAATGGTGGCGACTTCAGAGGTTCTTTTTGTGCGGTTGCTTCCCCCTTCATACAACCTTCGATGGGCTGATGGAGGGATGGTGCCTATATTGCACCATCCTGATGCGATGGATACGGAGGAGTTGGGTTTGACAGAGTAGGTCCTCCGACCTGCAGTATACATTTTTGTTCCTTTCTTTCTTTCTTTTCTATTTTAGTCATCTCTATTTTGATACTGATTTCTCTTTTTCTTGGAGCAAGTTAGGGTATCGACCACTTGGCTAAGGGACATCAGAGACTGGATATCTTCGGTGACTGCGCATATTCGGGACGCGATTCCTATCCCTTCTTGCTTGGTGCCATCTGCTTCGTCCGGAAAGGACTCAGGCTCGGGTAGTGGTGGCGCATCATGTAGCAGTAGGGGGAAGAGAGCACGTCGCAGGGGTGGAAGCTCTTGAGAAAGAGAGAGATATAAGATGTGGGTTCGGGATGAGTCCCGTTATTTTTGCTTCTTTTTTTATTTCCTGCAGAAATGATGTAACACAGAAAACAAAAATATGCAAACAAATGGAGGTTTTTGATTATTTTTTATTAATGATGAAAGAATGCATGAACATGCGCTTTTTACTTTGCTGCTGAGATCGTAAAAAGGAATATTTTTAATTTTTTTTATTTTTTTTGAAGGAAAGTTTTTTGGTTAAAGGGAAATTGAAATTTTGTTGAGAATATCAATTTATTTTTATTGAGTTTTCTGATTTGTCAACAGAGGAAAAGAGGGAAATTTCTAAAAATGGGGGGTTGCCGATTGGCAAGCACCCTGACCTGCCTATCGGCAGTTCAGTTCAGTCCCATTAATTCAAAGTTTTGAATGGTACCCTTTGCATCCTTTGGTACCTTGAAAGGTAGGATTCCTTTCATTTTCTATAGGGGTTATGTCTCTTATGAGGGTTATCAAGTATAAAAAGGGGTAAGGGTGGAGTGTTTTCATCACACCTTTGCATTTTCACCTACTTGCCCATTATTTCTTAGCCTTGCTAGATGGTTCTCCCTAGTATCATTGAGTTTGCTAACTACCTCGAAGCCTTGGATGCAATGTGCTCTTATAATGTCGACTACGATGCTTTCAACATGCGTCGAGTCTCCTTGTGGCACAATCGGCCTATTGACTGGAACGTGCTGATGGCGGCAGTACAATTCTGGTATGCCGAAGACCATGTATTCCGCTTTGGGTTGGATGAAGTTTGTCCTACCTACGAGGAATTTTCTACCATACTGGGTGTAAATCCCAGTGTTGCTGCGACTTTGCCCAAATTTTCCCATTCTCCCAGGGGTTTCTTGGCCGGGCTTCTTCATATTTCACCTTCGACTGCTAGACCATTGGTTGCTAGAGGAATGATCTCCAACCCCGCAGTGCTGCAGTCAGTGCATTTGCGAGAAGTAGGTGATGCTGGCTATACTGGAGCCATTATTTTGGGTCTAGTTTCAAAATTATTGCTGTTGACTGGGGAACTGTTGGTGGACCAGCAACTTGCAACCATTACTTTGTGGATGTCACACCATCGCAATCCTTCGGCAGTGATACTAGCGGAGACCCTGAATGGCTTCGATGCCTGGAAAGAATGTTGTTCTGACTTTTTGAGGGGTAGCCCCGTGATGCTACTCATGTGGTTGTCTGAAAGATTTTGCTTGGCGACTCCTCCAGAATATCTTTTGTCGGCCGTACCCAACTTCTTTTCACGCTACTTCATCAGTGTTGGTCTGTATGTTAAGAACTGGGGGCATTATCTTGTGGAGCATGGTGCTCGTGCTCTGTATTGGTCAATGCCTTGATGGGGGCAGTTGCAGCCTGTTTTGGAGGTAGGAGAGTATTCATATGTGTGGCTAGTTGGTCTCAGGCAGACCTCCTCTTATTTCCCTTGGCGTCTTCTACGCCAATTTTGCTGGGCACAGGTCGTGCCACCTCAGTCCTCAAATTTCTTTCCGATAGAAGATTTGACTGAGCGCCTATGTCTGTTGCTTGGATCTCTATGAGAAAATTGGCGTCCATCGACCCATCCCTCCGTGTCTGTTGGGAAAGATTGGAATGTCCCTAAAGATTATATGAAGTGATTGTGGAGGAAAGTAATTAGCAAGATGTTGGCAGTGGAGACTGGACAAAGATGGTTTGTTTTATCTAACACCGTGGAAGGGGGCGTTGTGGTCTTTTCGAAGATGGTTCGGGATCATCGATCCATGGAGTGTTTATGGCACTCTATTCAGGAAGGGTAAACTTGGGGACCTCAGGATGCAGATGATGAGGGTGCACACACCTCTGGTAGCTGTCGGTAGGAATCTTGGAGAGTTTGTTTGGGTAATAGGGAATAGGCGTGGGGATTTTATTTGGCTTTTTATTATAGTAGGGGGAAGGGAGTTATCCATTCCTTTTCTTATGTAATCTGTACTGTAATTTCTTATTAATGAAATAAAAAAGTTTCTGATCATCCAGCTTTGCCTTTCGATGAGTTTTGTATTTTGAATTATCTATACTAATCGCCAAGGCATACATAATCCTTTTGTTCAAGTATTCTTTATAATGAACCACCGTTATCGGAGGTAAGAAAAGAATGGAATTTTGTGAAAAAGAGAGGGCCACACTCATGTGGGGTGTATGAGAGGCCTACGTACCTTTGGGGTTTTTGAAAAGGGTTTTTATTTGTTTGAAAATAGTTTTTGCAGAGGATCTGGCCCACATAGTTCTGGTTAGCGGGAAATGAAGAGTTTTTTTTTAGAATAGAAGGGGGATGAGAAGAGTTGTAGCATGCCGAGATTTTGGACTAGGGGTAGAATTTCTTAAGACGGTCCAAATTTACTGGACGAGCCATATCTTCCCCATCTAGGTCAGTGAGCATTGCGGCACTGCCGGATAAGATTTTTTTCACAATGTAGGGGCTGCTCCAATTAGTCTTGAATTTCCCTCTAGGGTCCCAGATGGGTTCAATTATCTCCATGAGGGCTAAATCACCCTCCCAGACACCGCGGTGCTTGACTCTCTTATTAAATGATCGCGCTATTCAGCGATGATACCCCTATATTTGGTAATAATATTTTAATCTCCTTTAATCTAAGAGGGCTAGTTCATCAAGACGGCTTTGGAACCATTCTTCTTCATTAACTTTGCTTTCGATCATGATGCGTAGCGAGGGTATTTCCAGCTCCACAGGTAGGACTGCCTCCATGTCGTAGACCAGAGAGTAAGGGGTAGCCCCAGTAGAGGTTCAGATTGAGGTTCGATATCTCCAGAGGGCGTACAAGATCCGATCAACCCAATCCTTACAACTCTTGGTCATCTTGCTGATGATAGCTTTGAGGCTCTTATTGTCGGCTTCAACTGAACCATTGGTTTGAGGTCAGTAGGGAGAAGATTTTTGTCTCTGAATCCCATACTCGTTGACTACTTTTGTGACTTTTGCTTCGAAATGCAACCCGTTATCTGACATTTGCTCGTGCGGGACACCATATCGGCAGATGATATTCTTCTTGAGGAATTTGGCCACTTCCTTGGAATTTAATACTGCGCATGAATCAGCTTCGACCCATTTGGTGAAGTAATCAATGGCGACTAGGATGAACTCATGTCCGTTTGAAGCCTCTAGGGCGATCAAAATTATCCCAATGCCAAATCCCTTTTTTTTTGTAGCGCCGTCAAAGAACATTTTCCATCGAAGGTGGTCTTGAGCGGTGCGGAGAATATTTTCATCTGGGAATTCGGAGATTCTAACATCTGCTTCTTCCACAGGGTAATCGGTGAGATAGTCAGAGATGGCTCTTCCTTTAACAGCTTTTTGTGTGACGTACACGATATCGAACTTGCTTAGGAGCATCAATCATCGGGCCATTCGATTGGATAAGGCGGGTTTCTCAAGCAGATATTTGATGGGATCCATTCGGGATACAAGTTTGATGGGGAAGGTGAGCATGTAGTGTCACAACTTTTGGGTGACCCAGACAAGTGCGACACATGCCTTCTCCAAAGCAGTGTAGTTGACCTCGTACCTGGTCAATTTTCGACTGGCATAATAGACAGCTCTTTCTTTATTGGAGTCCTTAAGGTATTGGGCCAGCAAAGCCCCAGTGGCAGTGTCAGTTATGGTTAGGTATAGGAGCAAAGGGAGACCAGGCTGTGGTGGCATGAGCACTGAAGGTTGGGTCAGATATTGATTGATTCGGTCAAAAGCTTCTTGGCAGGCCTCGTTCCCAGCCTTGGTTGAATCATTTCAGAGGAGCTTGAAGATCGGTTCACAAATGGAGGTTAATCGGCTGATAAATTACAATTTTCCAAGAAAACCTCGGGCTTCTTTCCTTGTTTGGGGTGGTGGCATCTCAAGTATGGCCTTCAGCTTTGCAAGATTATCTTCTATACCCTTTTATCTAACCATGAATCCCAAGATTTTTCCCTTTGTAATGCAAAAGACACACTTCTGTGGATTAAGTCGCATCTGATACCGTCGCAGTCGTTCGAAGAACTTTAGGAGAGCGGGAACATGGACTTCTATAGTTTTGGACTCGATAATCATATCAACCACATAAACCTCAACTTCTTTGTGAATCATATCGTATAGGATGGTTGTGGCATCCCTTTAGTAGGTAGCCCCAGCATACTTGACATTAAATGGCATAACGGGTGTAGAAAAAGGTTCGCCATGGGGTGATGAATGCGATTTTTTCTTGGTGGTCGGGGTGCATCTTGATATGATTTTATCCAGAAAACCCATCGACGAATGACTTGAGAGCATGACTCGTTGTGTTGTCCACGATCATGTCGTTATTAGGTAGCGAATAATCATCCTTTGGAGAAGTTTTGTTAAAATCTCGGTAGTCTACACAGATTCGAACCTTCCCTCTTGATTTCGGTACAGGTACTACATTGGCTAGCCATGTGGGATATTCGATCACCCGAATGTAGCCCACGTTTAACTGTTTGACCACCTCTTCTTTGACCTTGAGTGACCATTCGGTGCGGAGTCTTCTCAATTTTTGTTTAACCGTCTTGTAATCTAGGAGAGTGGGGATCTCGTGCTGAGCTATTTCAGGATCAATGCGAGGCATATCATCATAGGACCATGCGAAGACATTAACGAACTCCTTCACAATTCTTCGAGTTGCGCGCGCTCATGCTCTTCAAGAGTGGTTCCTTTCCTAATCTCGCGCAGTTGTCTACTAGACATGAGATTAATAATAACAGTCTCTTCTTCAATAACTTGAACGTGGTTATGTTGTTTATTATTAACCTTATTTAGATCAGTTAAGAATGGTTCAATTACAAAATCATCATCATCAAAAGTTTGATTTGAATCCAAGCAGTTAATGTAAGGCGCAACAAGATACTCAAAATCTTCATTTATTTCATTGATAGGAAAAACAACATTAAGAACCTTATCAAAAGAGGTATCAATTACATTTGAACAATGATATAAAACAGAAGAAGAAATAGGGTAAACATTGGGCTTAGGGGAGATTTCAGGAGGCAGAACTGGCGTAGCATGCTAGTTGAGGAGGGGTGTATCAGTAGCTTTAATCAGATGGGACGAATACATTGATGTAGTGCCAAAATGAATCATGCAAAGGGTCATCCCAGTGTCTGTAAGTTTAAGGAATCTTCGAAATCACATTCCTCAGTCTCTTTGCTATCTTTGATGAGCGGTTGCATGTGGTGTTGGAAACTTTTGGCCCATGAATAGCTATCTTGGAAAAAGATCTCCATGCTAGGCTTCATCTTCTTATCTGTGTGGTCGTACCATAGTTCTAGAAAACTGTAATAGGGGAAATCATTGCCTTCTTTGATGAATTGTCCATTCAAGGAGTCTCCTGAGATAGTCGGGATGTATTCTATTCTTCTCTTTCGTTGATACTGGTGGATCATTCTGAGCTCTTGTTCTGATGGTTGATACCTCAAGCCACAAGGAGGGAAAGCTTTCTTCAGTTTGACGGTCTCAAGTATCGCTTGCTGCCTTTGCCCTAGTCCCAGTCCGGGCATGAAGTGGATGTTTCTGAACATCTGAATCACATTGACATTGCCATGTGGTTCATATTCTGGACAAACCCTTTTTTTGAAATCGTCCCCTGCCGGAGGGAGGAGTGGCTTAAGTGGGAATCCTGATAGGAGCATATCATTTGACTTGTGTTGTATCTCAATGATTGGACTGCTAGTGCTTGCACCCTTGAAATTTTTATTGTCACCCAAAATGGTGATGACTTGCCCATCTATGAAGAACTTCAACTTTTAATGGAATGAGGAAGACACAACCTTGATATTGTGGAGCTAGGGTCGTCCGAGCAACAGATTGAAACAAGTTGGGATGTCAATGACTTGGAATTCAACGACAAGGTTTATAGAGCCAACCCCTATTACAAGTTTTATGGATACCATCACCTCACGATGGGTATTATTGTAGGCACGTATAGCGGTAGAGGTTGGAGCAAGGTCACTTTCTTTCAGGCCTAAACACTTGAAGGTTCTCAAAGGGCAAAGATTCAAGGCCGATTCGTTATCGACAAGAGAGAGTGGCACGGCCTTCTCCATAACTTCGATGGAGATGTTGAGTGCATGATTGTGATTTGGACCAATTATAGGGATTTTTTCTTTAGAAAATGATACCATTCGAGTAGAGGTCAAGGATCCGACCAGATTTATCGCTTCTTCTTGTGAGGTAGAGGGAGGAACTGTGGGTCTAGTGAGCAATTTTATTAAAGCATTTATGTGTAGCTGGGAAGACATGAAAAGTCCCCATAGAGTGATGTTAGCTTGAGTTTTCTTCAGTTGATCGAGGATCTTTCTCTCCTCAATGGTCATCTATGGCATAAGAAGGTTTTCAACGCCCTTCCCTTTGTCATTTGCTGGTATTGAGCTTGGAACCTGGTAATGTCTACCTCATTTGGTCTTGTGATTTACTGAAGAAGGAAAGAACATGAATCCCATTTCCTCATCAATCTCATGTTGTTCTGCCACCCTATTTATTTTTCCCATGAGCTCTTCAAATGATATCATCCCATATATGTCGGCTACTGGGCCAGTTCTTTCTGAAGCTTGTTCTTCGCTTGAATCTTCGGATTCTTCACCCCATCCGGTGGTAACAATTTTGCTTTTGCATATAAAGTCAATGCATTCCACAACTTTAGCGGCTTCTTCATATAGGTCCTCACATTCTGTGGGGATATGTGTGATTGAAGGGAATAAACGTCCTTGTAGCTTCAAAGCGTCATGTAACCCGATGATACTACAAATACTGTTGGTTTTCCCGAATAATCCTTCCATAGTTTGGATAACATCACCGAGGTTGACTTCGTCGGTTGGTACCACCCATCTGTCTAAATCTTGGTCCCACTTTCCTGCTCCCAAGAACAGTGTGCTGAACCTCTGGCAATCGATGACCATCTGTGACGGAAATTTTAGCCCAAACTCTAGGAGTTGGTTTAACACCTTTGCAATTCCATATTCCCATTTTTAGAACGGGTATGAATAGCGATGCATGCTTTGGTAAGGAGTGGCAGTGCCTGATCACCAGGCCAGTAGGGTGTAGGAGGAAATATGGGCAAATTTGAACAGGTTTAGGAGAGTATATGGGTTTGATTTGAGTTGAGGGATCAAAGTATGGGTTTTATTCTAAGAAGATTGCATTGGTATGATTAGGAAGTGGATTGTGAGTAGTGTTTGTCTTAGGATTGGCTGGTGGGGCAATGGTACCCTGACCAATGAGATCTTGGATTATGTTTCGAAGGTGAAAGCATTGGCCGGTGGTATGGCTGGTAGGTTGGTGAAAGGAGCAATGAGCATCGTCCTTGAAGTTTCTTGGTAGTGGATTTGGCAATGGATGATGATCCAAGGGTTTGATGAGTTTTTGGCTTAACAGGTCTTGGTAAACTTTGGAGAGGGGAGCATGGAGCTCAGTGTATTCCCTTCGGATGGGGGCAAGGTGACTTTTTGGTGCCCATTATGTGGTAGATTTAGAGATGTTATTGATGGTTGAGACTATAGCACCGACAAGCTTGTCATACTTTCTAGAGGTGAACTGTCTTAACACCTTCTTTGGTTCAACCTCTACTTTAATAAGGCTTTCCTCAATTTATACTCCAGACTCTCTCAGATCTCGAAAGTGAGGATAGTATTATCCTCCCATCGTCGCTCGAACATGGGGCAAGAAGTTCTTTTCTACTATGTTGACATGTTCTTCCTTAGAAGGTCGATTAGTCATGGTAGCTGCTTGCTCCCTCTAACGGGTTATGAAGTTACTGACTGATTCTCCTGAGTTCTATTTGAGCAGATCTAAATTGCCTTGGGTGACCTCAAGATCTTCGTTGTATTTGTATTGCGACATGAATTCTCAAGCTACATCCTCCCAGCTACGGATTCGGGATTCCTCAAGATATAAAAACCATCAGAAGGCACTATCCTTCAAAGTTTGCTGAAATAATTGGGCCATCACTTCTTCAGAAGACCCTAGTAGAGTTATGGAACGATGATAACTACGAAGATGAACAATTGGGGTCCACTCTCTCCAAACTTCTCGATATTTGGCATCTTGAACATCTCGGGCAATCACGCTTTAGGATAAGGAGACATGTGGGTGTAGTCCATGTATTTCCCAGAGATTCAGACATGGTCAAACTTCTTAGTGAGCATCTTGAGGACCTCTTTGAATTTATTCAACTCCTTCTTTGGATCAACGACCATATGTAGGTTAGCCATAGGCTGGGCAATGTTTGACATTGGAAGCTGGGCAGGTAGCAGCCCATTGAGAGGAGGGGCATGTGGAGCGTGATGATATTATTCCAAAACCCTGATAGGCTCGGGTGGACCCATATCATGAGGGAATAGGGCTCGAGCTCTTGAGGAATTGGAACCTGGTTTCGTTACATCTCTCGGACCTCGGTTTGGATCTTGTCAATCTTGGACACGAGCTGAGCTAGGACTGTCCTCAGATCCTGCTATATGACTAGTACTTGATCTATATTCTCCACGGAAAGTGAATGGATTTCGGACTCAGAAGAAGTAGTAGAGGAATGGATGAAACTCCAGGGTGATTTGACTGAAGACTGAAGACAATAGGGAGCAAGGCCAAGGGCTTGCAATCGACCTGAGAAGGCGTAGGATGAGATTTATTTTTGAGAAGAAGGGAATAAATGATTTTTTTTATAAAGAAAGGATAAATGTTTTTCAATTTTTGATAAATAAGGGAGAAATTTTTTTTGGATTTTTGATAAAGAAGCGAGAAATGTTTTTGGAGACGAAACTCAGAATGATTATTACGATTATTATGTTCTCACTTGTATTTAATTCTCCTAAATGCAATGCCTGACGGGACCCGAGCCTGGAAAAGTGGGGTTTTCAATATATGCAAATCTACGGTTGGTCTTGTAACCAGGCTCACGGATAAGGTCCCATTTTAAAAATGAGTAAAAAATTGGGTGACAGATCGACCCGAAATTTTGGCAGAATTTCGGGTTGAAACCGAAAATCTAAAGTGCGTGTCCTATGTTTGACACCTATATTCAGCTATGCAGTTGGTTGGGTGAATCGGCATGGGTTCCACACTTTGGCGTTACTTCCACGATATACGTCTTGCCCTTACGGGCCATCGGTACGTGTGGACAAGCCGTTTGATATACCTAAGTGTACATGAATTGCCTCACTATATACCTCGTGGGGACGGTACGTGTGAGAGAGAATTCGATATACTTGTCGTACATGAATGAATTCACTGCGATATACAATGCAGGGGAACCATTCAATATACATTGAAGGTACTCAACCAAGCCACTTGCCGGACCAGTGCCCATCACGAAGTGACCCTTCAGTTACTGGGTAAAATTTGGTCAATAGCAATGCTCTTTGGTGATGTCGTGTGAATCATGCATAATTCTCTTATTAGTATCTTATAATGAGAATGCCTTTCTTGATTCTTCCAAACAGGGAGAAAAGTACTAGTACCCATGGTACACCAAATATGGACAGGTGATGCGTGCAACATGCGAATATATGTGATCCTAGGTGCACGTGGTGTGAACTGTACATGGAGAATTTACTACAGGTGTGAACATAAGCATAATCATAGGATACACATGGAAAAAAGGGGGAACATGTAGATATGGGTGAAAACATAAACAAATATAGAATCCATGAAACTATAGTCAAGCCCTCAAAATACACATATCCCTAGCGGAGTCACCCCTGTGGCCATCCTCGATCCTCACCGCGCTCGAGGTCGCACAAAGGGGAGAGGATCTTGCTGGTCCCATGCATCCCTCTCGCGAGCGCTTCGGCCGACGTCATTTGAGATGGGTGCCAAAAATGTAGAGAGATTCAGAGTCGCCAGTCTATTTTACTCGAAACAGACAAAAGAAAAAATGGGAAGCCATCCTGAAGGATGGCATCCAAGGACATACGGGTGCATGCAAAACCAAAATAATTCGAGAAGGGTTTGGAGGCTTAGTTACGAAATTGTAAGGTGTTAGGCACCCATTCCGCCCTTTCGGTCTCTCATCGATATTTGCTATTTTCCTTTTATATTTCCCCCCGTGATATGTGTGTATGTGTATATATATAATGGAGGCAGGAATCCTCGACTTCTATCATGGAAAAGATAAAGCGAGTCATTCGTAGGAAGATATAAGAATAATATTAGAAAAATAAGATTTACGCGATTACCCCTACGTTGGTCATTAGATTGGAACGATAACGCATGTGGAGTAATACGTTACAAGTATATAGAATATAAGAAAATTAGCTTTAGAGAAGATAGGAAAATAAAAAAAAAAGTGAGAAACGGACTCGAGTCTCGGGTTTTACCCCAAGACGCCTACGTAGACAATAAAGGTATCAAAGTCCACGTAGTTCGCATACAAAATGAGGGGTGGGGTTTATCCCATAAATCCAAATGGGGGATCTCTTATTTGTGGATGTGTGTGTGTGTGTGTGTGTGTAGAAAAAGTTTTTAGTTGTGAGAAAAGTATGAGAAACCCTATTTGGAATTTATGAGCAAACAATATTTTTCTTATTTTTGTGGGTTTTATTTATAATGAAAACAAGAGATGTGCAATAATACTAAATAAAAAGTATATTAGGATGTGTGAGATGAGATAATAATAGTGCTGAGTAATAAAACAAGTTATTGAGAATTTAATATAATTTATGAGAGAGTTTGAGAAAGTTGGACCTTATTGAAGATCTTGAGCTTGATCTTAAATGTTGGAGAGCATCCCTTGCACTTGGATGATGATGGAGAGTAGATAATTCACCAAGTTTGATGAAAAGGATGATGGAAAGTGGAAGTACAAAAGGGATTTGGAAGTTGAAATCATGCTGCCTTCGAGAGAAGTTTCTAGGATTCATTGAGAGTGAATTTTATCAGATCTGGGATCCTATTGCAAATGAGGTGAAGGACTACTTTTATTGGCTCAGGTCACTACCGATCGGCATAGACCTGATCCTGCCTATCGGCACCTGTTGATAGGCAGGGTCTATAACCTACCATTTGGTACTGTGTTTCAGTCCTTTTCAGAAAATTGGCTACCGAGGTCAAACCATTGTTCAAAATTATGCATAAGGAAGATAGTTGGAAAGGTAACTCAAATACCTTTGAAAGTCCTTTGGATCACTCCCGAGTTCGGGAGTTGACTTTGGGTCAAATATGGCTAGGAAGCGTTTGTCTGTCCATTAGATGGGGAATCGTTTGGACGCAAACGGTTCATTTGTCCGCATGGTAAGTTCAAATCGCACACGGGGTGGATGGTTAGATGGGTTAGGAGATGTACTTAGCTATTCCAAAGAGTTTTAATCGGTTTGGAGAGTTGACTTTGGTCAACCGGGCCCTTGAAGCATTCGGTGACCTCTTGAAGTGAAACGGATTGTTCGTCCGCGTGGTAAGTCGGAATCGTGCACGGGATGGACCATTGGAAAGGGAATCAGTGCCCTTCGAAGATTCATTCAGCCTCGGATGAGCTAAAGAGTTGACTTTGGTCAAACAGAGCCCGAGAGCGCTCGATGGCCTCTAGATCAAGTTTCGAATGCAAATGGATCGTTCGTCCGCATGGTAAGTTAAAATTGCACACGGAATGGACCATTGGAAAGGGTATTCCGTTCCCTTAGAAGATTCATTCAACGTTGATCGAGATGAAGATTTTGACTTTTTGGTCAAACTGAGCCAGGGAGTGCCTGATGGCTTTTAGGTTAGTACTCGAGATATTACCTAGGCTTGAACTGATGAAGGGCGGTACTACCTAAGGATATTTAGGGGTAGCAGAATGGGGTGTCTAGAGATAATTTCACTCACAACATTCATTATGTGCATTCAGATAATTTTAGCCCTAAACCAACCTTTTTACATTATTCCATTGCAAATCGATTTGATCCAAAAAGAAAATAAGCCTTTTTGTTGAAAACTCATTGCTCGGCCCAACTCCAACTAGGAGTTTAAAACCCATAAAAAGAAGCCATAGCCATTTTTTGAGAATAAAAGGTTAAAATTACAGTTGGAAAAAGGCCACAAGAAAATGAGGTTGCAAAAATAATGTATGAAAAGAAAAGAAAAAAATGTGAGTTTGAAAAGAAAAATCGAAAGGAAAAAAAATGGAGGTTAGAAGAAAATTGCCTAAAAGTCAAAATACCGTAAAAACATCTATATCCTCATAACATTTTGAACTCCAAAAGAAATTCTTTCTAGCCAAAATCCGAGCCTACAACACAACCAAAGAAAGTCCTAATCGATCTCAAGTGAAGTTAGTTATAGTGTGGAGAGAGGATGAATAGGATCTATGGTGTGATTCAATATTTTTAAAAAGTAATCGATTTTCCGTTCATGAGATCATACTCATCCATTAAAAAACATTCTGTTTTCCATCATGTATATCTGAAATTTGTTCATTTAAACTTACTCTTATATTCACATATACCGAGAGAAAATAGTTGATTTCCGAGTGTTCGGTTGAGAGTGTGTCCCGTGAGATTTTGAAATCAAAACGAACTTTCAGATAAGAAATGTAACGATCAAATTTTTGAAATGGACGGTTATATTGGCTATGCACACACACACACGATAAGTTGAGATTGAAAAGTGATGTTTTTCTATATTTATGAAATTTTTATTCAAACTTAGTTATATTACTTTTGAGTCGTTTACATTGAGTCAAGTTTTTGAATTTTGTGGGTATATTCACTGCAAACCCTCACAAGACAAAACTCGCTCACTGGGATAACCTAGGGGTTTAACGGCTTCTTGCACATGCTAAGTGCAATCGTGATTCTTACAAAAATGAGTTAGATTTTAGTTTTACTAGAGGAGTAGCAAAGTTTAGGTTTGGGGGTTTTTGATGGGTGCATTTTTTTGTATGAATTATGCCCAAATATAGACCTTGTTAGGCCCATTGTATTATAAATAATGATTTTTAGAGTCGTTTTCATAAAATAAAAGAAAAATGCAAGTTTGAATAAAATATGAGTTAAAAATGTAATTTAAGTAACTCTGGGAGGTGAAATCGTAATTATCAAACCTTATGGGACTGAAAATAATTTTTAAATGTTTATCTAGGCAAAATAAAGTTCTCTATGAAATTTTGTTGAATTCTGAATTAAAACGAGTTATTAATGAATTTCGGGGGTAAAAATGCAAAGTGGTGTAATTCTGTAATTTTTTTAACTACTTATGATCCTAAATTTGAATAAATTAATTTTTTTTACAGGTACCCCAAAAATTTGAACAACAAAGAATTCGATGTGCAAAAATTGTCAGGATATGTCGCGACATAACACGGTTGACACAGCTGTACTAATGTTTCTTTATAAAATCGCTCAAGCATTCGTTGAGATCGTGGCATAGCTTTTCGGAAAGGTCTTAACAAGACTCGTAACTTTGAAGTTCGAACGAAAATGAGATTTTGAATTTTTGAGGGTTAAAAATTAGTTTGAAAAGTTTGGTGTGAATAGTGACGAAATTACTGGAAAATAAAAGGAAATGAAGGACAAAATGGAGATGTTTGTGACTATTTTATGCGTGGATATCAAGGTTGATTGTGAGCAATCTAGAAACAGTCTCAAATAGAATCCAAAGAAGGACAACTTCTTCCAAGGAATTTAAACATAGTCAAATCATAATCAGTTCATAACAAATTTTAAAGTAACTAATAAAAGCAATCTCGTTCTCTTATCTAAACCAATTTCACAAATGCTCCTAATAAAGTTGATATCCGATTTTTAAATGTCATTTTTCAGCCAACCATGTAGAGTCCCACCAAAAACCTAATACCTCATTTCTAAGCCTATAAATAAGCCCATTGGGCTTATTATTGGAGAGAGTTGTAGAGAGACACTTTAGAATAGTTTTTGGTTCCTTTATTTTGAGAGTTTAATTTTTGAGGGCCAAGAATTGTAACTTTGTGGGAGAAGTTTTGTCAAGTTTTATTGTAAGACACGATTATTGTAAGTTTGTTTCATTAATGAGAATTAATATTCATTCTTGCATTTTTATTTTGTCTACAATTATGATCGCTTAATTTCCTTGCTAGAACTAGGTGAAATTTATCATGTATGATTAATATTGTGTGTGAATTAAATTTTTCTTTGTTCCCAATATGTGCTAAATGTTCTAAAAAAATTAGGTCTTCATTTAAAATGACAAGAGAGTGTGTTTAAAACCTTCGACATTGTTTCAAAAAATCACTTTCTATTTTAAGTGCGAGCACTTTTTGATGGATTATACTTTTACTAAATTAATTGATAGTCCATGCTTAAAGACTATACTTTAAAATTTAAAAGGAAACGTTTAAGGGAATAGGGATTTCAGGGGTCTAAACCAGAGACTTAAAATTTCATTTTGGACTTCTAACGTGTGTTTTTTTTCCGAATTAAATTCGACAAGAGTCGGTTTAATTTGAGTTATAAAATCAGGAATGACGAATTTAATTTATTGCACAGTGTTATTTAAACATGAAAAATGGATCGAACGTCCTAGTTTTCACGCTCATCGATTAAATCTATCGCAATCATATTTTCTTGTTTTTGTTTTCTTAGTTTAATATTACTTCTCATCCTTAAACCCATTTTGTCTAGTTGGACAGTCACAATAATTTTCTAATGAAAAAAGATTGATAAATCCTCATGGGTTCGACCTGTACTTACACTCGCTATTCCATAATAGTCCATGCACTTGCGGTATTTATAAATTAACAACAATGAATGATAGGACCTTTATTGAATTAATAGCTCAACCCAAGTGTTGAATCGATGAATCGTACTTTCCATAACTAAGGTATCCAATTGTGAATGAAGATGCGAAATAGCATGAGGCACCATTTTTGTAAACTAGATCTTCTATTTGTTTGGCACTAGAATCTACCCTACACTTTCCATTGATAATAGTTGAGGCACGAACCATCTACTTAATGTCTACGATGTTTAAATTCTCCCCTCTAGTGTGTCTATTAGGGAGGACCCTTGCAACTCATGTTCCTTAGTTGGGCTATTAATGTTACGTGATCTTCTTCTGGGTGAAATATCCCTTAAAGTGGTTAAGTGATCTGTAAGCATAGGTCCACTAGCTCTTTAGAGTTGACCCCTTATTATCATGGATCCAATGGGAGTCACCATTCAATACATCCACCATTATTATTGTAAAGAAACCACATGAACCGCCTTTATAATGCTTCTTTCCATCGCTAAATTGACCACTCCATGCTCATCTATTACTCTCCTCGATTGTTTTTCTTACTCCAATTCGAATTTTATCTTGATGGCATTATTAACTACACCCTTGAATCTCTTAACATTTTGCCCCATTAAGAGCCTCCCGAGGGAAGGATCACGACCCTTCACGAATAATTGAGTCTCTTCCCCTCGATCTTCGCTATGAACGAAACATACATATATAGGATCTAAAACTTGATTTCCTCATAATTCACCAACATCTTAATCTAAATGAGCTGGACGAACTCTTCATTTATATTTTCTCTCCAGTATTTTGGAAAATATCTTTCCCAAAAAGCCTTGCAGAACTTTTTCCACTCAACTATCTCCCTCTTGCTAGACTCAAAAGATAACCACCACTTATGCACTTAACTTGTCATCTGGAACATAGCTGTAAGAATCGGGAAATTTCAAAACCTAATATAACCCACGACCTCGATTTAAACCCTGTAAAGTGTGTAAAATAAAAATTATTCTGAAGAAGAAATGATCAATGTTTAAAAATCTACAATTTTAAAGTGTCAATTAATTAAAAAAAAGGTTCCTCAAAACTTTCAAAATGCGATAACTTAATATATAAATATCCCCTAAACTTCAACCTTATGTCAAATTAAACATTTGAACCTCAACTAACATAAAATTAAAATTTTAAACCCTGGAAACTTCCTAAAATTACAAAAGTACCCCTAAATATTAAAAAAATGTACTTTTACGGACATAAATGAAATTACATCAAAGATGAAGGACACAAATCCAAACCTTAGTTTTAACCTAGCATACACATACCACTACATCAGCAAGAGAGGTAAAAAAATCGGATGGTAACCCTTAGAAACCCACGTTCACCCATTTAAACCAACTCAAAAATCACCCTAAACTGATTCGGATCCTCCTGTTTTGTACTCCAAACAATTCTCCCTTCGAAGTAGTATATATACCCTATGTTTTTCATAGTAGAGACTCATCCTACAATTCATTATCAAATTATGAATTTTATCTCAATTCAAGTAACTTCTCATTTTATGCTTTAATTGCAATTCTTTCAATTCTTGTAGTTTTCTTCAAAATTAATATTGTTAGAGAACTAGAAACATGCAAGCTTTTACGTGTGGAAATGCCTTGAATAGAAGAAAACGGTATGCACGCCATTAAATCTTGAGATTTAATGGTAAAATTCATTACAGTTACTAAACATTTGATTTAAAACCATGAATAGACTCCTTAGAACCTCTGGATGTCAAGGGTAATTGTTAAATCCCGTGAATGTTAATATAAAAGCTTAATCAATTGAAAGTGTTTTCAAAACTAAAAACCTATAAATCCAAAATTCTTGACCTACATACCATTACAATACTTAAAACCAAAACATAGTTACTCTCATACACAGCAGAAATCAAACCGAATTCATAAGATACCAAGCCATACTCTATAAATCCACGATTGTTAGGTCAAAATTTCATGAAAAACATAGTTTTAAAAATCGAGATACTATGAGATTCGAACCATGAAACTTATATATTTGAAATCCTTAGGGAAAATTTGGTTTAATTGGTTAAGAAATAATCTCAAATTGTATAACATTGAAAGAGAAAACATTAGTCAAAGTTTTTGTAACACCGCATATTTTTTGGAGAATACGAAAATTAATTAAATTCGTGATTTAGGAATTTATTTCATTTGGAGAAATTAGTTAATACGATGATTTGGATTTAATTAATTCAGCTTAAGTTCAAATTTCATGCGTGTTGTATTTTGAGGTGGAAATAAGATGGTTTTATAAAGTGGCTCAGATGGTGATTTTGAGGTCACAATATGTTTTGAAAGGGTCAAAATAGTAAGAATAGTATACCTGGGTGTATAGTTTTGGTCCCGGGGTGATTTTTGATCAACCTAGCATCGTTTAAGGGCATTTTGATCATTCAGGAGTTTGAGGTTTAGAGAACTCCAATTTTTTTTCTTTATATCTTCCATTAGAGAGGGGAAGCTAGGGTTAACACAAAGCTAGAGGAATATAGGCCACAAGAGAGGAAGAGTAGGAGAGAACTAAGATCCCCACTCCATTTTTCACCCCGATCCCAACGGAACGAAGATTAGAGAGAGGGGATAACAACCATAGAATCACACAGGCAAATTTCAAACCCGCTACTAAAAAGTCAGTGGTTAAATTACGTTTATTATAAGCATGTTATAATACCTACGTAGAATAGGGTCTCAATTCATAGTTTTCAAAATATTTAATATGTATTTGGGTGGGAAAATCAACAAATCGAAGTAGGAATTGCATGTAGATATATTCCTTCATGTTGGTATCAAGAAATCATAGTGTTTGGGATGAATTATTTAAATAAAATTTAGTTTCGTGGTTATAAAGATGAAAAACATGAGAAAATAATGGTTTTATGGGATTCTTAAAGATAATCGGATCTTGAGTTGAATTCATGGCGAATTTATGACAATTTTACATTGGAAATCACTCTTATATGTTTAAACCAGTACTAGACATACGGGTTTGAAATTTGGTGAAGTTTCGTTAAGATACAAGAAAGTTATCATGATGAGAAATTAGAAAAATGCAAGTCCGTAATGTAGAAGACAATTTTGTAGAAATTCGAATCTGTTTGCCCCTTGGGAAATCAGTTCGATTTCCATAAAACATTAAAATTCCTGTTTTAACCATAGAACTCTGAAATTGTTATTCGTTTTTTTAAAAATCGTTAGAATATAATAACGGATTTATTATATTGTAGTAGGCCCTGCTAGGGTTGTAGTATTAAATCTTATCGAGAGAATTAAGACAATGAATATGATTAATGGTAATGTAATTAATTCGAGAGAATGAGAATGTAACTACGGACAAGCATGAATGAGCCTATAGTATAGACCACTAGGGTAAGGAACAATTACCTACTCAAATAAACCAAGGGGTAACTAAGGCTCTTAGACTATATAATGATACTCCATTCAATACAATAGTGAGAATAATTGTTAATTAAAAGTGCAATGAGTATTCAAATAATATATACTACGTACTAAGTTATGATACATAGGTTGTGTGTATACGTACTGATTATATGTAGGTGGAGTGAATACCAATAGTATATTTGATTGTACTGGTGAACATAGTTCTAATTGATATCACAGGGGTTATATATGAAGGCCAATTCTACCTTGGAGATTCCAGTGAGGTTTGAAATTGTTCCCAAGGGCATGGAACGTAAGGCGGTCCACTATGCGTTGTGTATTACTGGACTTGGCAGGTCATTTGTGTACATTAGGTTTGTGCGTGTCACAAAGACTTAGGACCATGTATGCCACCATAATATGAAATGAATATTAGGGTCAAGGAAATATTTCGATCCAATACACGAATGAATATTTAGTCGAAGTAACATTAAGAACCAATACATAAGTTGATACTGGGCATTTCAGACCAATACATGAAAAAAAAATGGGTTTGAGGTTACATTCCAAACCAATATATATAAAAAATATTAGGGTCGAGGTAACATTTCAAACCAAGTCCTTAATGTGTGATACGGGGACATGATAGCGAAGTATGCACTTATAATGTATATTGTGTGTGAAATATATATAGTATGAAAACTCTACTTATGTGTGATAGTAAGGGGACCAGATACTGTATATCTAATTAATGTGTAATCTTACTTATGTGTGATAGTAAAGGAGACTAGATAGTGTATATCTGAACAATGTTCAATCTACTAATGTGAAAATAGTAGGAATGCTGGATATTGTATATCTTACATGAAATGTAAGTAGGGAAAAATTGAATGATAACATATCTGAAGTGCTAGTTTGGATTTAATAATAACAGAAAGGAGATATAGATTATTAAGTATATTAGTAGCATATGGTATGGGCAGTATGGGTTAGTTAAAAAGAAAACATAACTAAGCGCTTAATGATAATTAAGGGAATATAGTAGTGTACTCTATGGGTGGTCTGGGTGAGTTTTATTGGATAGTAGTTAGTTAGATACTGAAGATGAAGTTAGGGATGGAAGCTTGTCTAGGTGGGACATTAGTTTCACACTATAGATGAGTGGTGAGGAACTCAAGTGAGGGTATGCAGTCTGATATGTGTATCTAATAAGTGTTCATTTAAACGACGATTTAAATTCTTACTAAATGTTTTCAAATGGTTTTGACTTGGGATCGGAACAATACTTGTAAAACTTTTTCCAAAAACTTATAGGTGTCTAACTAGAGGGACGTGAAGCAGCATGATCTGTTCTAGGGATGCGTAGCTACAATACGTATGGATTCTTGTAGGATTTGGACTTAGTCACTGCACCTGCTTCATTCCTATATCGGGTGTAGTTCAGTATTCCTTTTTTACCTGTATCTGTCAGTTACTTCATTTACATCTATTAGAATTTATACTCGTATTTTTATTAATGTTGGATTATTACATTGGATTTGGGAACCTATGGTTTATTCAGTATTATTTTATTTCATCTATTTATCTAGTGATTATTCAGATTATTCATTATTGCATGGAATGCTGATTATAGTAATTATTTTGGCTCGTAATGGTTGTTTAAATAAGAAGATAAAAAATTTTCCATGACTTTTTGAATAGTTGGTGTTTAGTAAATGTTTAGAAATGTTTTTGAAAATGATGCTAAAAATTAACCAAATAGGAATCCTATTTTAAATCATGAAAGGCCTGATCACCTTATATTTAATTACGCGGGCTGTTATATATGGTGTCATCAAAGCATTGGGTTCTAATGTTCTTAGGATCCCTACAACTTTTCACTCTTTAGTTAATCTTTCTTAAATGTAGGGCCTAATAATAGGATTGTTGTATTCTTGTACGTACGTGCATTGACGTTCTTCTGCTATTATTGATGTATGAACTGCGAACTCTTAAAACTCATTTTTAAAATTTTTAGATGTTGCCTAAGAGGGGACGTTCGGCTAGAGCAGTAGTTAGAAATGAGGAGATTGAGGCTCGTTAGGAGCCAGTAGTCTAGCATCCAGATCCACGACTAGTGATTGTGATGACTTCACATGTGTTCGATATAGTGGCATAGGTAATTAACGCTACGATGACTGTAATGGAACAATAATTTCCACAGAACCAGCCACAACCATTAGTAGCACCCAATGTTCAAGATGACCCGAGGTCGTTTGACTGGCAAAGAGCAAGATAGGCATATTAAAAAGGTCACCTACAGAGTTTGAAGGTAACTCAATTTTAGATGTGTCCAGTTAGTGGAAGAAGGATATGCAGTGCCACATGTGCATGATTGAGTGAAATGATGCTCAGAAGCAGTTCTTAACGACCTTTAAGTTCGTGGGCACAACCTTTCTATGGTGGGAGTCTAATACCACTGCATAGGAGAGAGCTGTGATGACTGTTGGCGAATTCTAGGTGCTATTTGATCCCAAATTGTTTTCGTTTTTTATTGAGTAAAAAATGAGGCGATAGTTTCTCAATGTATGTCAGGGAGATAGGATTGTGGCAGAATATGATGAAAAATACACTCGGCTAGAAAAAAAAATTTAGATGAGGTAAACAATGAAGAGAAGCGGATGCTCAAGTTTATGAGTGGGTTGCCTAGAAGATTTGACAACACTTGTTGAGTGATTCGACATTGGAGACATAAGATGAGATGGTTAATATAGCATTACTTCATTACCTAAATCATCGTATGTATCGGAAGAATATAAAAATCTCAAATAAGTCTAGTGGGAATGGAAGGTATGATATTATCACTTCCAGTAGGGCACAATTGTTACAGGAGAGGGATTTACTCTAGGGGAATTTGGCTAAAAGATTTTGATACCAAGGGTGATGGGTTTGGGAAGGGTCAGTAGGGCCCTTAGTAGAAGCAATAGTATTTCGTTCATCCGGGCCTTTAGGGCCAAGGGAATGGCAAGGGAGGCCATCCAGGAGGGAATGAATGTCAGGGAGATTTTACTGAGAGTTGTTTCATATGTAAAGAGAGGCCATAGGAAGATAGATTTTCCTCAGCGAGACAGGGGCAACCACATGATGAACTTTTGGATGTACAACCATTGCAGTAGTTCATGGGTATGTTATGACATGAGGAGTCCACTCAGGAATCCATTGAACAGAAAACCAGCTAGAATATGGAGGTAATATTTTATTTTTACCCTTATGAGTATGGAAATTTGTTGGTGTAACATGGGTGCATCATAAATAAGATTGTTATCACTAGAATTCATGAGTGAGTAAAATTTTGTGGGGGCGTCGATTGTAATATATGTAATTACCATGTGAGAATGGTGCTTTTAGTGATGCCTATGAGAGAAGGGGCGTGTTGCGCATTAGTTTAATACGACTCAGAGTTATGAGAATAGAGTAGACTACTTGTTTAGTTTTGATTGGTTAGCGATGGGTTCAACAATATTAAATGAGTAGTGTATGGTTTTGTGTTCACTACTCTAGGGTATGAATTATTTTTCTAGGTATCAACTGAAAGAGCGTCTAGCCTATATATAAGTTTATATATGTTATAGTGTGTTCATAATAAACTTATAAGCATATGATTGGATTGTTATTTTATCCCAGTGAGTAGGACATCTACTGATGTGATTCTAGGTAGACTAGCTCATTATGTAGCGGAGAGTTGTAACTCGTGATTTATTCGTCCTAAGATACTAGTAATTGTAAGAGCGTTGTGTTATATGTTTTATTTTGTAGTATGAGAGTGGATTAGTATACTTTTATTTCAAGAGACGGGGATTTGGGGGGTACGTACCATGGAAGGCGGGCCTAACGGATCTTAACAATTGGCAATGTTAGGTAGTAGTGTATTGGGGGTTCCTTATTTGGATTTCACTTTGCAATACATCCCATATATAAAATTTAGCACAACATTTGAATTAGGGAGATGTTTAGATTTTAGGACATATGTCTAGTAATTTAGTGATGGTTCAATTATACCGTTATATTTGAGGGGTAATAGCAATGTTAAAGTTTGAGACTAGTGGAGTCATGTAATATTTATGAAGTTTTGCGTGGGTATAGGGTCTATGGGTGCCCTAGATAATTGAATTACTTTTAATATCATCCGAAATTGTGAGAGACAGAAATATACATAGTGACTTTTTATTTGATGCTTTAGGAAGTGTAAAAAGTATTAGAGTACGAATCTTATACGAATTTCGCAGAAGAAATTACTTTGTAAGGGGGGAAGTATGTAACACCTCGTATTTTTTGGACAATGTGAAAATTAATTAAACTGGTGATTTAGGAATTTATTTAATCTAGAGAATTATTTAATTCGATCATTTGGATTTAATTAATGAAGTTTAAGTTTAAATTTCTTGCATGCTGTATTTTTAGGTGGAAATAAGATGAGTCTATAAAGTGAATGGGATGGTGATTTTGTAGTTGATATAATATACCTGGGTTTATAGTTTGCGTCCCGGGGAAATTTTAGACCAACCCGACACCGTTTAAAGGAATTTCGATCATTTAAGAGTTTGAGGTTTATTGAGCTCCGAAAATTGTAGGATTATATCTTCCATTGTGAGAGGGGAATCTATGTTTAACACAAATCTAAAGAAGTAGAGGACACATGAGAGGAAGGGGAGGAGAGTACCAAGCTCCTTACAATATTTTTTTCCTCGAACGTGGAAATCGAGTTCGGAGTAAGGCGAGAACAACCATAGCATTGCACAAACGAATTTGAAACCTGCTACTGAGAGGCAAATGTTTAAATTGCATTTATTATAATCATGATATAATACCAATGTAGAATAGGGTCTAATATCATGTTTTTAGAAGATTTAATATGTATTTGGGTGGGAAAATCCATGAATTGAAGTAGGAATTCCATGTAGATATATTCCTTGACGTTCATAACATGAAATCTGAGAGTTTGGGATGATTTATATAGATAAAATTTGGGTTCTTGGTTATAAAGATGAAGAATATAAGAAAACTAGGGTTTCATACGATTCTTAAATATAATCGGATCTTGAATTGAATTCGTCGTGAATTTATGATAAAGTTATTGTAATACCCCATTTTTTATGGCATTTAATAATGGGATTAATTAAATTAAATTGGGATAATTAATTTAATATTAATTCCAATTTGAAAATTAATATTTACTAGCATGACGAGAGTTAGTAATTATTGGTAAAAATTATGTTGAACATTACTAGATGTGTAAAGTAATATTTGAGATTGAATTTATTAAAATTGACGCGAGTGAATAATACGACAATCATAGAAATTAAGTCGGGACGCGCATGTGGCGTGTCGAGACTAAATTAACGGAATAAAAATAATTTTATTATAAGTCGCCCGTATGGTCTTTTCGAGTGCGCCGGTGTGTTTGGAACGGTGAAGATAGTCAAAAAGTGTACCGGGGGGTTTTGTTTGTGTCTCGGGACGTTTTTAGGCCGAATTGGTAACCCAGGAGAGCATTTTGGTAATTACCCATTTTAGGCTTTAATTATGGACAAAGATTGGAGTGTTATATTTGATGAGAGTTAGAGTCCTGTAGGGTTAAAAACATTGGAGTTGCAGAGAGGATAAGGAAGAGATAAGAGAGGAGGCTTCCAAGGAGGAGATCCACCAACCCTACACCACTCTCATCAATTTCACCACCAACACATATATTAGGAGAAGGGAAATGTTCCTATACCACTCAAATCCATCAGACCATAACTTTTATTTCCAGGAAGGTATCTAACTTAATTCTCTTTAGTTTATAACACATCCATGATAGTTTAGGAGATGATATATTTATGTTCCATGAAAGATAAATGATAATTGGGAGATTCATAATGAAATTTTGAATAGAAATCTTGTTAGGAAAGCCCTATGGTTATGTGTAGATGATTAACTATGCTATTGATGTTCAGTAGAGGTTAAATTTTTGATGAATTAGGAAAATATAGGTCATGATGATAAAAATAGGGTTCTTGATGTATTAATTTGAATTAACACTTTTATTAATGGCCCTTGATGAGTTCATATATCTTTTACGTTAGAAATCATGTATCTAGGATACTATGACTGTTGGTTTGATTAATTGGAAGTTTGGGATGAATTATTAGAGGTTTTGAGAATTTATGTTAAGGAAACCCGTCGATAAAGAATTGTAGAATCTGGCGAAGAACTTCTCGATCGATCGATAAACCCCCTTTCATTGATCGATCGACTCCTCCTCCAAATGGGAAGTTTTTCTCCTTTTACATGTTAATCCAATCCCGATGTGTAAGGACCTTTGGACATAATTTATATATCATAACGGGACTTGATAAGGACCAATAGGGTAGAAGTGGGGTCCGGATTATACCACTTTATATGAGATTTGACCGTGGAATTTCGAGGGGCATAAATTGAGTGAGAAATTATGCGTACATTAAATTAAGTCTTGTGAAAATTAAGAAGGACATAGACCAGTAGCGTAGTGAGGCTACACCTACTGATTTTATATTTATCAAGAGGATACACTTCGAAAGTTGTATAGTACTTAAGAATTTGTGATAATTGAGGAAATAAAAAATGACTTAACGTATACGTAGAACACGGTCGTTATGTGACATGTATGATTCAAATATGTGATGGGTTGTGGGGGTACCTAGCTAGTTTATTTGCATATATATGGGTGCATGTATATATATAATATTGTATATTTTTGTGTGTGGCCATACTCGGATCCTCGCGACGGGAGGGCAACGTGAGAGTGAGAATCCGTAGGTCCCGTGCGTCCCTCCCGAGAGCGCTTTGGGTGGCGTCATTTGAGGTGAGGTGAAAAATGTAGAGAGATTAGAGTCACCAATATATTTTACTCAAAATAGGTAAAAAAAAAGGGGAAGCCATTCCGAAGGACAGCATCTCAAGACACAATGATGCATACAAAACCAAAATGATTCGAAAAGGGTCTGAAGGCTAAGTTACGAAATGGGAAGGTGTTAGGCACCCATTCCGCCCTTTCGGTCTCTTATGGGTTTTTGTTATTTTCCTTTTATTTTCCCCGTGATGTGTGTGCATGTGTATATATAGTGGAGATAGGAATCATCAACTTATACCATGGAAGAGGTAGAGCGAGTCATCAGTAGGAAGGTATAAAAGTATTATAAAATAGGAATTAGGCGATTATCCTTACGTTGATCGTTATAATGGAGAGATAACGCGTGTGTAATAATACGCCACTAAGAACAAATATATATATATATATATATATATATATATATATATATATATATATATATATATATATATAATATAAGAGAGTAGAGTTTAAGGAAAATAGAAAATGAGAGAAAAAGTAAAAATAGGACTCGAATCTCGAGTTTTACCCCGAGACGGCTATGCAGCCTATAGAGGCATCAAAGTCCACGTAGTTCGCATGAAAAACAAGCGGTGCATTTTGTCCCATAAATCCAAACGGGGGGATTCTCTTATTTGTTTGTGTAGAAAAAGTGTCTTAGTTGTGAGAAAAGTGTAAGAAAGATGTGAGAATTCCCATTTGGAATTTATGAGCAAAACGCTCCTTTTCTTATCCTTTGGGTTTTTATTTATATGAAAATAAGAGATGTGCAATAATACTAAATAAAAAGAATATTAGGATATGTGAGATGAGATAATAAAATTGCCAAGTAATAATACATGGTATTGCGAACTTATGACAATTTAGGGAGAGAGTTGAGAAAATTGGACCTTATTGAAGATCTTGAGCTTGACCTTGAAGGTTCGAGAGAAGCCCTTAGGCTTGGATGATGATGGAGGGTAGTGAATTCACCAAGTTTGATGAAAAGTAATGGTTGGAAAGGGATTTGGGTGTGGAAATCATGCTGACTTCGAGAGAATTTTTCTGGATTTGCTGAGAGTGATATGTTTCAGATCTGGGCCCTCCTCTGCAAGTTAGGCCAGGTCTCCTTTTTATAGGCCCAAGACATTGCCAATCATCATAGCTCTGTTCCTGTGAATTGATATTTGTGTTTAGGCACACTCCCGATAGGTAGGGTCTGGGACCTGCCGTTTTGGAGTGTCTTTCAGGACTTTTCAAAAAATTGGCCACAGAACGTAAGCTGTTGATCAGAATCATGCACGGGGTAGACCATTAGAAAGGTAATTTAGAGAACTTATAAAGTCCTTTGTACCTCTCCTAGGTTAGGGAGTTGACTTTGGATCAAATATGGCTCGGAAGTATTCATTAGTTCATCGGACTGGGAATCGTCGGACGCAAAGGGATCATTCGTCGACATGGTAAATTCGAATCATGCATGGGGTAGACCGTTAGAAAGGTTTGGAGATGTACTTAGACATTCCAAAGAGTTTAATCCGATTCAGGGAGCTGACTTCGATCAACCGGGCCTTGGAAGCATTCGATGACCTTTCGAAGTAAAATGGATCGTCCATCCGTACCGTATGTTGGAATTGCACAAGGGATGGATAGTTGGAAAGGGGTTTTAGAGCTATTTGAAGGTTCATTCAGTCTCAATTGAGCTGAAGAGTTTACTTTGGTCAAATGGAGCTCAAGAGTGCCCAGTCGCCTCCAGATTGAGTTTTGGGGGAAAATAGGTCATTCATCTGCATGGTAAGTCAAAATCGTGCACGGGACGAACTGTTAGAAAGGGGTTTCAGTGCCCTTCAAGGATTCATTCAGTCTCGATTGAGCTAAAGAGTTTGACTTTTGGTCAAATGGAGCATGGGAGTGTCCGATGGCTTATAAGTCTGTACTCGGGGTATAACCGGGGTTTATTGTGATGGAGGGAGGTGTGAGGGACCTAAGGAGAGCTTAAGGGGTAATAGAATGGGGTGTCTATAGAGCCCCTCGAAGGGTGAGTTTGGAACATATGATAGCCGTCGAATAGACACCGTATGATGCTTTTGAGGTAGGATGACCGATTCAGAGGGTCGATGCCAATTCTGAGGACCTATGAAGTGATGGGGATAACCAATTTTGTGGGTAGAATCTAGTTCTATGGGCTTAATTTGAGATGACCAATTATGTGGGTCAAAGCCAATTATGCGGGCTTAAGGTGACAATCCAACACCGAGGTCAATTCTAACCTAAGAGTGGTGATGACCGAGGATCGAGGTCAATTATGACCTAACTCAGGTGATGATCCAAGATCAAGGTTAATTCTAACCTAAGATTGGTGAAGATCGAGGATCGAGGTCAATTATGACCTAACTTTGGTGACGATCCAACATCAAGGTCAATTCTGACCTAAGAGTGGTGAGTATTGAGGACCGAGCTCAATTCTGACCTAACTCCGGTGACGATCCTAGGCCGAGGTTAATTCTAACCTAAGAGTGGTGACAATGGAAGACAAAGGTCAATTTTGACCTATTTGAGGTGATGATCCAAGGCCAAGGTCAATTATGACCTAACTCCGGTAACGATCCAAGACCAAAGTCAGTTCTGACCTAAGAGAGGATAAAAATTGGATTTTGGGTTCCGCTGGGGTATGAGCTAGGGAAAAAATATAGTTTCCTTTGGAGACTTTCAAAAGGACCTTCTGATGTTCCGCTGGGGAAATTACCTCGTGATGTTGTGCTGAGCCGGGGAGCCGATTGTTGGGGAAGCATTTGTGATCTTAGGGATTTCATGGAGGAGAGGCAAGTTTTATGCCGAAAAATCCATTGGGGAAGTGATTAGGTGGTCTAGGTATTGGACGTATTGCTCCGGGAGGCTTAAGACCTTTGGGGAAATAAGGTGATCCTTTGAAATACTCCGAGGACATTGTCGGGTGGAGTTTCACTTGGTTTTTGAGAGTTTCACTGGGGAAATGGGGGTTTCTCTTGCGGGAGTGTGAAATTTTCTAGGTGAAAATGTTATAAACCCTTTCCGGGATTTTTAGGAATTGTCTGAGGATTTTTTAGGAATTTCTGGTATTTTCTGGAAATTTTTATATGAAATTTGAAGGGGGTGCCGGTGGGCATGGTTCAGAGGGTGCCATTCGACAGTGGCATGGAATTTTGGATTGCCTCGGGAAGGTAAGGGGTCAGTGCCAATCGGTGGGTGGGGGTCAAATGCCGATCAGCATGATGCTTGGCATCCTATATAAAGGGGCGAATTCCCTTCATCTTTCACACCTTCTTGCTTTCTTTCTTTTTGCAATTTTCCTCTGTAAATTGTTCTAGCATTTTAATCTCTAAGAAATGGCCACCTTTGTGAGCACTGTAGCGCATAGGGAATGGCTGACTGTTGATGAATGGGAAAATGTGGAGTGGAGGGACAAGGCGCCTCTTGCTTTGGTGAGTGAGAACTCCTTTGACTCATTTGAGCTGGTTGTGGATGAGCGGATTTTTCTGCGGCAGATATCGTGTCATCGGTCTTCTAAGGTGGTGAGCCCCGGCGGTTTTGTAAGTAACCTGACCTTTGGCATTCTTCTCTTTTTTGGTGATTTTTCCTTATCCTCTTGAATTTTAACAAGGTTTCTTCTTTTGACAGTCTGATATCTCGTTGAAGAATATGCATGCCCGCGAGATGACGGGGCTTAAGGATGTCTAGGAGCATCTTCCACTTATGGTGTGTTGGGTAAAATCATCAACGAGTTTTTGGAGGTTGGTGTCTACACTGGATGAGACACCTCGTTTGACAGCGGTCTTGTGCGCTTTAGGGGAGATATGGTGGGATACTACCCATGCCTTCCATTTCAATTTTAGGGAGATGATCGTGATTCCTACAGATGTGCAGTAGCTATTGGGGCTGGATTACGATGGGGAGAAGATAGAGGTTGATCACTCTTTGAGGGTGAGGCCGAAGGCGGTGAGGGCGACACTTGATGACGTGGGGAGGATAGTTTCTGGGGATTCCATCCGACTATCCTTGTTGAAGGATGTTCTGCTGAGTAAGGTGGTTGATGTGGAGGACAGGCTGCTAGTGAGGCAGATGACCTGGTTGTTCATTTTGATGGTACTAGGAGGCTTCTTAGTGGCATCAAGCGGTGACATCGTCCATTTGTGGTTCTTGTCGTACTCGATGATGTTTTCAAAAATCCCTCTCTATGATTGGGGGACTGTGACTTTGGCGACCCTCTATTTTTCTTTGGATGCATTCAGAAGGTGCTGTCGGTAAACTTTCATTTGAGCCACGTATCGCCTTGAGGTATCCTTTAATTTTGCGCATTTTCCTGTCATGCATTTTCATTTTCTTTATGAGACTTTTTTTTTATTATGAACTCCTGTCTTTGGCAGACACGGTTCTATGAGGTGATTGGGTGCAATACCCAACTGATTACTTTAAAGGCAAATACCGTTGGGTACTTCTGTCGATTGTATCAATGGTGCAAGGCCAATCGACAATCGAATGGATCTCTCTCTTTGGAGGCGGTGATTTAGATCTTGAATGGTCTGACCAGTGGTAGGGTAAGACTCTTTCCTTTTCAGTCTTGGATTTTGGCATGTTCTGATTTTGTATCGACTTATGCCTGCTGGTGATTTTTAGGTGACTTTTTATCCTTGGGGGACATCCATTCAGGATACGGGGGTAACTGGGGTGAACGCACAAATGAGGCGCTTATTGGCGCATGAGTTCGGACATTCCTTGTATTTGGGGGAGAGAGTGGTTCGACAGGTTGCTGAGGAGGAAGTGGTGGTGCCACCTGCACAGCCTCCTATGTCTATGAGGCGGGAGCGACTGCTACCTGAGGATTCGAGGATTGCGGCGATGATCAGCCAGTCCTACTTTTTGTATATTGATACGGCTGCGTCGTGTGCCTATATGGACTTTGTGACGAGCTGGTTGATGGCACCGAGCATATATGATGCCCTGCCTTTCCCTTATGTGGGCTCGAGTCGGGCGGTGGGGTCTTCCCACAACGGCAGTGGTTCGGCGATGTCTGCGGTGGTGGCGGCTTCAAAGGTTCCTTTCGTGCAATTTCACACTACTTCATACAACATTAGGCTAGCTAATGGAGGGATGGCGCCTATGTTGCACCGTCCTCACGTGATGGATCCAGAGGAGTTGGGTTTGACAAATGAGGTTCTTCGTCGTGCGGTATACCTTTCAATTCGTTTCGTCTTTTTGGTTCCTTTTCTATTTTGATCCTTCAATTGATACTAATTTTTCTTTTTACTTGTAGCAAGTCCGGGTGTCGACCACTTAGCTGAGGGACATCAGATATTGTATATCTTCAGCGACTGCCCATATTCAGGATGCGATCCTAGTTCCTTCTTATTTGGTGTCCTCTTCTTCATCCGGGGAGGACTCTGACTTGGGTAGCGGTGGTGCATCGTCTCGCCATAGGGTATAGAGAGCATGTCGCAGGGGTGGAAGATCTTAGAGAGAGGGGGAAGCGTAGTTGAGAGAGAGAGAGAAAGTGGGTTCGGGCTGAGTCCCATTGATTTTTTCTTTTCTTTTATTTCCTGGAAAATTTGATGTAACACAGAAGAATATATATATATATGCAATGCAATGGGATTTTTTATTATCTTTTGTTAATGATGAATGAGTGAATGCATGCACATGCTCTTTTACTTTGCTGCTGAGATCGTAAAAAGATATATTTTTTGGATTTTTTGAAGGAAATATAAAAATGAGAAATTATACGTGAGTGGAAGAGGATTTTTGAAATCTTCTTGAGAATATCAATTTATTTTTATTCAGCTTCTAATTTTGACAAAAGAGGAAAAAAGGAAAATTTCCAAAAACGGAGGGTTGTCGATCGGTAAGCACCTTGCCTTGCCTATCGATAGTCAAGTCCAGTCCCATTAATTCAAATCTTTTGATTAGTGCCCTCTTCAGCCTTTTGTACTTTGTGGGGTAGGATTCCCTCCAGTATCTACAGGGGTTGTCTTTTGTGAGGGTTCTCAAGTATTAAAATGGGTAAGGGTGGAGTGTTTTCATCACACCTTCACTTGTCTATTGTTTCTTACTTTTGGAAGATGTCTCTCCCTGGTAGCATTGATTTTGCTAACTACCTTGAAGCCTTAGAAGAAATGTGCTCTTATAATGTCAACTACGATGCTTTCAACATACGTCGAGTCTCTTTATGGCATAACCATCCCATTGAGTGTAACATGATGATGGCAGCGGTACAATTTTCGTACCCCAAAGACCATGTATTCCGTTTTAGGTGGGTTGAAGTTTTTCCTACCTACGAGGACTTTTCTATCACGCTGGGGATAAATCCCAGTGTTTTTGTGTCTTTACGCAAATTTTCACATTTTCCTAGGGATTTGATGGTTAGGCTTCTTCGTATTTTGCCTTCGGCATCTAGATCACTGGTTACTGGAGGAATGGTCTCCCTCCTGGCACTGTTGCAGTCCATGCATTTGTAGGAAGTAGGTGATGCTAGCTATGTTAGAGCCATTGCTCTGGGCCTGGTTTCAAAATTGAAGCTGGTGACTAGGGAACTACTGGTGGATCCGCAACTTATAGCCATTACTTCATGGATGTCATACCGTCGCAATCTTGCACGGTGACACTGGCGAAGACCTTGAATGGCCTAGATTCCTTGCGATAAGGTCGTTATGACTTTCTACTGCATAGCCCCGTCATGCTATTCATGTGGTTGTTTGAAAGACTACGCCTAGTGACTCTTGCAGAATATCCTTTGTCGGCTGTACCCAACTTCTTTTCGCGTCACTTCTTTAGTGTTGGCCTGGATATTAAAAGCTGGGAGAATTGGTTTGTGGAGCATGGGGCTCGAAATCTGTACAGTGCCTCGTATGTAAGGCTGTTTGGTCTCAGACAGACCTCTTTTTTTTCCCTTGGTGGCTTCTATGCCAATTTTGCTGGGCATAAGTCGTGCCACCTCTTACACTAAATTTCTTTGCGATAGAGGATTTGATGGAGCGTCTGTGGATACAGCTTGGCTCTCTGTGGGAGAGTCAGCGTCCTTTGACCCGTCCTTCTTAGTCTGTTGGGTGAGTTTGACATATCCCTGTGGATTATATGAATTGGTTGTGGAGGAGAGTAGTCAGCAAGATGTTGGCACTGGAGACTGGATAAAAGTAGCTTGTCTCTTTTGACACCATGGAAGGAGGTGTTGTGGTTTTTTTGGTGTTGGTTCGAGCCTATCGGCCCATAGAGGGTCTACGACACTCTTTTCAGACAGGGGAATCTTAGGGACACCAGGATGCAGATGATGATGCCGGAGCAGGCCCTTGTGGTTGTTGTGGATAGGACTCTTGAAGAATTTATTATGTAATGGATACATGTGGGGATTTTATTTGGCTTTTTTAGTAGGGTACGGGAAAGGGAGTTATCCATTCCTTTTCTTATGTAATCTGTATCGAAATTTCTTATTAGGGAAATAAACAATTTTTTTATAATCCAGCTGTGCCCTTTGATGTGTTTTGTGTTGTTTGAATTATCTATACCAATTGTGAAGGCATACATAATCCTTTTGTTCAAGTATATGTTGTAATTGACTGTTGTTCTCCGAGATAAGAAGAGAATAGTATTTTTTTAAAAGGAAGGGTCGTGCTCATGTAAGGTGTATGAGCTGCCTACGTACCTCTGGGGTTTCAAAATTTTTTATTTATTTATTTATTTTCAGAATAAAAGGGAGATGAGAAGAGTCATAGCGCGCCGAGATTTTGGACTAGGGGTAGAACTTCTCCAGATGGTCCAGATTGACTGGACGAGCCATCTCCTCCACATCTAAGTCAGTGAGCATGGCATCATCGCCAGACAAGATCTTCTTGACAATGTAGGGGGCACTCCAATTGGGCTTGAATTTCCCTCTGGGGTCCCAGATGGGTTCTATGATTTCTTTGAGGGCTAGGTCCCCTTTTCGGACACCGCCTTCCTTGACTCTCTTGTTTAATGAGTGCGCTATTCGGAGATGGTACCCTTATATGTGGTATAGTGATTTTAATCACCTTTCGTCAAGGAGGGTCAGCTCTTCCTGATGGCTTTGTTACCAATCTTCTTTGCTGACCTTTCTCTCAAGCATGACACATAATGAGGGTATTTCAAGCTCCACTGGTAGGACTGCTTCCATACCATAAACTAGAGAGTAAGGGGTAGCCCCAGTAGTGATTCTAATTAATGTTCGGTAGCCCCATAAGGTGTACAGGTTCCTGTCGGCCAATCTCGATAGCTTTCGGTCATCTTCCTAATGATGGCTTTGAGCTTCTTGTTGGTAGCTTCAACTGCACCGTTAGTCTGAGATCGGTAGGGAGAAGGTTTGTGTCTCTGAATTCCATACTCGTTGACCACTTCTATCACTTCTACCTTGAAATGCAACCTGTTATCTGATACTAGCCCGTTCGAGATCCCATACCGATAGATGATGTATTTCTGGATGAATTGGCCCACTTGCTTGGCGTTTAGAACTACGTATGACTCCACTTTGACCCATTTAGTGAAGTAATCAATGGAAACTAGGATGAACTCATGTGCATTATAAGCCTTCGGTGTAATCTTCCCTATGATATCGATACCCCAGGTGGAGAATGGTCAGGGATAGGTCATGTTGTATAATTCACATGGAAACAAATCCTGAAGGTTGGAGAATTATTGGCATTTGAGGCATCTCCGGACGTAGGTTGTTCCATCCGAGGTCATGGTGGTCTAGTAGTAGCCCTGTCAGATGATCTTTTTGGCAAGCATGTGGCCATTCATGTGGAGTCCGCATTCCTGGATCTTCTTCGTTATCTTTTCAATGTCATAGCCCGCGATGGAGTGTATATGAGTTCCATGAAGTTCCTTTTGAGTAGTGCTTTGCGAGAAATGATATACTGGGTGACCAGTCTTCAATGGGTTTCTCGATCTTTCTTGTTGGAACCCTTAGGAAACCTACCATGCTTAAGGAGGCTCCAGATATCCTAGTAGCAAAATTAGTTAGCCCGGGATCTTCTGTGGTGACGAGCTCAATGTGGTAGCAGTGGGTTGGTCTATCTTGCTTTTGAACAAGGAAGGGGGTCATTGTTATTCCTTCGGACATGTCAACTACGGAGGCCAAGGTAGCAAGGGCATCAGCTAGGTTAATCTTTGTTCGAGGCAGGTAATTGAAGGTGATATCTTGGCATTGGGAGGCTAGTTATTCTAAGTGGGCATGGAAGGGTCGGGGCTTCTCGTCCTTGACTCTCCACTTTCTGAGCTCTTGACCGATGATGAGGGCATAATCCCCGTAGACATATAGACATTGAATACCTTTCTTGAGAGCAAATTTGAGGCCTATTGTCCATGCCTCATAGTCAGTCATGTTGTTGGTGCAGTGGAAATCTAGCTTGATGGCGATAGGAGTGTGGGAGTTATCTAGGGCAATCAGAAGTATCCCAATGCCATATCACTTCTTGTTGGCAGCGCTGTTAAAGAAAATTGTCCATCGAAGGAAGTTTTGAGTAGCATAAAGAATGTTTTCATCTAGGAATTCATAGACCCAGACATCGTCTTCATCAATAAGGTAATCAACGAGGTAGTCATATATGGCTCTTCCTTTCATGGCTTTCTGCATGATGTACATAATATCGAACTCGGCTAGAAGCATCAACCATCATGCCATTCGGCTGGATAAAGCGAGTTTCTCAACAAGGAATTTGATGGGGTCTATTTGGGATACAAGTTTGATGGGGAAGGCGAGCATGTAGTGCCGTAACTTTTGGGTGACCCAGACAAGTGCGACACACGCCTTTTCCAAACTAGTGTAGTTAACCCAATACCTGACCAACTTGTGAGTGGCATAATAGATGGATCTTTCTTTGCGGGAATCTTCATGGTTTTTGGCTAGCAAAGCTCCAGCTGCAATGTCAGTTATGGTTAGGTATAGGATCAAGGGGAGACCAGGTTGTGGTAGCATGAGTACCGGGGGTTGGGTCAGATATTATTTGATTCGGCCAAAAGCTTCTTGGCAAGCCTCATTCCAAATCTTGGTTAAATCCTTTCGGAGGAGTTTGAAGATTGGATAGCAAATGGAGGTTAGCTGGCCGATGAACTGGCTGATGTATTGTAATTTTCGAAGAAAACCTAGGACTTCTTTCTTTGTTCAGGGAGGTGGCATCTCAAGTATGGCTTTCAGCTTGTCAAGATCTACTTCTATCCCCTTCTCACTAACCATGAACCCTGAGAGTTTTTCCTTTGTAATGCTGAAGATGCATTTATGCGGATCGACTCTTATCAGATACTGTCGTAGTCATTCGAAGAACTTTTGGAGAGCGGGAACATGACCCTATCTAGTCTTGGATTTGTTAATCATATCATCCACATAGACCTCTACTTCTTTGTGAATCAGATCATACAGGATGGTTATGGTTGTCCTCTTGTATGTATCCCTAGTGTTCTTGAGACTAAATGGCATAACGGTGTAGCAAAAGGCTCCCCATGGGGTGATGAATGCGATTTTTTCTTTGTGGTCTGGGTGCATTTTGATTTTATTGTATCCGGAAAACCCGTCAATGAATGACTTGAGAGCATGACTAGTTATGTTTTCCACGATCATGTCGATATTGGGTAACAGATAATCATCCTTTGGAGAGGCTTTGTTCAAATCCTGATAGTCCACACACATCGAAACTTTTCCTCCTCTGTTCGGCATGAGAACTATGTTGGCTAGCCATGTGGGATATTCGATTACACGAATGAAACCCACATTCAACTGCTTGACCACCTCTTCTTTGACTTTGAGCGACCACTCAGTGCAGAGTTTTCTCAACTTTTGTTTGACCAACTTGTAATTTGGGAGAGTGGGGATCTTGTGCTGAGCTATTTCAGGATCAATGTCTGGCATATCATCATAGGACCATGCGAAGACGTCCACAAATTCCTTTAGCAATTCTTTGAGTTGTGCACACTTATGTTCTTCGAGGGTAGACCCTGTCCTAATCTCGCGCAGTTGGCTAATAAAACCGAGGGTAACAACAACAGTGTCTTCTTCATTAACTTGAACGCAGTTATGTTGTTTATTATTAACCTTATTTAGATCAAAGAATTGTTCATTTGCAAAATCATCATCATCTAAATTTTGATTAGAATCTAAACAGTTAATGTAAGGCACAACAAGATACTAAAAATCTTTATTCGTTTCATTAATAGGAAAAATAGCATTGAGAACCTCGTCAAAAGAGGACTCGGTTACATTTGAACAAGGATAGACAACAAAAGAAGAAATGGGGTAAACATTTGGATTAGGGGAGATTTTAGCAGGTAGAACAGGTGGAGCATGCCAGTTGAGGAGATGTGTATCAACAGCTTTAATCACTTTGGATGGATCCAGTGATGTAGTGCCTCAGTAAACCATGCAGAGTGTCAACCCCAATGTCTGTAAGCTAAAGGAATCTTCAGAGTCACTTTCCTTGGTCTCTTCGATATATTTGATGAGCGATTGTACTTGGTGTTGGGAATCTTTAGCCCATGGGTAGCTGTCTTGGAAAAAGATCTCCATTCCAGGCTTCATCTTCTTATCTATATGGTCATACCATGGTTCTTCAAAGCCAAAAAAGAGGAAGTCCTCACCCTCTTTGATGAATCGTCCGTTCGAGGAGTCACCTAGGATAGTATGGATGCGGTCTAGTCCTCTCTTTGGTCGAGACTGGTGGATCATTCTGAGCTCTTGTTTTGACGGTTGATACCCCAAACCACAAGGAGGGAAAGCCATCTTCAATTCAATCGGCTTAATTATCCCTTGATGTTTTTGTCCTAACCCCAGTTCGGGCATGAAGTACATGTTTCTAAACAACTTAATCACATTGACATTTCCATGAGGGTCATATTTTCGACAAACCATTTTTTTGAAGTCGTTCCCCGCCAGGAGTAAAAGTGGTTCAACTCGGATTCCTGAGAGGAGCATATCATTTGACCCGTGATGTATCTCAAGAATTGGACTGTTGGTACTTACACCATGAGTATTGACATCATCTGTAAAGATGGTGTTGACCCGTCCGTCGGTGAAGAACTTTAATTTCTAATGGAGTGAGCAAGACACGCCCTTGATACTTTAGAGTCAAGGTCATCCTAACAATAGGTTGAAACAGGGTGGGATGTCAATAACATGGAATTCGATGATAGCGTTTATAAGGCCAGCCCCTATTATAAACTTTATGGATCCCATCAACTCACGACGGTTATTATCGTAGGCACTCACAGTAGCGGAGGTTGGAGCGAGGTGGCTTTCTTTTAGTCCTAAAAATTTGAAAGTTCTCAGGGGAAGAAATTCAAGGTGAATCCATTATCGACAAGAGAGAGTGGTACAACCTTCACCATAACTTTGACAGAGATGTTGAGTGCATGATTGTGGTTTAGCGCAATTATGGGGGTTTCATCTTCAAAAAAGGATGCATTCGGCCAGAGGTCAAGTATCCGACCAAATTTACCGCTTCTTATGGTGTGGTAGAAGGAAGAACTATGGGTCCAGTGAGCAACTTGATGAAAGCATTTCTATGCAGCTGGGAAGACATGAAGAGCCCCCATAGGGTGATGTTAGCTTGAGTTTTCTTCATTTGATTGAGGATCTTTCTCTCCTCGATGGTCATCTCTGGCATAGGAAGGTTTTCAACACCCTTCCTTTTGTTACTGGTTGGTAGTAAGCTTGGGATTTGGTAATGCCTCCCTGATATGGTCATGTGATTTATTGAAAAAGCGAAAAACATTAATCCCATTTTCTCGTCAATCACGAGTTGTTTTCCTACCTTCATTATTTCTCCGAGGAGTTATTAAAATGATATCATTCCACACATCTCGGCTATCGGGGCAGTTTTCTATAAAGCTTGCTCTTCATTCGAATCTTTGAATTATTCCCCCTATCCGATGGCAACAATTCTATCTTTGTATGTAAAGTCGATGCATTCCACAGCTTCAATGGCTTCTTCATACATGTCATCCCATTCTATGGGGATGTGTAAGGGTGAAGGGACCAGGCGCCCCTATAGCGACAAATCATCAAGTAACTTGGTCATACTACAAATATTATTGGTTTGTCTAGATAATTTTGCCATAATCTGGATGACATCATACAAGCTGACTTCATCGGTCAGTACCACCCATGAATCTGACTCTCAGGCCCATTTTCGTGCCTCCAAGAACAGCGTACTGAACATCTAGAAATCAATGACCATCTTTAAGGAACATTTCAGCCAAAACTCTAGGAGTTGGTTTAAGACTTTTGGTAATTCCATGCTTCCATTTTCAGAATGGGTACGGACAGCGATGCATGCTCTGGTAAGGAGTGATAGTGCCTGATCAGTGAGGCTAGTAGGGTGTAAGTGGAAATATGGGCAAATTTGGAGATATTTAGGAGAGCATATGGGTGTGACTTGATTTGCGGGATCGAATTCTAGGTTCTCTTCTAGAAAGATGGCATTGGTATGATTTAGAAGTGGGTTGTGAGTGGTGTATGTCTTAGAATTGGCTAGTGGGGAAATGGTATCCCAGTCAATGAGATATTCGATTATGTTTTGGAGGTGAAATCATTGGTCAGTGGTATGTCTAGTAGTTTGGTGAAAGGTGTAATGAGCATTTGCCTTGAAGTTTCTTAGGAGTTGATTTGGCAATGGACGGGGATCCAAGGGTTGGACAAGTTTTTGGCTTAACAAGGCTTGATAAACTTTGGAGAGGGGATCATGGAGCTTGATGTATTCCTTTCAGACTGGGACATGGAGGCTTTCTGGCGCCCATGCTATGGTTGGTTGAGAGATGTTGTCGATGGTTAAGACTTTAGCACTGGCAGGTTTACTATATTTTCTGGGGTTGACCTGTCCAGACACCTTCTTTGGTTCAACATCTATTTTAGCAAGACTTTCTTTAATTTCTACTCCTGCTTCTCAAAGATCTCGGAAGTGTGGATAGTATTTTCCTCCCATTGTTGCTCGAACATGGGCTAAGAAGTTCTTCTTCACTATGCTGATTTGTTATTGCTCGGGAGGTCGATTGGTCATGGTTACTGCATTTTTCCTCTATCAAGCGATGAAGTTACTGACTAATTCCCCAAAGTTTTGTTTGAGCATCTCTAAATCACGGTGGGTGACCTCAAGCTCTTCATTGTATTTGTATTGTGACATGAATTCTCGACCCACATCCTCCCAACAACGAATTCTGGACTCTTCGGGAAATAAAAACCATCGGAGGGTGCTACCCTTCAATGTTTGTTGAAACAATTGGTTCATCACTTCTTCAGAAGCCCCTAGTAAAGTCATGGAATGGTGACAACTTCTGAGATGAACAATCGGGGGTCCACTTCCTTCGAATTTCTTGATGTTTGGCATCTTAAGGTTCTCGGGTAACCTCACCTTAGGATAACGAGACATGTAGGTGTAGTCCATGTAATTTCTCGAGATTCTGACCTGGTCAAACTTTTTTGTGATCATCTTGAGGTCCTCTTTGACTTTGTTCAATTCTTTTTCTTTTGGATCAATGACCATAGGAAAGTTTGCCCCAAGCTGGGCAAGATTCGGCATCGGAAGTGTAACAACCCAGGTTTTTGAGAGACTATTTTATACTATTTTGCCTGATGGGCTAATTTTATAAAATAGGGGATGTTGGAGTAAATATTATTTCCCGAGAGACTTAGGAATAACATTTACTATGTTTTGTCTATTTACCATTATGAGAAGGTAAATAGAGTGATATTGTGTATTATTGCGTCGTTATATGTAAAACGACGGTTATGACCTATATTTAAATATTGGGTAAAATTAATGAATTAAAATGAAGTTCGAACATAAAAATAGTTCACACTTTCCCGACTGCCAAAATAGGGGGTGCAGTTCTTTTTAAAATAGTCGAGATAGTAAAAATAAGTGCCCAGTTGAAATTTTTGAGATTCGGGCATTCTTAAGGTATTATGATTCAAATTAGTGGTTACGAGTCATTTTAGTGGTGTATTAACATTTTAATGTGGGGATTTATGTTTTGAGACCCGTACAAGTCCCCCACCCCCCTTTCTTTTCTTCATTTTTGTGTGAGAAGCCAAAGGAGAAAGAGAGAAAATGGAAGATTTTGGGCCCGATTCCGTCGCTACCGGAGGTGATCAGGGACTACGAACCTCGAGGCAGGTTTCTTACTTGCTAGATATTGATTTAATGTGATAAATTTTTCTGTATAGTTAATTTTGGAGGTTTAAACCATAAATGGGTTTTTGGTTGATTTTGGTGTTAAATCCTTAAATATTGTAGATTGTGGGGTTTGAGTTTATTATATGGGTTTCTTTTGGTGTATAATTGTTGGGGTAATGTTGTTGGTGGAGGGAAATGAAGAAAGTAGAGGATTTTAGGTTTTAGGGGTCGGTTTTAGCTTTGGAGAAGAAGGGTTTTTCGTGGATCTGATAGGCGCGGTCGATCGCGGTCCCAGGACCGGTCGACCGGTCATGCCAATACGAGCTTACTGCATTCTTTGGTATGCAAAATCCTTAAGGGGCGGTCGACTGCGGTCCCCAGACCGGTCGACCGGTCCCCTGTTTTTCATTTTTATTTTCTTTATTTTTTCTAGCTTCTTTAAATTATGATAGGAGCTTAGGAACCTTCCTTTGGGAAGTACTTAAGAGTCCTAGAGGGTTGTTATGGGTAGACTAATGTCCTAGGATAAAATGGGATGATTGGGCTTACCTCGAGGGCTAATTGTTTAGATTAATGTCCGTATAGAATTGGAGATTTACCGAAAGATAAAAATTGGAGATAAAATGCGAAAGTTGAGACTCTTGGGAGATATTCCTTGAAGGAGGTTTACTTTGAGGGTTTATGAAATATTATGAACTCTTGGAGGCTAGTTTGAGGATTTCGGTACTCCGGGTCTTAACTATTAATAAAAATATGGCACTAAGAATAAGAAAAACATATGATAATATGTGGTATTAATGAGTAAGTACAAATGATTTTGAGAATGTAAAAGAGGAAGTTTTGAAAAGGAAAAAGTAACGTTTTTCATAAGTGTTAACTTATGGTTACACACCTCCCCAAATCTCTATGATAAGGGAAGTTGCGTACGTGTGGTGAAGACCCCTGACTAATGAACGCAGTGTGGATATAGTCTCTAGGCCATATAGGCATTTGTTATATTGCGCTGGTTAGGAGATTCTGGGTGTGGTATTGACTTTCCCGCAGGCAATATGGATGCTTCCCGACGTTGGTAGGTTCCCAGGTTGTCTTGTAGAGATAGGCCCTGGAAGATGATAGCCATTTAGGTGCGCGTCCAGTGGGGAAACCCGGAGGGACATTCTTTGATTATTAAAGCAATTCATGATAATGAATTGGCTTTAATTACATTTCTTGGATGGAAGAAGGGAAATGGGATATATGCTACAAAAGTATTTTTCTTCTAATGAAAATGACTTTTGATTTACACTTCCTGGATGAAAGAAGGGAAGCGGGATTTTATGAAAAAGGTTAAAGTATTGTTGGGTTAATAAAACTTGCTTTAAAAATGTATTCTTCCTGGATAGAAGAAAGGAAATAAAATTGGTAAAGAAATTGTATAAATGAGATTTATTGGTAAACATTTGATAAAATGTTGTACCATTTATGTATATTCCTAGGAAAGAAATAGGAATGGTACATAAAGTGTTATGAGATTGAAATGGTAAACATTTCATAAAACGTTGTACCATTTATATACATTCCAAAAGAAAGAATTATGAATTATGTTTTTAGATGGTAAATGGATTTACTTTTATTTTCGTGAATTGCTGTAGATGATATGCACACACTTACATATATATTAACTATGTGCTTAGGGTCTAATTGACCTCGACGATCAACCTTGCCTGAGTAGTAGTGTATCGTGGGGGTTCCTTGTTTGGATTTCCTTTTGCGAGACACCCCACGCACGAATAGGGCATAGTGTTGAGACTGGGGAGAAGTTAGCCCTTAGTACTTTGGGTTAACTGGATCACCTCACGATATTACGCTAGGCTACTGCTAGATCGAGAGGTGAGGAATATTATTGTTATATGCGAGTGAATTACACACTTAACTGTCATGCATTTTTAGTCACATGGTAATCATATCAAACCGGGCCCCTGACCCGTATCTATATTTCTTTGTTTCTGCATATATTCCTTGTCGTACAGGTGCTCTACCGCATGGACACCCGTATTTACATTTCCATTCCATTTACCAAGGAGCTACAGCATATTTCGGATGTTGTAGGTTACTTGTATTAGACGCTTCTTTCTATTGTACTCTTTTTATGTTCAGTATATTTATTCGGGCGTGTTTTGCCCAAGGTATTGCACTCATTCATTATATTGTGAATATTGAATTGTAATACTCGATGCACTATTTGTATTGGTCTGTTCACCGGCAGCTTATTCGGTGATATATGCTATATTGTCACTCTTTATTCATCGGATTTTGATATCCACCGTTCTTATAAATTGGATTGTCTAAATGTTTTTCTTTTCTTTTCAATTTTTTTTTCTTTGACAACCCATTTTCTAAAATGATTGGCGGTTATCTCGTACTATTATTTTAACTGACAATGATGCTGAGAATGGACCATCTATGATTCTTGTGATTATTACAGTATTGGGCTGGCCACCTATTATTTTAGTAGGCGGGTTGTCATAGGAAGGTGGTCAGGCGGCGGCCCATTAGCTGGAGGGGCACGTGGAGTGTGATGATACTCTTCGGGAACCCAAATAGGCTCGGGTGGATCCATAGCAGGAGGGAATAGGGCCTCCGGCTATTGAGGAATGGGAACCTGTTTTCGTTGCATCTCTCGAACATCAGTTTGGAGGTTGTCAATCTTGGACACAAGCTGTTCTAGGACCGTCGTCAGATCCGGTTTCATAACGGGTACTTGATTTACATTCTCCATGGAAGAGGATGAATTTCGGACTCGGAAGGAGTCATAGGGTAACGAACGGAACTCCTGGGTGACTTGAGTGAAGACTGAAGCCAATAAGGTTCCAGGCCAAGGGTTTGCGATCGACCTGAGAAGGCGCAAAAATGGGATTTAATTTTTTTGAGGGAATAGAGATGAAAATATTTTTTGTTAGATGAAAGAAAATATTTTGGATTTCTGATAAAGAGATGAGAAATGTTTTTTCCTTTTTGATGAAGAAAAGGAATTTTTTATTTTTTTTTATTTTGGGAGACGGATCTCAACATGATTATTATAATTATTATGTTTTCACTTGTATTAATTCTCCTAATTGCAAAATTAAATGCCGGACGGGACCTGAGCCTTGAAAAATTGGGTTTGTAATATTTGCAGAGCTATGGCTGGAGTTATGACAGGCTCACGGATAAGGTCCCATTTTAAAAAATGCGCAAGAATTCGGGCGGCAGCCCGACCCGAAATTTCAGCTTAGTTTCAAAATGAAACCGGCAATCTAGCATTTGTGCCCTAGGCTTGACACCTATACGCGGGTATGCAATTTATTTGGTGAATCGAAAAGGATTCCCCTCTTTTGGTGTGACTTCCAAGATATACGTCTTTCACTTGCGGGCAATTGGTACGCATGGACAAGACATTTGATATACCTGAGTGTATGTGAATTGCCAAATACCTTATGGGAACGGTACGTGTGAGAATGAATTCGATATACTTGGCATACGTGAACGAGTGCCCTACGATATACCTCCCATTATGACTTTGGTCAAGCGGTACGATGCGGGGGGAAACGTTCGATATATGTCGAATGGACTTGGCCAATGTAAGGTGAAAGTCATATCGCTTAGGCTAACTGCGCCCTGCCAGACCAGCACCCATCACGAAGTGACCCTCCAGTTACTGGGTAAAAACTGGTCAATAACAATTCTCTTTGGTGATGTCGTGTGAATTATGCATGATTCTCTTATTAATATCTTATGATAATGTCTTTCTTGATCACACCAAACATGGAGAAAAGTACAAGTACCAATGGTACAAAAAGTATGGATGGGTGATGCGTGCAACATGTGGATATATGTGACCCTAGGTGCCCGTGGTGCGAAGTGTACATGGAGAATTTTCTATAAGTGTGTGAATGAAAGAATAAGCACGGGTTACACATGAGCAACAAAGGGGAATATGCAAATAGGGGGAAAATATGAACAAACATAACATCCATGTAAATATAGTCTGGCCCTCAAAATAATAAAATTCCCCAGCAGAGTCGCCACTGTGGTCATCCCCCGATCCTCGCGACGAGCGGGCAGCGTGAGGGTGAGGATCCTTTGGTCCCGCGCATCCCTCTCGGGAGAGCTTCGACCGACGTCATTTGAGGTGAGGTGAAAATGTAGAGAGATTAGATTCGCTTGTCTATTTTACTCAAAACAGACAAAATAAAAGGGGAAGCCATCCCGAAGGACAACATCTCAAGACATACTGATGAATATGATACCAAAATGATTCGAAAAGGGTCCGGAGGCTAAGTTACAAAATCGGAAGGTGTTAGGCACCCATTTTGCCCTTTCGGTCTCCAATGGGTTTTTGTTATTTTCCTTTTATTTTCCCCGTGATGTGTGTGCATGTGTATATATAGTGGAGATAGTAATCATCGACATATACCATGGAAGAGGTTAAGCGAGTCATCCGTAAGAAGGTATAAAAGTATTAAAAATAGGATTTACCCGATTATCCTTACGTTGATCATTATAATGGAATGATAACGCGTGTGGAATAATACGCCACAAAGAATAAATATATGTGTATATATAATATAAGAGAGTAGAGTTTAAAGAAAATAGAAAATGAGAGGAAAAAAAAATAGGACTCGAATCTCAAGTTTTACCATGAGACACCTACGTAGCCTATAGAGGCATCAAAGTCCACGTAGCTCGCATGCATAATGAGGGGTGGGTTTTAACCCATAAATCCAATCGAGGGGATTCTATTATTTGTGTGTATAGAAAAAGTGTTATAGTTGTGAGAAAAGTGTAGGAAAGGTGTGAGAATTCTCGTTTGGAATTTATGAGCAAACCCTCCTTTTCTTATTTTTGGGATTTTATTTATATCAAAATAAGAGATGTGCAATAATACCAAATAAAAAGTATATTAGGATGTGTGAGATGAGATAATGAAAGTGCTAGGTAATAAAATAAGTTATTGCGAATTTATGAGAATTTAAGGAGAGAGTTGAGAAAATTGGACCTTCTTGAGGATCTTGAGCTTCATCTTGAATGTCGGAGAGCAGGCCATAGACTTGGATTATGATGGAGGGTAGTGAATTCACCAAGTTTGATGAAAAGGATGATGAAAAGTGAAAGTTGGAAAGGGATTTGGGTGTGGAAATCACGTTGACTTTGAGAGATGTTTTCTAGATCTGCTAAGAGTGATATGTTTCAGATCTGGGACCTCCTTTGCAAGTGAGGTCAAGCTTCCTTTTTATAGGCCCAGCGCATTTCCGATCGTCATAGCCCTATTCTTTCTAATCGGCAGGTGTGTTTAGGCATAGTGCCAATAGGCAGGGTCTGGGACCTGTCATTTGGTAGTATCTTTCAGGCCTTTTCAAAAAATTGGTCGCAGAAAGTAAGCTATTGATCAGAATCATGCATGGGGTGTACCATTTGAAAGTTAATTTAGAGACCTTCAAAAGTCCTTCGGACCGCTGTCGGGTTCGGGCATTCACTTTGGGTCAAATATGCCTTGAAAGCATTAATCAATCCATTAGATGGGGAATTGTCGGATGCAAACAGATCGGTCGTCCGCATGGGAAGTCCAAATTGCATACGGGGTGGACTTTAGAAAGGGTAGGAGATTAACTTTGGCATTCCAAAGAGGTTGATCTGGTTCGGGGAGTTGACTTCGATCAACCGGGCCCTGGAAGCATTCGATGACCGTTTGGAGTAAAACGGATCGTCCATCCATATCGTAAGTCGGAATCAAAGACTGAAAGGACCGTTAAAAAGAGGTTTCAGTGCCCTTTGAAGATTCATTATGTTTTAGTCGAGCTAAAAAGTTGACTTTTGTCAAATGGAGCCCAAGAGTGCCAGGTGGCCTCCTGATTGAGTTTAGGGGGAAAATAGGTCATTTTCCCCATGGTAAGTCAGAATCGTGCACAGGATGGCATTGGAAAGGGGTTTCAGTAACCTTCGAGGATTCATTCAGTCTCTGTCGAGCTGAAGAGTTTAACTTTTGGTCAAACGGAGCCTGGGAGTGCCCGATACCTTATAGGTCAGTACTCAGGGCATGACCTGGGTTTGTAGTGATAAAGGGAAGTGTAATCATACCCTCACTACTTGCTATCAGGGAGGTTCCGTGTTGGGACAGTCTTATCTCGATTGGACCTTTATGGGGAATATTGACCCCTACCAAGAACATAACATCCTTAGTACAATCTATTCGATAATGATAGTCAGACGTTCCTAAGAGATGCGAGGGTATGTGCTGACCTCCTGTGACTTTGAACAATGCTTCGCCTCCATTATGTGTGTTTTTTGTTAATACAGTTTGAGAGTGATTTCGAACAAGTAATTCCCCTTTTGTACGAGTGATACTGGGACTTCATAACAGAGTTTTCCAGCACCATAGATTTATGTGGGGTGTTCTACTAGTGTACATACTATGGGTGATAAATACATGTACCTGTGATTAATCTATAGTTCTTATAAATAGATCAGAATTGAGTAATTAATATGAAAGGAGTTAAATTATTGAGAACTTGAGTCTAAATCGAGATGAATATAACTGGCTTGGCAAATTCCTAATAAACCGATCATCGGATATAATCTATGGTTATGTCATCACTTGGTTTAGGCTTGGTGAGTGATGTTTTGGTTAGAGTAGTTAGCTGGGTCAGATATAACTAGGTTTATTCGGTAGTACGATAGGCATTCACACTACTTGAGGGGTGAGAATTCTCAAGTGAGCGTCGAGGTACTAACATGTATGTAATATCAACTAGTAAGCATTTTAACTACTTGCTAACCTATTTTAAACTTTTTTCACACTTAGGATCTGACCCATTTCTTGTTATCTTTTGTTCCTCTTGTATATATATATATATATATATATATATATATATATACACAAAGTCTCATGTAAGGACTCCTTATAGTGCAGACCCCGATATATACCATTTTTTAAAGAAGTAAAGAATTAATTTTTTAATAAAACTTATTGGATATGATCTCCAGAGTGAGAAGCTCATATCGAATTTGTTTCCTTAAAAAATTCAATAAAAAACCGTTGGGATGAGGTGATATGTAAAAAATTGATATAAATATGCATTTTCAACCGTTGAAATGTTGGGTCAGTCCCAATCGCATTATTGATTGAATTTTTTTGTGAAACTTCATGGATATGATATTCTCACTATTGAGATCATATCCATGAAGTTTCATAAAAAAATAAATCAAAAAGTGGGTGAGATGATGGCCAACATTTCAACGGTCGAAAGTTCATATTTTTTCCATTTTTTTACATATCACCTCATCTCAACGATTTTTTTATTGAATTTTTTGAAGAAAAAACATTAAAGAGGTTCTTCTCACCGTGGAGATTATATCCATGAATTTTATTCGCACAATTCATTTCCATACTATTTAAAAAAACCTTGCCAACCTACATTAAACAGATTTTCGGAAGTCCACAGAAAATATATTACTAATTGCCCGAAGTGAGAAGCAAAAATATTCAAATAAAGACGTTCCTCAGTAATATCATCATGTCACTCGAAGTCATGTGTGGTAGAAATACCAAATCAAATACGACGAGTAATGTGGTCCTGAGCTAAGCCTTGGGTAAACCTTGGAAATATTATAATTCATCTCTGCGGTGGTTCCACTTTATGTAACATATTAATAATGAATAAAAGCTTACGTTATTATGCCTTAACTTTAATTCTATTTTAGAAAAAACCTTTTGCTCAAATAAGTTGATCAAAAAAATCTCATATACGAGGTAAAGGATACATATTCTTATTAGTTACAGCATTCAGTTTACGATAATCTATTCATGGTCTAAAGGTTCTGTCTTGTTTCTTAGGAAATAACACTGGAGCTCCCCAAGGTGATGTACATAAATAAATGAACCCTTTTGATAGAAGATCATCCAATTGGTTATGAATTTATCTAACTTCTAAAGGAGACATTTGATATGGGAGTATCAAAATATGAATTGTATTGGCATAAATATTGATACTAAACTCAATTTCTCTAGAAGGGGGTGATCATGGTAAATCTTTGGGAAAAAACATCTGTAAATTATTCCAGTAGTTTTAAAATCAAGAAGAAATCAGAATTTGAAAATTTAAAGGATTTAATGAACCTATTCCTTGGAATATAAAAGAAATTATTTCCATCATGAAAATAAAATTTTTTGGCCTGGCAATCGATATAAGTGTGACGTTCAGATAATACATACACTCCAAAAATGATATCGAATTCATGAATATCAAACATTGCCAAGTTCACTAATAGAGTTACAAGACCAAGATGAATCTTATAGTTCCTATACCTTGTTTTGACATATTGATTTCACCTGTTGGTAATTGAATATTCACTGGACTAATCAAGGAAATGGGGGTCAATTTTATTAATTTGGCTAGTCTAACACTAATAAACGAATGCGTAGCTCTTGTGTCAAATAAAATATTGGTCGAAATATGTTGAAAAATAATCAAACCTTTAATCACGTCGTGTGAATTTTGCATAGGGCATATGGCGTAATTCCTCCCATGATTCAAAATCGAATAACTTCTCTCATCTTGTTTGAAGTGATTTGGAATAGCATAAAATCTTGGATTTTGTGAGGGTTCGTTCAATTGGTGGGGGATTGGATCTAATTTAATCTTAAGACATTGGGGTCAAATATGTCTTATCTCATGAGACTCATGAAAAAGAATCTCATGACGGGATGTGTTATGTCGGATTTGGGAATAAGCTGGCCCACTAGAGTCTATATACGGATGGGGTTTAAAATGAGATGGGGTTCTGATGATATGGTTGTTCCTAATAACTTGTGGTGAAGATCTGATCAATGTTGAAGAATTTTGTTTTACAATGGCTGCAATGTCAATCTACTGGAAATATCCATGAATCTGTAACGGAGCGATGGAATTCTAAATTCTCGAGTGCAGTCCTCTTTCAAACTGCTTACATCTTTTCACCTCCGTATCTACATATTCCTGGTCATAATGAGATAGTTCAGTAATTTAGCCTCATATTGAGATACTAAAAGGGTAGATTATTATAATTTTAGCAAATCCGCTATTCATTAGCCTCGCTCAATCTCGGGAATATACTTTTTGGAGAAAGTCTCTTCAAATGGTTTCTAAGTAAAATTAGCATCATTCTAGTTACGTGACATGGCTTTCCACGAAAATCTACTTTACCATAGAACATATATGCAGCTAAAGTTTTTTGTTGATTAGTAACTATACCTACTTTGTTAACGATTTCCACAATTTGACGTCTATTTATCTGCCACATTCGCACCTGTCTTTCCAAGAAAATATGGAGGTTGTTGTCATTGAAATTCCTTAAGAGTAATCATTCTAAGAAGTTCCTAAAAACAATCTTCAAAAGTAGCATGATTAGTCTGTTGTTATCGAGCTAACGTAGTAAGTTCTAGGAGACACTGCATTATTCCTTCAGTCTGTGTCTGTTCCGATTGATTTCCAGGAGAGGGAGTTCGAGTACTAAACAACCTAAAATAACATGATTTAAATAGTAAGAATTATAATAATAAATGAAGAAAAACCCTATTTTATATCAGGTTAAGTGTATCATCTTATTATGCAACAGTTATAAGCCACATTATGGCTAACATTTATGTTGTACAATATTTAAGCAACTGTCTAACGATAGATTCCTTTTGGTAAATAAAAATGGTCACGTCATCACTAGTTATGGACTCGGGGTAAACTAAAAAATCCCTTCGGTTCAAATCATCCATCCAGTCATCTGTAATACTAGGGGATTCTCCACCATGAATGTCAACATTTTTTTATTGCTTTTAGATACATCGGTGGAGCTAGTAGGTCACCGAAAAATACCAAGTTAATGGCTCACTGTAGAACAACTGGATCATTTTGAAAATTAATCCACCTTTCTCGTCACCTACATCTCTCGCAATGCTATGTTATTCAATACTAACTTCTTAACCTCATTGCTTGAACCTGCCCAGTATTCTTCCACTCCTCGGATCATTTCTCTATGTCCAGATAAGGCCACTTCTTTTACCCTTGTTTCATAACGATTACATGTCTTAGTATTTAGATTAAACATAAACGTATCTGATGCATCAATACTGTAAAATGGATTACAATAAAATAATAGTAATAAAAGATGTTACAAAAATGAAATAACTAATATCGCATCTATTTACCGCATAAAATGCTAACCCCATAATATTTTTTAATTTTAACACATGCTCTAATAACCATTTATCACAACCTGCTTTATAGTATGAACGAATAAGAAGTTCACATAAAGATAATGAATTAATGTTAAGATGGAATAACATAGCATTTTATTCATTATTAATGTGTTACATAAAGTGGAACCTCCGTATGGGTGAATTACACGTTTTTAGCACACACGATAATATAAAAAATTTAAAGTATGACACTTTACTCCCATCTAATTTAATCTTTGCCCATACAGTCATAAATGCGAACAGGTGACCGGTGTCTGTCTTTAGTAGGGAATTTGACAGGTGTCTGTCTTTAGTAGGTCACCGCTATTATGGCACGAAATGCCAGAACGATAAAGACGGTTAAGGGAAAACATATGACTTCTAGGAACCACTATAGTAAAAAAAATGGGGTCAAATTCCACTCACACAACTAGGTTGGAATGGGAGAGAGAGTCAAATGAAACATTGAAGAGAACCAACAGTGAAAATTCTAAAAATGCAGAAATGGTGTGTTTTAGCCAACGAAGGTAAAATATCCAAAGGCTTGGGCAGATGTTGGAGTACGAAAAATCGGGATTGATAATTTTGGGTAAATTTTTTCGTGGCTAGTAAGAGAAGAGAGTTACAATGGTGAGAGGCAACCACCACTCTTAGAAGTGGAATGTTTCGTCAAAACAAAGTGCATACGTATGATTTGAGCATAAGTTCCTTCATCAGATGTTCTGGATAAGATGGGATGTTGATCAAAACTCCCACAAGAGGGTCGGACAGAGTTCACTTTGTGAAAAGAAATTTAATTAATTAGCGAACCTTGCACCAGATGAAGTAGGTGGAATGGAGAAGAGGACATTCAAGCGGAAAAGTTAATTTATAAGAAGAATTATTTGCTCTTCTGTGGAATTCTTCTTGGACGATCAATGCAGATGCTAACAATGTCACGTTTTGTTAATATGGATGTAAACATTTCCTCGTGTTGGGAGCTACAAGGATCGAAGAATGTTGACAATGTAAGACCAGGGGAAATGGTGTTGGTGAAGCACCCCAAGGGGGAAACGCATTAGACGACCCATTTAAATGATTTTGATAGCCGAATTGTTCACCGAGCGATAGTGAATTTACTAAGAGTTGTCGCATCCAATAGCGTGTTTCTTAGGTCAATCAAAGCTAAGGGAATAATGAAAGTAGTCATCAGAGTCGAGACTACCAACGTACGAAAGAAGGACAACCCTAACATGCTCAGTGTGACCGAAGATAAGTGGATTATGTGTAGAGGGTATTTTGTGAGGAGTGAAGCCCGTGTGTAAATTTTTTTTTTCACGAAGCAAGTATAGGGATAAGGGTATGGTGCCTAGAAAGGGCAATAATTTTTGAAAATTTTGTTTTGTTACAGATGCGCGTGTTAAGTCCAGGAACCAGTTGAACAGCTAGGGCGAGTGGCAAGATAGAAGTATGAGTATATCCTCAAATAATGTTGTGTGTTGTATGTGTCAGGAAGGAGTTACTACATTTTTATGCCTATATTCACATGAGAGTCGAGTTTAGTGCGTATACCAACAATGTTATTATTTGTGTGAATATTTTCCTAGTATAGTGGGGTTACTTTTAGTGTGATCCGCGGAGGATGAATGGGTGTGTTGCTAGTGGTACATACCTTATTAAAACTTTCCATTTTAGTGTTGTGTTATACAAGTATGATACTATCCTAATTATGGTTTTTATAATATGCTTAGACATATAGTGTCTAGATATTGCAAGTCTATCAGGGTTACTACCTTGGGGTAAAATGCTTGTTCTAGCGAGGCCCCATCTGCTAAAGGGTCGGGCTCACATTTATATATATATATATATATATATATATATATATATATATATATTGCTGAGACTTCAAAAAGTATAATGGTCTCGGATATTTGTTCTTGATATATGATGGGACTTTATTGATATGATTCAGAGTGTATTTGGTTTACTGTTCAGCGAAAAGATTTAGCTGATTATTATAATTAACGCTTAGGATGTGGTAATAAGAAGAGTACATTGTTATATCACCCTTTAGATATGTGGAAGTTAATACTCATAGTTGTATGTCTGGAGATGGGATTTTGAGAACCCCGATTATATTTTCATGATGTTTATGGAATGTGATCACCATCAATGTTAAGAGATAGTGTCTTTCAGAAAACGTTCCTTATTTAAGTGAAATTGAAAAAGGAAATGTAACTTTTTTATCAAGAGATAGTAATATAGGGGTACACGTTATGGAGCGAGGGCCTAACGGATTCCGAGGATCGATAATTCTAGGAAGTATTGTATCTGGGTTGTTCCTTGTTTGGATTTAACTTTGCGAGACATCCCACGCATAAAATTTAGCATAATGTTGGTAGTAAGGAGATGTTTGGCCATTTGTCCATAATTTGAGTACCTCGATCGTTATGGAAGTAAGTAGTTATAACTGGAAGTTAAAGGGGTAAATTACAATATAAGGCCAGTAGAGGCAGTTGTTAGTGAAGAAGTGCTGATAATTTTGTTCTATTTTGGCGAGTTAAAGGATGAAATGATGTTAGGAGGATTTAGAATTTCAAATTAGGGGGTGATTGAAAACGACCAAGTGGTATAGACACCTTGAAAATGAAGGGAAAATAAAGAGTTTGGAGTATTACGAAGCGTATGCGATGTTTAAACCTATATGCATGGGTTATAAGGGGTGTAGACACCCTAGATTGATGGTGTGATAATCGCCAGAAGAAGAGACATAGAAATGAGTGAGATTTATACTTGTGAGACTGATATTAAAAAATAGTAGAGGTATAATAAATTAAACGTCGTAAGAGAAGGATGATAATCAGTATATTCATGTGCGATTTAAGTAACACGTTCAAAATTGGTTGAAGGGTATTGGGAAGCCATTTAAAAATGGGGTATCCCTTAAGAAGACAAATATTTAACTATTATGGACAAATTTGGAGCGCAGTTCCACCTAATCAAATGTTGAGGGTGGCTTACGCGTAAATAGATATAAAGATTCCAAATGTTCACAACGTGATCAAAAGTTCACGGGTCAAAACTTTTGGTATACGCTAAGGGAAGAAGAGGGTTATTATTTATATTTTAACGGGAAGAATTATATGTGAAATTAGGTATTGAAAGGGTTATAGTAACTAGTAGATCGGTTGGGGTAAGATGTTAAGACAGATAATTTTATATCAAGCCGATGATTTCGGTAGTGGAATAGAGCATTCAACGGTAAAATATCTTTGATGGGTTGCCAACCTCAAGGCAAGTTAAAGAGTTCCTTTGAATGTTTGGAACAAATTGATCAAGAAAAAAGCGATTTATATCCCTTTTGAGTGATTTACGATATTAGATAGAGTGCCCCAGTCTTCCTTTGAAAAGAAGGATCGCGTTGGTACGTGGTCCTGCCCGGTATTGTTCTGAACTAGGATGAAATACTTAAACCCCACCTTCAATGTGTGATTTTAAGAAAAAATGGGGATAACATTTTGTTTTGATAAGGTTATATCACACATAGCCCGAGGAGTAGGCGAATGGGGATTAACGATTAGTGGAGCCATATGAAATTAATTTTAGATTTATTTTAATTATTTCAATTCCACAACGGATATAGCTAGTAAGTGATAGCACGGTAATTGAGAGAGGATATTACCTAATGGTTGGGGTCGGTGGAACTAATCGTACCCATTTATTGTGAACATGGTGCTTATTGAGGTTTTGGTGTGGAAAGACCTTAACTATTCTCCCTCTAGATGTTAAGAGGTGAACGGATAATCAGATTTTTGGATTGATTGAGAGATAGAATCTGATGACAGAAGTGGAATAACCACATATAATCTTAGGTGACCTTTTAATTATCATAAGGGTTACGCCGACAGGAATCGAGATTTAAAGAACTAACAAGAATAGTCAGATGTTCATATGGTTTCTCCCAGGATGGTAGTTTTGTGTTTAAATAAATAAGGGAGTTGGTACGAGGTGAGGTGAGGCCTCCTAATAATATTGAGACAATGAGTCCGATGATGTATAATCTAGTCTTTTCGAATGATGTTTGATAAGAGGACAAGGTAAGGTGTCGTTATTGAGAGATAAAGTGCAGAGAGTGGTAAACAAGTTTTTTGTGAAGCGTCGGGGGGGGGGTGGGGGGGTGGGAGGGGGGCTATAGTGATTAAGCCTTACTTTGAAATTTGTTTTGAGTACTGGAGGAAAACCTGTCTTTATCAGGTATGCCTTACTTTTCGAATTTCGGGAGTAAATTTCGAATTTCGAATTTCGGGACTAAACCTCGTATTTTTACGCATATTTATTTTATTATGCATTTATGGGAATTGGGATTAATTAGTTTAAAGGGAGAAAATTTAATTTATAATTAATCCGATTTTAAGGGTAATAATTACTAGTGTGACAAGAGTTAGTAGTTATAAGAAATAATTATGTCAAATTATAATTATGTTTAACATTACATACTGAGTAACGTAATATTGTTTGGGAAATAAGATTACGTCCGGGATGAGATACATGACAATGATATTTTAAATATTTGAGATGCGCATATGAGTCGCGCCACCGATATGTAAGTGGGGGTTAAAAAGGTAAATTATTTTTGTATGAATCGTATGACTATTTTGAGTGCGCCAGAGTGCCCGGAAGGGTCGAATTAGTCAAAAAACACTACTCAGGTATTTTATTTGGAGTCCGGGGCATTTTAACCCAAAACGACACCCCAAAGGGGTATTTTGGTTTTTAGGGATTTTTGGGTAATTAAATGGACGAAAATTGGGTTAGTGAAAAGCATTGAGGGTTAATGGTCTGTCAGTTTTAACTTTCATGAGAAAGAGATAAAAGAGAGAGAGAACCAAGGAAGAAGAAGATTCCATTGGAACCCTAAGCCAAGAACTTGAGCTTTCACACCAAAATTACACCAGCGCGTAGATCGTGTCAAGGGGATAGTTCCCATACCAATTTCAGCCCGAGAATCAAAAGTTCATTCCGAGGAAAGTGTTTATCCTTATCTCCTTTTTAGTATATTTTGTTCTTGTTAATTTAGGTTTGATGATATAAATTTGGAATAATGAAAACGTGGGTTATTTTGACTTAATGACAAAGAAAACTTATGAATTGGAGATGGGTATGCATGTAGAGGTCTTTCCCTTCATTAGACTAATAAAATCTAGAAATTTCATGTCTTATTCACGAATTATAATGGAGTTTGGGAAATTAAAATTATGGGTTCATATTTAAGAGAATTATTGGGAGTTTAAGAGATTGCTTAATTTCGATTGATTTTATAAGGATTTGACCTTCAATTCGTGTTAAAAGTGTCTTAAGGTGATTTGGATAAGTGTAGGTACATTTGATTTGGATTTGGATGAGTATTCATATGTTTTTTGAGGATTAAAAGATGAGAAAAATCGAATTTGGGAAAGAACTGGGCCTGTTCGGAATTTTCGTTAGAAGACTAGCCCAGGTCGTTCGAACGAGAATTATAACGATATTTCCAATGACCGTTCTCATGAGTTGCTGAATTCATTCGAAGTGAGAACTTCGTTAAAACGACCTCATTCGAATGAGAATCGTCGAACTTCTAACGAAATTCTCGAAATAGGTTTTTAGGGTTCGTTTGGGTTGGAAATCTTCCAAGTTTGTTTATATAAGTGTATTAAGCTTCGTGAGTAATGGGTAGCTTAAATTTCCAAAGTGTTAAGGAATCAAGGGCGTGGAGGCAATTATTATGCAACACAAATAAATATGAAAGAGGTGACAACCAAGAAAAAACAAATAAAAGGCCAATCACACAACAACGGGAGTACGTGGTTCAGCAAAGAAGTGCCTACGTCCACGGTGGTTCAGTCAGTGTTATTCCTCTATATTCTAAAAAGTAAGTACAGAGAATACAACTTTCTTTTTGCCCCGGACTTGGGGTTTAATTTATACATGTATGTGTTGGAGTAGTGGGGGTGATAGGTTCCTCTTTATTAGCCATCTCCCTTTCATGGGATCGTGTTCCCCCACAACTTCTCTTCATGGCATCGTGGAGTAAATGGATGAGCACCAGAGGTAATGGGCCTGGGTTTCGGGCCACTGAGGAGGGGCTACTCGTCCAGGCCTTATGGTGATAGAATCGGGGTACCCACAATTGCCCCTAAATTTGTTGGGCTGTTCTTATGGGTCCGATGAATTTAAATGATCAGCAATGATGGTTGATTTCTTTGAAAACTGTGAGGTTGCTTTGGCGGTACCCGCTTCGCTATCCGTGCGTTATGATTAGTTTTGAAGGCTTGTTGGAATAAGACACATTTTCTCTTCGTCGTTCCAGCTTTTCCAGCAATCTTCTATCTTCTGAGAACTCTTGAGTTTTGTATCTTCTGTTTTCGGTCTCCACTCTCGTCGCTTCTTCTCCTTTTGATCTGATCTTCTGTCCTGTAAGTCTTTCGTGCCCTTTTTCTTGAGTTTATAGTTTTTCTTGTATTTTTCCAATCGCGAAGATTGGAGATAGGTCGGTAACTGAGTTTAGAAAATTCTACAGTATTCCTGACTGGGTAGAGATTGAGTGTTGTGCCTCGCCGCCTAGGAACGTTAGGGACATAGAGGATGCACATTAGATTGACGTCCTGTTGCTCTCCCAGGGGGGTCTTACCTTTCCCCCTAATGGTTTGTTCCTGCACTTTTTTAGTTATTTTGGTATTGTGCCTGCACAATGTTCGCCCAATGTATGGAAAATAGTGAACGGTGTGCACAGGATAAATCAACTGTATGGCACAAGGTTAGGGCTTGCCGAGGTCTGCTTTTGTTATTCTTTTTCTCGTACGAGTTCAGGTGTTCTGTACCTTAAGGCTAGGAGTCCTGATAGGGTGTTGGTAGTAAATTTACCTGATTCCCATAAGGACTACTGGCAAGAAGGGTTTCTCGTTAGGAACTGGCAATACTCCCCTCAATTTAAAGGGTCGAGGTCTGAGAGGTTCACTATTCCCTTTTATGGGGAAGAATATATAGGTAGATGTTGTATTATTGTTTCAACCTTTGCGGACTTTGTGATTTCTCTAACTTCTCCTTGCTTTCTCTTTTTCAGCGAAGATAAAGAACTTGGAGCCAGCTCTCAGCGAGGTTCGTATCTCGGAACTAGTGAAATCTTGGAACATCAGGGAACCTTTGGGTGACGATGAGCATCCTAGGTCTGCTACTTTTCTGCTTGAATACAAGAACACAGGCTCCAGCTTCATAGCCCGACCTGTGGAAAGTGTTCCGGACTTTGACTGTTCCGAAGAGATTTCAGCTGAGCCCATCCAATTGGACGAGGACGAGAGCAGCTCGGAGAGCGAGCCTGCAGGTGTTGTGAGTAACTTGGGTGGAGGCAGTGCTGATAGTAGCAGTTCATCGAGTACTACCAACAGTCCAGGTGAAGAAATGCCTCCCAGGAAGAATCTAATTCGGGATGATGATGATGATGATGATGTGCTTCTTGCACAGAGGTCCAAAAAATCGAAGATTGTCTCCGGGGCCATAGATACTGGTTCTCGGCCTCCCTCTCAAGAGCAAGAGAAGAAGAAGAGAGAGGAGGAGCAGGCGAGGGAGAAGGAGAAGGAAAAGGATGAGGAGAGGAAGAAGGTGGAAGAGAGAAAGAGGAGGGAGAAAGAGAAGGAGGAGGAGAGGAGGAAGATGGAACTGGGGACCAAGACTGGTCAAGCCTTGGTCCCAGTATCTTCTTTGCCTGAGGGGGCTTCGGTGGCCACCTCTCCTCAACTCGCCCCTGAGCTGCTTGAGAGGGCAGTCCTCCCTGCAGATCGCGAGAGGGCATCAGGGTCTGATCAACTGGCCTTGCAAGCTAGCCAGAGGCTTGCCTTGGTAAGGTTCCTTTTCTACTTCCCAACTTCTTCTAATCTATTTTGATGGTTTCTTCTTTCTGATCTTTCCCTTATTTTCTGCAGTTTGTGACTGACTTCGCTGTGCTCTATCGCTCTCGCGATGAGCTATTGAGAAGGAACAGCGAGCTGGAGCAGCAGAATTCTACTCTGGTGGCCAGGGGTTCTCAGCTGGAGGCCGATCTGAAGGCTGCTGATGCGGCTCGAGCTTCTTCTGCCTTGGCCCTTGCTAATTCTGCTCGCGAGAGAGATAATGCTGTCAGGGAGCTCGGCGAGCTAAGGAAGTCGTATGAACAGGTCTGCTCTAGCAAGTTGGACCTTGTGGAGAAGAACAGGGTTCTTGCCGAGTAGCTGGAAGCGGAGAAAGCCCAAGCAGCCACTGTTAAAGAAGATTCATACAATTCCGGCTGGGCTGCTACGTATGAAGACGCCGAGGTTCAGATAGGCTATATCAGTCGTCTGAACTTCAAGAAGGGGTGGAACAAGGCCCTTGTGGCTGCTGGGGTGGATGTTGCATCCCCGCTTTTTGACGAACATGATCCAGGGCCCAAGCCAGTTGTGGATGAGGAGCCAGCCCCAACTGCTGAAGGGGTCAATCCCGCTTCTCAGGCGACTCTTGCTGATGCTTCCGTGGTCGAGGGGGCAGTGCACACCTCTGCAGAGGGTGACGCCCCTACTGATGCCGATAAGGACAAGGGTCCGTCCACCGAGGTTGCTAAGTGATAGGGTTTCTTTGTAATTTTTTCCTTTTTTGTTCTGATGTAACCTCGCTCATTATCAATAAAAAGGCTTCGTTTTTGTTTATGCTAATTTCTTTTTGTTCTCTTCCTTTCTTTTTTACTTGTAGTTGGTTAATACTGATGAATATATCCCTGCCACTTCACATCTGGGTAGGACTCTCGGTCCAAATGCGAGTCCTGCTGTTCGCCAGGCCTTCGCTAGACTCTGCCGGTTTGCTAAGTTAAGTAACAAAAAATACAAGGATCAGTCTGAGCTGGTGGCCAAATTGAAGGACAGGCTCCAGGAAATAGAAGAGATCGAAGCTTCAGTGCAAGAAGAAGTTAGCGAGCTAAGAGCCAAGTTACTGGAGGCCACCGAGATCAATCAAGTCGTGCAGTTTCTTCAGCGGGAGAATGACGACCTGAGGCGGGAGGTCTCGAGGCTTAAGGAGCATTCGCCGAGCATCGCTCCGGCAGTCCTACAAGGTTCTTCCTCGTCGCGAGCTGCTCGACCTCCCCTCCCGTGTGCTGGTAGGAGTACACGGGGTAGGAGTAGGGAAGTTGAGGAGCAGCGTGAGAGGGAAATAGAGGAGCTGCGCGGTGATGTCCGGTGAGTTTACGTAACTGCTGCTGGGCTCCAGAGGGACGTCACCCGACTGCGGCATCTATTCAAGAAGGGCCCTCGCCAAGTGTGGACTGATGGCTATGATCAGGGCTGGTTCGATGCTCCCACGAGATTATCAGAGTTCGAGGAGCTTTCCTTCATCAGGGGGTGGTTGAGTGCTCTCAGAGAGCTGCAGGTCCTAGGGAATTCGATATTGTGGTATCGGCATGAGATGTCTCCGTCTACTCTGATGCCCAATCCATTCAGGCGAGATGACCGATGGATTCCTATCGATGCTATCCCTCAGCGGCTACTGGAGTTGGACACAAATGAAGTTGTTGAGGAACTCTATCCTGCCCCTGATGACGGGAGGAGAGCTAAGGTTGCTGACTACCTTGCTCGGAGGCTTCCCCCTTCTTGATAATTTGTTAATAATTGTAAATGCTTTGGGCGAACCTTTGCCGACTAAACATGTACTATTATTGTTTGTAAATATAAAAGATTAATGGAAAGTTTGAGTTTTGGGCGATTTTGCCGACTAAACGTGTTTATCAAATCTCTGTTATATTTTTGCAGCTTCACAATCTTAATCTTGTCATGTGAGTGTCCGCCCAGTCCAGTATTAAGAATACCATTGTTCTCTCTCTTTACCTTTTAGGTCGTGTCGTCACACTCCCTTAGGTCTAAGAGGGGCAATTGGCGAGGACACACCTGTTTTTGGATGTCTTCATCGAGTTAGGATTTTGTTTAACCAAAATAGGTTTGATGCCTAAGAATATTCTGTAGGGCTTCATATATTGCCATGGGCAATGCTAAGAGGTCTGTCGTGCTTCGTGACGATGACCTGAGGAGGGGTGTTCCCCTGCTATGTCAACTATGATACCTGTGATTTGAAAAGGATGTGCAATAAGATATAATTGTTACTTTTTTAGAGAGTAATTAACTGAGAGATTCTTATTGGTGAATAGAGAAATAAACTGTCTTTCCCCAAAATGAGTACAATAAAAGATCTAGCAATAGAACTCCTAGAAGTAGAATTTCTTGAGATTAGTTGCGTTCCATGCTCGTGGTATCTCTCTGCCTTCCATCATTTTCAAATGATAGGCACCTTGGAGATCGTCTCTAATTATCTCATAGGGTCCTTCCCAGTTTGGGCCCAGTTTACCATCTGATGGCTTCACTGTGTTGCCCAGGACCTTTCTTAGGACATAGTCTCCAGCTTCGAACTTCCTCGGATTGACCTTTTTGCTGTAGTGCTTCGCGAGCTGTTGCTGATAACTCGCTAGTTTTACTAGGGCAAGTTCCCTGCGCTCGTCGGCCAAGTCGAGTTCAGCGAGCAAAGCCTGATCGTTCTGATTTTGCTCGACAAGGTCGGATCTCATTGTAGGCAATCCTGCTTCTAATGGGATGACCGCTTCCATACCATATGCTAGTGAGAATGGCGTATGACCTGTGGCTCGTCTGGGAGTCGTTCTGTATGCCCATTGGACATGTGGTAGCTCGGTAGTCCACGCGCCTTTTGCTCATTCTAACCGCTTTCTTAATCCAGCGATCACTATTTTGTTGGAAGCCTCAGCTTATCCGTTGCTCTGAGGATAAGCTACCGAGCTGAAGTGGTGCCTGATCCCGTGTTGGTCGCAGAAGTCCTGAAAGGGGCCACTCTTGAACTGTGTTCCATTGTCAGTGATGATGGTTCTGGGGATCCCGAATCGAGTGATTATATTTCTCCATATGAACTTCATCATGTCAGCATCTCGGATGTTCGCCAGTGGTTCTGCCTCGATCCATTTGGTAAAGTAATCAGTTATGACCAACAAGTATTTGCGATTGCCGGCAGCGGTGGGCAGTGGTCCCACGATGTCCATTCCCCACTGGGCGAAAGGCCAGGGGCTAGTCAGGGATTTCAATTCGCTGGCAGGCTGGTGGACCATGGGGGCGTGAAGCTGGCATTTTAGGCATTTGCGGACATAAACTGCGAAGTCTCTTTGCATATATGGCCACCAGTAACCTTCCTTCATTGCTCGGAAGGCTAGATACTTTCCTCCGACGTTACTTCCGCAGATTCCTTCATGGAGCTCGTGAAGCACTGTCTTGACATCGCTTGGGTGGACGCATCTAAGGTAGGGGACGGAGAAAGATCTTTTATACAATTCGCCTCCCGTGGATAAGTGAAAGCGAGCAGCTTTGATTCTTATCTGGTGGCCTGTCCTCTTATCCTCTGGGAGCGTTCCGTTTTTCAAATAGTCTCTCAGGGGATCCATCCAACTAGGGGTCGGTTCCAATTGGAGTATTTGTTTCGCTTTTGTCAGCTCGCAGTTGGGATGAATGCTCGGGCAGCTAAGGAAATCGATGGGGATTATCCTTTTAAGGCTGGAATCAACTGCCGAGCTTAGGGCTGCCAAGGCATTAGCGTGGTTGTTCTGCCCCCTGGGAAACTGTTGGATGTTGATTTCTTCAAAGTTCGTCATCAAGTTTCTTACCAAGGAGAGGTAGGCTGCCATCTTCTCATCCTTCGCATTGTAGTCTCCACTTATCTGATTGGAAACTAGTTGCGAGTCTCCGAATACTTGTAAATGCTTTGCTCCTAGAGTTTGCGCCCTTTGGAGACCTGCAATTAAGGCTTTGTATTCTGCTTCGTTATTGGAGGCTGCAAATCCCAGCCTGATTCCTTGCTCGAGGACTGCATTTTCTGGAGTGATGAGAACAATTCCTACTCCTGCCCCTTTGAGTTGGAGGCTCCATTAACGAATAGCTTCCAGCTTCCCCTTGTAGCCTGGCTATTTTGTTCTGTTGGCTTAGGCTGGTCGAGAGGTTCTTCGCCCGTGAATTCAGCTATGAAGTCAGCGAGGATTTGACCCTTGATAGCTGTCCTTGGTTAAAATTGGATGTCAAACCGACCGAGCTCGACTGACCACTTAGACAGTCTGCCTGACAAATCCGCCTTCCTTAGGACAGCCTTGAGTGGGTGTGATGTAAGGACGATGATCGTGTGAGCTTCGATGTAATGCTTTAGTTTCCTCGAGGACATTACTAGGGCGAATGCGAGCTTTTCCAATGGCAGGTATCGCTGCTCGGCGTCTAGTAAGGTTTTGCTCACATAATAGACTGGATGTTGGATCCCTGTGACTTCACACATTAGCGCTGAGCTGATAGTATGGATGGATACAGAGAGGTAGAGGTACAAAGGGTCCATTTGCTATGGCATGACGAGCAGTGGAGGGGAGCTTAAGTAGGATTTGAGATCGCCTAATGCTTGTGAGCAATCTGGGGTCCATTCTACCGTTTTACTGCCTTTTAAGAGTTGGAAGAAGGGCTTGCATCTCTCGGAGGATTTAGAAATGAAACGATTTAGAGCAGCGAGCATTCCAGTGAGCTTCTGTACATCGCGGATTGTGCGAGGAGGTTGCACCCGTTTAATTGCCTCAATCTGGTCCGGATTTGCCTCTATGCCACGCTTGCTGACCAAATACCCAAGGAACTTTCCTGACTGGACACCGAAGGAACACTTGCTCGCGTTGAGTTTCATTCGGTATTTCCTGAGGATTTCGAAGGTACTTGCCAGGTGAGAAAGGTGGTTTCCTTTCTCCTTGCTTTTGACGAGCATGTCGTCGATGTAGACCTCCATCGTGTTTCCCATCTGTTTTTTGAACATTTTAGTAACCAGCCGCTGATAAGTTGCCCCTGCATTTTTTAGCCCAAAAGGCATGACCTTGTAACAGTATAAACCAACCGTCATGATAAACGCCGTTTTATCCTGATCTGGGGCATATAAGGGAATCTGGTGATAGCCTGAGTATGCGTTTAGGAAACTCATTCACTCGTGAGCTGCAGTGGCGTCTACTAGTTGGTCTATTTTTGGAAGAGGGAAGCTATCCTTGGGGCAGGCTTTGTTGAGGTCAGTGAAGTCTATGCAAAGTCTCCACTTACCATTGCTTTTTAGAACTACCACTGGGTTGGATAACCAATTGGGGAACTGCACTTCCCGTATGGATCCTGCATCCAGCAGTTTTTCGACCTCCTGTTCTATTGCTTTGGCTTTCTCGGGAGCAGTTCGTCGTGCCTTCTGTGCTATCGGCTTGAATGTGGGATTGACGTGCAACCGATGGCAGACCATATTGGGATCGATTCCTGGCAGCTCGTAGGGTTCCCAAGCGAAAACATCTATGTTGCTTCTGAGTAAGGTTAACAAATCCTTTTGCTCTTCGTTAGTGAGTGAGGTCCCGATCAGGAAGACTCTGCTGTTGTCGCCTTCCCTAGCAATTACTTATACCAGGTCTTCTACAACCCGTTCGGAGGGGAGGAGCCTGGTCTCTTCCACTCCGGGCCTTCCATATTTTAATTGCTATTTGGAAGGGATTGCACCTTCCTCCACTTTCTTGCTGGTTCGAACGTCTTTTTTCTCTAGCTTCGGTCGGATGGCCGCTATGAAGGACTTTCTCGCCATCGCCTGGTCGCCATGTATCTCCATCACTCCCCGCTCGGTGATATATTTGAGTTTCTGGTGGTAGGTCGAGGAGACTGCCTTCATTGCATGAAGCCATCCCCTGCTGAGGATGGGTTGATACGGTGAATCGATGTCGACCACCAAGAATTCGATCATTTTCGAAACACTCCCAGCGAGCACTGGTAGTACTATCTTGCCCAAAGGCATGGTCATTTTTCCAGCGAAGCCGACTAGAGGGACAGTGGTTCCTTTCAGGTCGGCAATGTCCAACTTCAATTTTCTGAACAGGTCGATGTACATTACTTCGGATGAGCTTCCTTGATCGACGAGTAGCCTGTCGATATCAAAGTTGGCTATCATGAGTGTAATGACTAAGGCATCGTGATGTGGGGTCCTCACTCCCAAGAGATCTTCATCCGTGAAGACAATATGCTTGTTGTAGTTGATGTCCTCTGCTCGGCGGCATTTTCCATCCTGTGATTTCGCTGGATCAATTTGAAAAGCTTGCATTACAGCTGTCAGCTTCTTTACCTCCATCCGAGCTGAGTTGCCCTGGATTTGCTTAACATCGGATACTCCATGGATTACTGCAAATTCGTTTCCGGTGTCGTCTTCTAATACGTTGTCGGGTTTTTCCTCCTTGTGGACAGTTACTCTCTCTACCTTCCTTTCCACAAAGTCATTCAAATGTCCGGATTGGGCCAACTCCTCGAGGTGGGACTTAAGAGCCTTGCAGTGCTCGGTCTTATGTCCTCCCTCTTTGTGGAAGGTGCATCTCAGCGCATTATTTCTTTTCGATGAGTCTCCTCCCATTTTCCGGGGCCATTTGATGAACGGCTCATCCTTGATCTTAGCGAGAATTTTGTAAATTGGTTCTTTGAAGACGGTGTGACTGCCTGGAACGACTTTGCAACGTCAGGGCTCCCTTCGTTCTTGGGGCTATTCTTGCTCCCATTCTTTCCTCCTTTTTTCAGGTTATCAACTTTCTCACTTCCCTTCGTGGCGAGCTTGGCTTGACCATTTTCACCTACGTTAAGGCGGGTGACATCTTCCACCTTTGCGTATTTCTCAATTCGGGCCATCAGGTCATCAATGGTGGTTTCTTCCTTCTTTGTCAATGACTGGTAGAGGAGGGAAGAGCTAGGTAGCCCAATTTTGAATGAAGCCACTGCCACCTCTTCTGCGCAGTCTTCGACTTCGTTGAATAACTCCCAGTACCTTTTCACGTAGTCTCGAAGTGTCTCCTGAGGAGTTTTCTTCATCGTCAATAGAGCATCCATCCTTTTGGGATGGGAGGTGCTGGTGATGAACCTGGCCGTAAAGAGCTCGGCCAGGGATTTGAAATTTCTGATGGATCGGTGAGGGAGTTTCTCGAACCATTTCTGGGCCACGTCATGAAGGCTTGAGGCGAAAATACGGCACATCAACGCATCTCGGTGATTCCAGAGGGTCATAGCCTGCCGGTACTGCCTGACATGATCAATGGGATCAGTCTTCCCATCATAAATCTTGAACCTTGGAATAGCAAACTTTTTGGGAGCTTCTTCTTCTTCAATTTCACTTGTGAAGGGCGATTTCATCTGGGTCTTGAGGGATCTCCTGGCGAGTTCTCTGGTTGACCTGGTGCCGCGGTGAGCTGGATGTTGGTCCATTTCTCTGCGAACTAGGTTCCGTATGTTGTCGTCGCTGCGAGTAGGGCTCTGATAGCGGCGAGCTTTTCTTAGTTGCTCGCGGAGGTCGTCGTCTGAGTCGCCACCTTCGAACCCTTGATGTTGCCACCTAGGGCTCCTTCCTCGGCTGCGAGATTTGCTCACCTGAGGGCTAGGAGTGCGATAGGGGCGTCTCCTGGTATCAGGACGTAGTTCTTTTTCCAGTTTTTCCAGTCTTCTTTTCAGGCGAGCATTCTCAGCCTCATACCTGCGAGAAGACTCCCTCTGCTCGTGGAGCCTTGCTTCGTATGCATCGATCAATCTGGATATCTGAGTGGACCTCGCTGGTCCTTGACTTTCTTCTGAGGCTGGCCTTTCTAAGCGAGCCCCTTGATCGGAACGTCGGACTTCAGACCTAATCCTGCGAGGAGCGGGTGGCTCCTGAATGTCTCCTGCTTGAGGAGCGTTGCTGCTGTGACCAGACATCTTAGATTTTTTCTCTGTGTGGGCTCTTCTCAAGGAAAGATAAACGGTTCCCACAGACGGCGCCAATTGTGGAGGCAATTATTATGCAACACAAATAAATATGAAAGAGGTGACAACCAAGAAAAAACAAATAAAAGGCCAATCACACAACAATGGGAGTACGTGGTTCAGCAAAGAAGTGCCTACGTCCACGGTGGTTCAGTCAGTGTTATTCCTCTATATTCTGAAAAGTAAGTACAGAGAATACAACTTTCTTTTTGCCCCGGACTTGGGGTTTAATTTATACATGTATGTGTTGGAGTAGTGGGGGTGATAGGTTCCTCTTTATTAGCCATCTCCCTTTCATGGGATCGTGTTCCCCCACAACTTCTCTTCATGGCATCGTGGAGTAAATGGATGAGTACCAGAGGTAATGGGCCTGGGTTTTGGGCCGCTGAGGAGGGGCTACTCGTCCAGGCCTTATGGTGATAGAATCGGGGTACCCACAAAGGGTAATAGTACTTGGAGTATTTCATTTGTGTGGAAACCTAGGAGAGGATGTAAGTCCTAGAGAGGCTATATATATATGGGTATCAAGGAGAGTAATGGCATTTATTAGTACTTAGGGATTTCTGTGATTACCTATTAAATTATATAGTTGTGTGCATGCTTGTTACTTGGAATATCATGTGTATGACATACCTAGATACTGGCTATTGAATGGGGGTTAATGCATTGTGGATGATCATATCTTATGTGCCTTCGAGGGAGTTTGAGTCGTACCACTAGAGCATGGAACTTAGGTACGGGGTATCTTTTAGAATGATAGTGATGAGGGTCGAATAGGTGCGTAGGTATGTGTGTAGCCCATCATCTTGAGACTATGTTCAACTCCTATTTGTGTATATCTTTCATCGCATCTTGAGAGATTGAACCTGTTGTCCTTTATGCGTGAGCGTTGTAGTGGGACTAGATAGCCGAGTATGCCTAGCACTAGGGATTTCTTAACCATGGGTGCAGTATTGATATATTTGTATGTATACATAATGTGATTATATATATATATATATATATATATACCAAGTTCCTTTTATGTGTTTCAAGTTGGCCACTTGATTAAAGTATAAACTTATTGGGTCACTAGTTGAGAATAAAGCATACTATTAAAATGAGTATAACCTCCTTAAATCTATTCCTAAATAATAATATATTTGTTTCGGATTATTATATATTGTATCCGACATAGTGATCATCCTACATAAATCCAGGTAGAGTGACGAGACTAGTATGGGTGGTTAGACTCTCTAGGTATGCACATTAGACGAGAGGTAAACATCTCAAGTGAGTATGCTAAGTTAACATGGATAATATATGTGCTAATTAAATCAATTTAAGCACTTGCTATATTTAAACTATTTTCCACTCGGGCTTTGGCCCGTTTTTCTGCAAATCTATTCTCTTGTCTATTATTTTAGGTTCTCAGCCACAGGGACACTAAGCTTAGAGATTTCCATTCATTTGACGAGTTGTAGCTGTTGTGGAAGCTATAGGATATTGATAGTCGACATTTCTAAGTCTATTTCTCCTTATCTATCAGTCTTCTATTTCAGTTGGACTTGTCGTCCCTCCTATTTACATTCAAAAATTTAGAGTTGTTTTATTTCATCATTAAACTTTAATTTCATGTCATTGGATTATTGTATGGGATTTGACTGGATGTGATGATCCAATTCCTTATTTATATATTCAGTTAGTTTTCTTTATGTTATTGTGACGTATGATGACGACTTTATATATCCACTTTGAAGTTGATGGTTAATAACAAGATTAAATTTTGGCACCAACCTTTTTAAATATTAGGTGGTTAGTTTTATTAAATTAAAATTTGAGCTTTTCGATAGTGATGCATTATCTGAACCAACTTGATAGTCTGAAATTAATTAATTAAGGACTGATCACCCGAAATTTAATTAGGTGGGGTGTCACAGGTTCAATGCTTTAATGCAACATAAGGTTGAAATTTAGGGAATCAATAGAACTATAGTAATCTCATTTTGAAAGTTTCAATGACTCTTTCGTAATTAATTGAAGTAAAATTGTAGAATTTGAAACATAGATAATTTCATCTTAGAAGAGTTTTGATTTTACTCACTTTACCGGGTTTTAAATTGATGTCGTAGGTTATATTAGGTTTTGAATTTTTATGATTCTTATAATCTACCTACCTAAAAAAAATTATCCTCGAATTTTACCTTCAAATAAGTTAGGGTATGGATCTTTCATTGCTTGTTCCAGTTCATATGTAGCATCTGGTTTATTTTGGTGTTCCCAAAGTACTTTAACTGAGGGTATTTATTTATTTCTAGGATACTTCACTTAGTGATCAAGAATTTGAATTAGACGTACTTCAAATTCATGGTTGGGTTTTACTTTAACATCTTACCATGTGATAGTATGGGATGGATCGAGTATAGACTGATTTAACTGTGATACATGAAAGACAATATGGATATTGTGTAATTCCTTAACAAATTATAATCGATAGGATACGGAGCCAATTTTCTTATAAACAGTGAAGTCCAATAGATCGGTGGGCTAATTTTCATTTCTTTTCGAAACGTAAAATTCATTTCCGAGGAGATACCTTCAGAAATACTTTCTTTCTTTCTTAAAATTCCAATTGGTTTCAACCACGATCAACCTAACTCTTTTTTTTATATTGGGTTATCTTCATATTTTTTGATTTTTTTCAGGGCCAAAAAGTTTACTAGCTACTGATTCTATCAAACATACTGGGGATCTACAAGGTATACCATATAAAGATTCAAATGGGTTAGCTTTAATACTGATTTGATACCAGATGTTTTATGAAAATTCTATAAGGGGAAGTTACACATTCTAATGGTTAGACATATCTAACGTACAAGATCGTAACATATTTTCAAATGGTTTAATTATACGTTCGGATTGTCCATTCGTTTAGGGATGAAATGAAGTACTTAGGTAAAGTTTATTTTCAATTGCATCTTGCAATGTTTGCCAAACTTTTCTAGTAAAATAAGGATCTCTATCTATCGCATTGCATAAAGGGATCCCATGTAATTGAATAATTTCTAGAATGTATAACTTGTTATGCTTTTGGAATGAATCAGTGGTTTTTAACGGCAAAAACTGGGCTCATAAATCCATATTAATATGATCGAATTTCCATTCAGGAATAAGTCCACTAGGGTTTTGGTGTTCTATCTATTCTTGTTGATAAGTAAGACATCTCTTTAATAAGTTCTCGATATCGGTTCTCATGTTTCGCCACAAGTATTGCTTCTTCAAAGCATGGTACATTTTCAAACTTCTAGTGTGTATCATGAATTTCTAATGATGAGATTCACGCAACACTTCATCTCATAGAGATGTATTTTAAGGCATAAACAATATATTTCTAGATCGGAGTTACGTTTCATAGGAAAAATCTGGATTTTTTCTTGAAAAATTGTGTAAACATGGATCTTGGGTTTGTGGCATTAAGATTTGATTTCTTATTTCAGGATAACTGATAGTGTTAAAAAAAATTGGTCCAAAGGTTAAGTAATCGTAGATCATATTGCTCTTTGGTAGCGATAATATCTTGGAATTTAGTGTATGAAGTCTTCCTAACGAGTTTTAACTTAAATTGTCGGCTACAACATTACCATTTTCTCGGATGGTAAATAGGCTGAAATTTATAATCTTCCAAAAATTTTATCCATCATCGTTATCTTAAATTCAAGTCTTTTTGAGTAAAGATATACTTTAAACTTTTGTTTTCTGAAAACACTACAAAACTTACACCATAAAGGTAGCAATGCCAAATCCTTAACGTAAAAACTACAACTACTAGATCTAGATCATGGATAGGATAATTATGCTCATGTGTCTTGAGTTATCATGACTTATATTCTATTAGTTTTGCATTTCGCATTAATGCACATCCTAATCCTTGTAATGAAGCATCGGTATATACCTCATAACTTACATCTTAGTATGAAATTGTGAGGATAAGAGCGGTAGTCAAATTGTCCTTTAACACTTGGAGTAATTGGTCACATTCTTCTTCCCATACAATTAGAATTTCATTCCTAGTTAGTTTTGAAATCAATGATAAAATCCAGCTAATACGAGAAAACTTTTTATTTTGGTAATATTGGTAGAATTTTTCCACTCTAAAATGGCTAAAAGACTTGGATTCCATTTTCTAAAATCTAATGTCCTAAAAGTTTAGTCTCTTTCATCGAGAAATCACATTTTCTCTTCTTCGTGTATAACCGGTGAGTTTTAAGAATATGCTCTGCCAAGTCTTAAGAATATATAAGAATATCGTCAATGAAAATAATAACTAATTCGTCCAAAAAAACTCTAAAGATTTGGTGCATTAATTCCATAAAAGATGTTAGGTCATTGGTTAAACCAAATGAAATTACGGTAAACTCGAAATGTCTGTAACGAGTTCAAAAATTAGCCTTTGGATTGTCTCCCTGTCTCACACATAACTGATGATATCTAAATTTTAAATCTTCTAAATACTCCTTTGCCACATATTGTATAATAAAAAATCATGTTTTAAATCTTCTGAATACTGCAGTGTGACCCCAATTTAAATCGAATACAAAAAAAAGTAGGTTTTTGCAAACATTTCAATATTACACTTCGTGAATTTGATATAATGCTATTGATATCACTCTAGGGTAGCCACATCGACGATGAGTATGTTCTTGTTATTATACTGTCATACTATGTATTTTGCTAACCACCATCAGTATTTGAATTATCACCAATATTTCTAGAATCAATTTTAACCATTCTCACCTAATAACTGTGATCGTGTACCATATTGATTCAGGGTTCCCTGGCACGTTTGTGATGTACTTGACCATATGAATCAATATTAACTAGGAAGTAGACTGACGTGTCGTCCCATGAAACTTTCTACTTGGTCTATCGGTCTCAGATGATTGAGAGTCATAATTATTGCTACATACGTATGAGTGACACTTAGCTACTGTTCCTAGCCAGTTACTTTTCTCCAAAAATGTTGGGTTCATTGATTGATTGTCTATGATAAAGTTACATTGATGGATTAATTACCTCAATACATGTAGTGACCTTGTAGTTATGTGATCATTAGTCCATAGATCATTTAGTTTCCTCCAACATGATTCTAACTAAATTTGTAATGAGCCATATTTCTTTAACGAACTTATCACAATGGAATCATGAATTCTAACATTTTGATATTTTTGAAACCATTGTTCCATTACATTTTCTATAACACTAATTTTCAAGGCCATGACCCTTAATGATCAGATAAATAGGGAATTATCAGTTCATACTCTTTAATTTTGTTTTATGGGTTATTATGAAAAAAACAATTGCTTCCGCTTTATTTATTTATTAATTTTATAAACACTGAGTTCTATACGCATTCCAAACTCTCTTTATATTTATACTTGTTATAGAACTGATAGAGACTATTCAACAATCTTGCTGAATTGTTTCCTTCTAGTTATTTTGCCCAGGTACCAATAGGAAATGACAAATACTCTAGGAATTATACTGTAATAGTGAGAGATATGCAGAGAAATAATATATGAATAGGCCTTTTAAACTAAACTGTAAGACAATTTAACTTTTATAGATTCTTAATTATCATAATATGCATGGGTTAATTTTGATTTAGAATTACTTGAAGAAAAATTTGTACATCCATTCCAAAAACGACATCGAATCCGTGAATATCTAATATTATCAATGTCACTGATAGAGTTCCTAGACCAAGCTGAATCTTACAGTTTTGATTTCATTATGTTGATGTATTGATTTCACCTATTTGTAATTCAATATTCATTGGATTAATCAAGGAAGTGGGGGTTAATTGTATTAATTTAGCTAGTCTAAGACTGATAAAAGAATAAATAGCTCCCGTCTTAAACAAAATATAGGTCAAAATATGCTGAAAAATAATCATACCTTTAATCACATCGTCTACATTTCGCATATACTGTGCGACATAATTTCTCCCATGATTCAGAATCGACTGACTTCTCTGATCTGGTTTGAAGTGATTTGGAATAAAATGAAATTTTGGATTTTCTGAGGGCTGGATCAATTAGCGACGAATTGGAGCTGATTTAATCGTAGGAGATCGGAGTCGAATATTTCCTATATCATGACATTCATGACAACGGATCTCAGGAGGGGTTGTGTTATGTCAAATTTGGGAATAGGCTTCCCTAGTAGAGTTTGTATAGGGATGGGGTTTAGAATGAGATGGGGTTCCAATGGTATATTTGTTCCTAACAACTAGGGGTGGAGATTAGATCAATGTTGGAGAATTGCATTCTATGATTGTTGCAACATTAATCAACTTTCAATATTCACAAATTTAAAAATAGAAAGATGAAATTCATAATTCGTAGGTGTAGTCCTCTTTTAAATTTCTCATATCTTTTCACCTCGGTAACTATAAGGACACAAAATTCCAATTGAGTCTTAATGTAGTGTTGGCTCAATTCCGGACAAAAACATTTGTGTCATAGCATAGTTTTTTATGAGTATTCTCTAATCCTATTACATACAAGAGTTGAAGACGTAGCGGCCAAGACTTATAAAGCTTCATCATTGCCGAGTTTCAAGTGCTATGTTTCTACGTCATCAACATCATATTCCATAATCTCAAAAGGTATGAATGCATTTCTATATCTATATAGGGAGACTTGGAATAAGTTTATATTGGGTCTACTTTTATTTTAAACTAAGGTTTATTTTCAGAAGGTTTATTTACAACTTTAAAATAAAGTTTCTTTGCTGAAAACGATTTTTTAAGCTTTCTAGTTTTTCGTTCAAAATTGTCATTCGAACGAGTTTTTCGTTGAAAAGACAATTTTGTTCGAATGATGTTTTCCAACGACCTGCCTTTGCAACTTTGTTAGAAGTATCGAACGAGAGTTCATTCGAATGAAAATCTCATTTGAACGAGATTTCGACGAGAACAAATTTTGGCAGTTTTTTTGGCACTTTCCCACTACTTTGTCCCACTATTCTTTCAAAGAATTTAATAACATCGGGACCATATTTTTTCTAAGAAAATTTTCCATCTCCTAGAGATTTTTTCAATGCTTAATCCCTTCATAAAAAGTTCCCTTGGTGTTTGTTTTTAAAATTGATTAATTTAAAGAACAAAACCAAGTTTACACCCAATTATTTGTTTTAATCCAAGTTTCTATCCATATATATATACATCTTGCTTGGAGAATTTATTTGGCACCGTATTCATCTTTACCGTAAAAGAGAGTTTGGGTTTTGCTTCTACATCCCTCAAAGATAAAAGTTTGTTTTCTATGACAAACCCACTTGGAGAAAGCCTCCTTGTTCGGATGACGGTGAGCAGAAAAATTTTGGAACGGTGGATTTCGAGACCATGGTGGAGCTCTGTGGTTATTCCCTAGGCAGAGGTAGTTACAAGAAGACTCGTAGAGGCTTGAACGAGTCGAGTTGTGTGTTTTAAGTCATCTTGATTGTAATTGTAAAACCATACTTAGTGGATTTGAGGCTAGGGTCGTCCGAGGTTGTTTCCAGTTGTGGGTTTTTCCTCGTACATCGCGGCATAGTGTTTATTTGTTTATTTTATCTATTAAAAAATCACCTAGAATGCATGGTTAGGTAAAAAGATAAAATTTGTTTAAATCACTACTTACTTAAATTGGTGCTAATTTAAATTTGGGTATATGTTAATTTAATTCAAGTCATCGTTTAATTTGTTAAAATTTGTTTGGCCTTTTTTGTTAATATTGAAAATATATTGTAGGAAAATTTGTAGAACTTGGGTTGAGGTAATATGTTAGAGTGAAAAATGTATTTGTTGATTAATTTAATTTCACCTTATGTTTTGTTTAGTTTTAACTTGAAAAGAAATTAAAATTAATTAATTTCTTTAATTCAACCACCGAGCTTAGTTAGATTTAAAATTGGGGGCCTTGTGTTCCAAAAAGTGGTATCAGAGCATTGATTGAGAAAGCCTCACATTTTCAAGTGGTATCAGAGCCGGAGCGCTAACTTATCGCGTCAAAGATCCGTTCTTCGGCTTCTATATTTTTTTGTGCTCCTTGTATTTTTAGGTAGTTCATTTTCTACTCACTCTCATTTTTGTTTGTATCTCTTGATGGGATGTCTTAATAAAAATTTGTACATTTCTAATGATAATGAGGTTTTTGCTTTTCGAGAGGAATTTAATGGGCTGAATAAGTGTAACGAAAAATTCAGAGAATTGCAAAAAGAATTAAATTTCTTGAAAATGAAAACTCTTGTTTTAAAGCTAAAGTTTAGTTTTTCCAAACCTCCCTATCTCAAAAAGATATTATTGGTGAAAAGCTCAAGGACATAAATCATAATTTTAATATTTTAAAAATGTCCAAGAAAGAGAGTGATAGTCGAGACAAGACTCTTAGGGACATGTTTGCTCACATTGAGGGGGAGCGTGATAAACTTCTAGGAGATATAGAAAATTGAAAGAAGGAGTCCCGTAAAATTGTGCAGTCTAATTTATTACTTGAGACCAAAATTTTAAAAATGAAAAATAACTTAAAAGACTCGAGTAATAGTTGTAATGGTTCTAGCTCATCTTGTTCAAATATTTCCGCTACTAAAGCTAAGACAATTATTTATTTTTGAGGGTCAAATTTATCTAAGGACTTTAGAAAAGGTCAAACCTTAGGTAAAATTTCTCGTGTTTACACATGCTTGCATCGTAGTAGGAAAGGTCACTTTAGGTCATTTTGTTTTTATCTTAAAAGAAGCCATAGGAAGTCTATGTCGAGCATTTCATTAGTTCCGAAATCCCATCATTTTAAATATGCATCTTTATGGGTTAGGAAATCATTTTTAGATGCGCTACATATTAGATTTTATGATTCCCATTTTCTTTCACATGAAACCTCCCTTGCTAAATTTAAAGGTTGAATGTGTTAGTTTTATTTTCATACTCTAGCTTTTGTGCTTCATATCATATATCATTGCTAGGTGTATGCATGTTTAGTCATTTTCTAGTCATTGCATTACTTCATATCTCCTGCTACAAATCATGACTTGTTTATCTTTTGTATTATATCTCTTTTGATTTGCATTAATATTAAATACAATTTTTTTTTTTTATCATTTGTGTTTCACCTTTGAGTTATCTAGGCTTAATGAAAAATACAAATGATTTTTTTCTGTCCTTTGAGTAAATATTTTTATTTTTTGGTTAAAAATTTGAAAAACTCAAAAAGATTTTATTTTGTGTGTATTTTGGTTTTACACACATTTTGTGGCATATGTTCGTGTTTCAATCCTCATTTTCGCTTCCAGGTGACTGAAACTTTTGGTTTGAATTTTAATCCTTAAAATGTTCTTTATCATGTTTACATGGAGTAGCTTAAGTTTGACTTGCTTAATGGATTCACTTTTATATGCCTTTACAGACATGCATGAGCTTTTTGAACTTTAACGTCACATGTTATATTTGAGATTTGTTTGGTGTTATCCTATTAATCTATTCATCTACATACTATGACCTATGAGCAATAGTGCATGTCAAAATCCGTTGCACGTGAGATTTGTGAGATATAATAAATAATATGTATAAATGTGCACGGGGAAGGGCTCCGAAAGGAACAATATTATCCTTTGCGAGTAAGCCACCGTTTGGAATGGACCTAAAAGAAATACGTGGTCCAAAGGCCTAGAAGAAAATATGGCATTAGAAGAAAAATAATTTTCCAAGGCCTAATTTGTTTAGTTGATTTATTCATTCAAAAGAATAATATATATGCTTATTGAGGGAGTTTGGATGATATATCAACGGTTTTCACAATGTCCATTTATCTTAGTGGCGCTTTCAATGTCATGACTCTATTGGTTTGTAGAATCATCAACATGCTAGGCTTGTATGTATTGTGTTTGCTTGTTCATTAGTTCACTTTATCCTATCACATAAAGGCTAAATTCTAGTTGATACAGTTTTGTAATCAAATGCGAACTACGTGAACACATTTAAGTGATTGGGTTTTAATTCATTGGTATCTTGTTCACACCCCTTCACTTCTGTTTCCAGATGACACATTTATGCTATAAAGAGTGTGGAAAAAAATTTGTTATTTAGTTTTGTGTCATTTTGGTGTTTATATCTATATATGTGTACTTATGCTTAGTTTGAATCTATTGTGTATACATATATATGATATTTTGTTTATTTTTTACTCTTTAGCATGTTTAACTAGTTCATCTATGCTTTTAATTCATTTTTGGTATCTATCTTGTTGCGAATTTTGTTTCGATATCACATTCTTAGATTAATACAATAAACTGATATATTTTGTTAGCGCATCATAGTTGATGTTCATATCTTTATGTGGATTAGTTGAATTTTAAATGCCCACGTGCTTTAATGTTCTCCTCACTTTTTGCACTACTGCATGTTTAGCTTGTTATCCTAATTTATTTATCCATTGTTTAGTTTAGGGGGTGTATATAATTTAATTGGGGGAGATAGTTAATTTTTTATTCTCTAGCCTTTGTCAAGTTCTGAACAAAAAGGCGGAGAATGATAGGGGGGAAATGGTATTTAATCCTCTTATTATCATATCTAAGTATAGGACATTTAACTTAGGGGGAGCCGCAACCTTTTTAGGTACATCATTTGATCGTATCTAAGTTTAGGAGATTTAACTTAGGTGGAGTCGCGACCTTATTAGGTAGATCATATGATAAAGGGGGAGAATTAATTAAAGGGGAGTCTTTATTTAAATTGAATTTAATATTTAATATTCCCTATGTGTTTAGTATGTTGCTTAAGTGTGCAGGTATTGTAAAGGGGCATCTATTTAAAGTGGCAAAGCGTTTAATTCTAAAGTGGTATTTGAGTCAAGCATTGTACTCTTTATTTTGGGTGGGATGTTTTTGAGATTAGTGAGCTTGACGACCCTTTAGGATTTTGTTTTGGTTTTTGTCCCGGAATAACCAAGGGGGGAGATTTGTAAGGGCACAAATTTCCAATTGAGTCTTAATGTAGTGCTAACTCAATTGCGGACAAAAACATTTGTGCCATAGGATAGTTTTGTTTGAGTATCCTCGAAGCCTATGCCATATAAGAGTTGAAGACGTAGTGGCCAAGACTTATAAAGCTTCATAATTGTCGAGTTTCAAGTCCTATGTTTCTACGTCATCAACATCATATTCCATAGTCTCCAAAGGAATGAATGCATTTCTATATCTATATAGGGAGACTTGGAATAAGTTTATATTGGGTGTACTTTTATTTTAAACTAAGGTTTATTTTCCAAAGGTTTATTTAAAACTTTCAAATAAAGTTCTGGGCTAAAAATGAATTTTTAAGCATTATAGTTTTTCGTTCGAAATTGTCGTTCGAATGATTTTTTTTGTTCGAACGAGAATTTCATTTGAATGAGGTTTACAAACGACCTGACTATGGAACTTCATTAAAAGCATCGAACGAGACTTCGTTCGAACGAAAATCTTGTTCGAAATGAGATTTCGGTGGGAACAGTTTTTGGCAGTTTTGTTGGCACTTTCCCACTACTTTGTCCCACTACTCTTTCACATAATTTAATGACTTCGGGACCATATTTTTTCTAAGAAATTTTTCCATCTCCTAGGGAGTTTTTAGAGCCTAATCCTATCATAAAAAGATCGCTTGGTGTTTGTTATTCAAATTGATTAATTGAAAGAACAAAACCAAGTTTACACGGAATTGTTTGTTTTAATCCAAGATTCTATCTATATATATATATACATCTTCCTTGGAGAATTTTTTTGGCACCAGATTCAAGTCTATAGTAAAAAAGAGCGTGGGTTTTTCTTCTACATACCTCAAAGAAGAAGCTTGTTTGTTGTGACCCACCCACTTAGAGAAAGGTTCCTTGTTTGGGTGATAGTGACCAAAAAAAGTCCGATTGGTGGATTCCGAGACCGCGGTGGAGCTCCGTGTTATTCTCTAGGCAGAGGTAGTTACGAGTAGACGCGTCGGGGCTTTAAGGATTTGATTGGAGTGTTGTAAGTCATCTTTGTTGTAATTGTAAAACCATATTTAGTGGATTTGAGGCAAGGTCCGTCCGAGGTTGTTTCCCGTTGTGGGTTTTTCTTCGTACATCGCGGCGTAGAAGTTATTTTTTTATTTTATCTATTAAAAAATAACCTAGAATGCATGGATAGGTAAAAAGATAAAATTCGTTTAAATAACTACATACTCAAATTGGTGCTAATTTAAATTTGGGTATATGTTAATATAATTCAAGTCGTCATCTAATTTGCTAAAATTGTTTTCACCTATTTTGGTAATATTGAAAATATGTTTTAGGCAAATTTCTAGGACTCGGGTTGTGTTAATATGTTAAAGTGAAAAATGTATTTGTTGATTAAGTTAATTTCACTTTTAGTTTTGTTTAATTTTATTTTGAAAAGAAATTAAAAAGATTCATTAATTTGTTTAATTGAACTATCGAGCTTAGTTAGATTTAAAATTGGGGGCCTTGTGTTTTAACAAGTTGAATTAGAGCATTGAGTGAGAAAGCCTCACATTTTTGTTAACTACGTATTCCTAGGCATAAGGAGATAGTTCAATAAAATTAACCTCTTATTGAGCTACTGAAAGGGTAGCCTGTTGCTATTTTAGAAAATCCACTAGAGTTTGTTCGTTGCTCTCCCTAAGTCTCGAGAAAAATACTTTTTGAAAATGTCATTTCAAATTGTTTCCAAGTAAAATTAACAACATTCTGGCTAAGTGATGTGGCTTTTCACCAAAAAATTGCTTAACCTTAAAACATGTATGCAACTAAAGTGATTTAGAGATTCGTAGTTATACCTACTCCGTTAAGGATTTTCACAATGTAGTGCATCCATTTTTAAGCCTCATACGCACATGGATTTCCAAGAAAACATGGAGGTCATTGTCGTAGAAATTCCTTAAGAGCATTCATTCTACAAAGTTCCTCATAAACATCTTCAGGAGTAGCATGATTTGTCTATTTTGATCGACATAACGTATAAGTTCCAAGAGACACCGCATGATTCCTTCAGTCTCCGTTTGTTCCAGCTGAGTTCCAGCAGAGGGAGTTTCAGTACTAACCATTCTTAAATACCATGATTTAAATCACAAGAATTATAACGATAGATAAAAAAATGACCCTATTTTATATTAAGTTAAGTGTATCGTATTACTATACATCACTTGTGAGTCACACTATGGCTAGCATTTGTATTATAGAATACGTAAGAAAATGTTTAATGGTAGATTTCTTTCTCTAAATCCTAATGGTCACCTCAATATCGGTTGTGTAATCAATGCTAGATAAGTAATATCATTGGTCCACATCATCCGTTAAGTCATCTGTAATACTAGGGAATCTCGTCCATGTATGTCGCTATTTTTTTTTGCTTTTAGATACATCGGTGGAGCTGGTAGGTCATTAAAAAATGGTAACTTGATGGCTTCATTTGGTATGACCAGATCATTTGCAAAGACATCCACCATTCCTATCCCCTGCATCTTAACCATCTCTCTTTTATTGAATACTAGCCTTTTAACCTCATTGCTTGAAACTGCCTCGTCTTCTTCCTCTCCTTGGATCATTTCTATATGTCTGGATAAGGCCTCTTCTCTTACCCTTCTTTAGTAATGATTATCAAACTCAATATTTAAATTAAACATAAACTTATCCCATACATCCATATTGCAAAATTGATTACCATATAATAATAGTGATATACCAATATACACCCTCGGCTAAGCCGAGGGTGTCCTCCCCTCTGGCGAGGGCTCAAGTCCCGGATGAGGGTCCAACTTTACCACAGTTCCATTATAGGAAGGGTTGGCCATGCCGACCTCCATCCTAGAGAAGATGACTAAACGACCCTATAAAAAGACGAACAGACGACCCTATAAGGGGTCGACCCCTCATCATTTACTAGAAGACCCAATAAGGGGCTGACCCTTTCATCACAGGGCCAACAACCCTATGAGGGGACGAGAGTAAGAGGCCCACGTCTAGGTGGACACAATGCCGACATCAACTTCATCCTTGCCCTGGCATCATAGGCCAAGGGTGACATCATCATAGTGCGTGATTCGGGAGACGTGTGGAACAGTGTGCGTGGGACATAAATAGCACGTGGACTAGACTGTTATATCAGTATCATCACCTCACGTGAGGGATTATTATGTCATCATTAATCGCAAGTGTCACATCCAGGTGTAAACAGGGGATTAGCTAGATCATCATTCACATGAACCATGCATGCTTGGGGGGTACACTGCTTCCCCCAAGCCCTATATATACTTGTCATCTTCAACCTTATAAAGGGATCAATAATTGGAACTCGAGCTAAAACTCTACTTGTGCACATAGTAAAGTGATAGTGAGCTTATGAGCATTGTATCCAAGGCCATTAGTGCCCATAATTAGTGGATCACACACTCACAGTGGATGTAGGCCGGATTACTTGAACCACTACACATCCCCTTCTATATGTACACACACATATAACTCTATTGCTGCCATTATTATTACTATTTGATCACGTAATCACTTATATGGTGGCGCTAAATCTTTGCATCATCAGTTTGGCTCCGTCTGTGGGAACGAGAAGATATCTCTTCCTTTATACAACTTGACTTCATCGAAAACTCTGGCGGTGAACCAGTTCCCCCTTCTCATGGTGCTATTTCACTATTGAAAAAGACCCATTAAGGTTCCCAAGTTTTTTTGACCATCACAGCTCAAACATATGGCACCGGAGTTACCACCAGCACCTAGTGGGATTGGACCTTCTTCCAGTAAAATGCCACCTCAGTCTGAGATGGCAGATGTGGCTGCTGCCCAGAAATCCTTATCAGCAAGTCAGCAGATTATGGAGGAGCAATTTTTAGCTCTTAGCCAAAATATACTAAGACCACTCAGAGTATCACTGGAGATGATTACTCTAGCAGTAACTCAAGGGTAGCATGGGGCCAAGGGACCACCCAGGACCCATACAAGGACTTGCCACCACCACAAAGGCGAGAGGATGTTATTGACCCCCGGAATCTACGCCTGGGGAGGAAAGAAAACCCTTTCTCGGAGAGTAGATATGATGATATGGAGGTAGAAGAGGCCCCATAGATTACTGGGAGCCGAATGAGGTCTCTAACAATACTGTATGACCTATCCAGGAAATCAAAGGGAAGTGTGGTAGGCAAAACCTCGATGAACGCCCAAGAGGATCGAATTTTGATCGTCTGAGTAAGGGGTCGACCTTCGAGAGGCTAGGCCCGATAAATGACATGAGGGAAAGATTGTCAGATTGAGGAGTATTTGGAGGTCCAGAAGGGTTGCCGTAGATGGCCGACGCCACGGAAGGGACAACTGTCAAGGGGAAGTGAACATCTAACACAGACCTGCCGCATCATAACCCTCAGTTCACCCCAAAGAGGCGGCAGGGGTTAACATCCACCAACCCAACCCTACGAGGACCTGGAATGACTAAATCCAATGGATGGAGGATAAAATAAGTGATATCCTGAAGAGTGGGGACCCTCTTCAGAGAGGATACTCCATAGTCTGACCCTTTGTGGAGAAGATAGTCAACTTCCCAATGCCATGCAAGTTTAAGCCACCTGTGGTCACCCCAATGTATGATGGTAGTAACAACCCCATCCATGATATTGATATGTACCAATCAGTGGCAGACATATATTGTATCTCAGATGAGATGAGGTGTCATGCCTTTTTCGGCACTCTAACTGGGGCCTCACATGTTTGGTATTTGTCCCTTCCAAAGAACTCAATTAAAACCTTTAAAGAGTTAGCAGACTGGTTTATCCACAACTTTTGCTTTGGAGTGAGGCCACAGAAGAAGACCACACACCTTCACTATGTTAAGCAGGCGAATAACGAGAGCCTAAGAGACTACATAACAAGATTTAATAAAGAAAAGTTAGAGGACAAAGATTACGATGAGAGTATAGCCATGACAACCCTCATTGGAGGACTCTATAAGGAGAAGGTATTAATGAAACTAGACAAAGACCCCCTTGAAGACGATGACTCAATTGCAAGCAACAACGGGAAAGGTGATGACTGTCGAAGAGGCGATGGCCACAAAGTATGAAGATGAAAAAGGAGGCACTAGTGGGGGTAAGTACTAGAAAAAGAATAAAGAGGGGGAGAAGAGGCTAGTAGATGACAAATTCACTAATTACACCCCTCTGATGGTCAGCTGTGAACACTTTCTGAATGAGATAAATAGCGACCGATCCTTGAAGCGGCCTGAGAAGTTGAGGGAAGCCCCTCATAAGAGGAACAAAAACATGTGGTGTGAATTTCACCAAGACCGTGGCGATGTGACCAACAAGTGTTTTGCTCTGAAAGATGAAATTGAAAAAATGTTAAAATAAGGGAAGTTAAGTGAATACGTTAACAAGGGTGCCTTCAAAAGGGGCCTAGGGGATGACCCAAGGAAGAAGAGGGGCCAGTCATGCAGAGAAGAACAACCCAATAGAAGAAACGACCCCTCCGAGGACGATAATGATCATGACCTCCCACCAAAGAGACAACCACGACCCCGTGAAAAGGCTTAATATGGTCCCATTCGGTGTTGGAATGATCTATGGGGGCCTGTCAGGAAGAGAATCAAAAGTCATAGATAGGAAGGCCCATGTAGGTGAAGCTAAGGCAGTCACAAAGGTTGTGCATTAAACCTCTATTGAGATCAAGTTAGAGAAGAGGAAGAAAGTTGATATGGATACTCTGATAGTGACATTATCATGAATGGATTTCAAGGGCCTCTTATCCCCACATGATGACCCTCTAGTCATCATTACCAGGTTACATGGATGTGAAGTGCCGAGGATATTGGTAGATCGGGGTAGTTCTACAGATGTGATGTTCTGGCCGTGCTTTAAGGCCTTAGGACTCAACCATGCTAGGATCATCCCATACCATCACACCTTGATTGGTTTCAGTGGGAAAAAAGTTCATCCCTTAGGAATGTATTAGGCTGGTGTTAGAATGGGGACGAGTGACCGATATGGCTTACCAAGAATGTCAACTTCTTCATGATGGATGAACACGTCTTCTCAACCTACAACATTATACTGGGGCGAGTGGCCATCAAAGAATTTAAGGTCGTGCCCTCCAAGGTTCATCAGATGATAAAATTCACAACCCCTTATGAGGTAGGGGAAGTTCAGGGAGACCAGACGACGACACGGGAATGTTACTTCATTTCGGTCGAAGAAAGAGAGGCGCATAAGAAAGCAACAACTACTTACAATATTGATACCCTCGACCCCAGGGATGAGAAAAACTACAGAAATGAGAAGCTATTAAATAGGTAGAATCCATCATCCTCAATGAGGATGAGATTAAAAAAACCATCCAAGTTGGCAAAGCTCTAAAAAATAAAATAAAAGGAGATCTCATCAAGTTTGCTAAGGAGAATACAAAATGTCTTTGCATGGATTCATGCATATATGCTAAGGATTGACCCCAAAATCATGTCTGATATGAACTAAATGTACCCCATCGGCTCAGAGACATCAACCTCGATCAGGGAGATGGCCGAGGTCAAAAGGGCCTTAGATTGGCAACCATCGGTCTTGCCCTAAGTAAGGTCGGCCATGGCTGGCGTTACTAGTTACATGAGCAGGTGAGGTATTCATGTTCTATAGGGGTAGTTATTCATCAGGTCATCCAAGGTTGGCAACCTCGGTTGGGCCGAGGCTGCAAGGACTACTCTTCTATAACTACGGCTAGGTGCAGGCCGAGGTTGTAAGGACTACTACTCCATAACTTCCGCTCAGACCGACATCATGAACTTATCTTACCTCGGCCTCAAATGAGTCAAGATCACCATAATTAATCTCAGATTGGGCAATAGCCAGACCTCACCAACCTTGTACTCTTATAGATCGAAGTTGGACTCAATTGAAGATGGCTGAGCCTTTACTCCCATATGCATGACTGGGAACACGTGTACACAAATCAGTTATAACAAATCATTTCCCTCACTTGAGGGGAATATTTCATCATCATTCTCTACATGTGACAGTGACAAATGTCTTTATCAGATTGGCTATATCAGCACCCACATGCTCATTGCATGCTAAGGGGGTACATTACACCCCCCAATAACTATATATAGAGGTCATCCTCTACCTTGTAAAGGGGTGCAGAATTATGAACCCTAGCTAAAACTCTATCCAAATACACAGTCGAGAGAAAAGTTTGAGAGATTTGTATTCATGGTCATTAGAGTCCTTATAGAGTGATATTAACCACACACCTTCACAGTGGACGTAGGCCTGATTGGCTGAACCACTTATGTGACTGTGTCCATCCTCTTTCGCTCACCTTATTCTCTTATACTAGATATATCGGTGCTGCCATTATTACACACTGATTAGAGTTCACAAACACCTTAAAGGGTGGTGATATTTCTGGAATCATCATTTTGTCGCCATTTGTGGGAACGAGAAGTTATCTCTTACTCATTTCTTGCTTGACCTCACTGGAGACTCTGGTGGTGAACCAGGCCTGACCCCTTTGTGTGGAGTTGTTTCACCATTGAAAGAGGTTCTGTAAGCTATAAAGCTCATCTATTATACCAGTTATTTAGTGCTAACACATGTCACCGTAATTACCACCACCTTTTTTGCCGCCTAGGACTGATGGACCTAGCTCCAGCCAGGCACTGCCTCAATTCGAAATGGTGGAGGTGGCCGAAGCCTTCAGGTCTTTGGCTGCAACGCAACAAGTAATGTAGGAGAAATTTTCACAACTCAGCCAAAATATGATGAGGCCACCTGGAGTCTGAACAGAAATGATCACTCTGACGGTAGTTCAGCCTCATCCTAACGCCAGGGGACCACCCCAAGCATCGCAGAAAGACCAACCTACACCTTAGCGAAGGAGGGACATTGCTAACCCTAGATGTTTGCATCCAGGGAGGCAAGGACACCCTTTCCCTGAGGATGGGTATGATGATTTGGAGGCTTAAGATGCTTTGGAAGTTTGTTGGGAGCCATATAAGGTTTCAAATAACACAGTACGTCCTGTCCAGTAGAGCGAAGGCTGTGAGGGCCGAAGGGGAGAAGAAGCCTAACAAAGAGGGTCAACTTTTGATCGATTAAGTGGAGGGTTGGCCTTCTAACGGATTGGCCCAATAAATGACCTACGACAGAGGTTATCTAGGTCAATAAGTGTAGTAGGCTCACATAGGGAAGAAGGGCAACGTCAGCCTCATCAAGGCTGACCTGAATCGGGACAAGGTAGGGACCGAGAAGAGGTCAATAAATAATGTTGTGCTACGGCTGGGGAGCCCTCAGTCCACCCCTTAGATGTGGCCGGGGACAACCTCGTCTAGGCCAACGTTGAAAGGCTATGGAATGACTTCATCTAATGTCTTGAGGAGAAAACAGGAGACCTCATCAAAACTCGAGATCCACTACAAAGAAGTTTCTCAGAAGGCTCTCCGTTCGTGGATAAGATAGTGACCTTCCCTACCCCAGCCAAGTTCAAGCCACCTACAGTGACTCCCAAGTATGATGATAGCATCAATCATGTACATCATATTGAGATGTACCAGTCAGAGGTGAACATTTACTCAATACCAAATGAGATGACATGTTGGGCCTTCTCCGATACTTTGACGGGAGTAACACACATCAGGTTTACTTCTCTTTCGAAGAATTTAATTAGGAACTTTAAGGGGTTAGCTAAACGATTCATTCACAATTTATGTTTTGGGGTAATAACTCAAAAGAAGACTACCCACCTATTGTATGTCAAACTAGGTAAGAGCTAGAGCCTAAGAGACTGCATTTCCAGATTCAACAAAGAAAAACTTGAGGTTGAAGATTACGAAGAGTATATTACCATGGCCGCCCTCATTGGAGGTCTTAAGAAAGGGAAGCTGTTATGGAAACTTGCGAAATACCCTCCCAGGTTTATGGAGGAGCTATTGGAAACTACGAGGAAGGTCATGAACACTGAAGAAGCCCTGGCCACTAAGTATGAAGACAAGAATAGAGGTAGAAGCGAAAAGTTCCAAAGAAAGAAAGATGGAAAGAAAAGGTTAGTTGATGAAAAGTTTTCACGTTATACCCCTATTGTTGTAAGCTGTCAACACATCCTTAATGAGATAAAGAATGAACGGTACCTAAGATGGCTAGGGAAGCTGAAGGCTCCTCCACATAAGATGAACCAGAACTTATGGTGTGAATTCCACCAAGACCATGTCCATGTCACATACAAGTACTTCGCCTTAAAGGATGAGATCGAGAAGATTTTGAAGTTAGGAAAGTTGAGGAAATATATTGATGGAAAGATCCTAAAAGGGGAAGAGATGACCACAAAAATAAGAGAAACGACAGGTGTCGTGATGATACCCCAACAAGAAGAGATGGTGACTCAGATGGTGATGAAGAAGATGATCCGGACCTTCCACCAAAAGATGACAACACCCCAGTGAAGAGGGTCGGTATGATCTCCTTTGGTGTTAACAACATATGCAGAGGATTTACAGGGGGTCGTTCGGAAGTGGCTGATCAGAAAGATCATATGGAAGAGGCTAAGTCGGTGGCTAAACTTGAAGTAGTAAATATGACGTCTTTCGAGACAATGATGAAGATAAAGAAGGTGGGCATGGACACTCTCATAGTTGGGTTCTCCGGACTTCACTTCAAAGGCATCCTAGTTCCTCATAATGTCCCTTTGGTAATCACAATAAGAGTTCATGGATGTGAGGTACAGAGAATTCTTGTGGATGGAGGAAGTTCTGCAGATGTGATGTTCTGGCCCTGTTTCAAAAGCCTAGGCCTTAGCAGAGCTAGGCGGATACCCTATCATCATCCGTTAATAGGTTTCAATGGAGAAAAGGCCCTTCCATTGGGCATGTATGAGATGGACATGTGAATGGGCGAAGAGTGTCCTAAGAGGTTAACCCGGAAGATCAATTTTTCGTTATGGAAGAAAATATCTTCTTGGCCTATAACCTCATCATAGGAAGAGTAGCCCTTAAGGAGTTTGAGGAGATGCCATCAACGGTCCACCAGATGCTAAAATTCCTAACCCCTATGGGATAAGGGAAGTGTAGGGTTACCAAACCATAGCATGAGAATGCTACTTCAACTTGGCCGAAGAGAGAGAAGCCCATTAGAGAGCAACTACCACTTATAAGATTGATACACTTGACCCTAGAGATGAAATAAAGTTGAAGAAAGGAGAGGCTGCAAAAGATGAAGAATCCATCATCCTCAATGAGTACGATCCAGAAAAACCCATCCAGGTCGAAAAAGACTTAAAATCATAGATCAAGGAAGAGCTGATAAACTTCTTGAGGAAGAGGAAGAGTTTCTTCTCTTGGAGCCATGCGAACATGCCTAGCATCGACCATGAGGTTATGTCCCATAAACTCAACGTATCTGAGGATGTTAAACCAATCAAGTATAGACAAATAGTTCATCAAAGGGATAATTACGACGTCAATCAAGAAGAAGTTAGGAATTTGGAAGAAGCTGAGTTCATAAGGGAAGTCATATATCTAGAGTGGTTGTTAAACGCAATTATTGTGCCCAAGGCCAATGGGAAATTGAGGATGTGTGTAGACTTCATTGACCTGAACAAGTCTTACCCAAAAGAGACATATCCATTACCTCGAATTGACCAAGTGGTTGATACCACTATAGGGCACGAGCTTATGAGCTTCATGGATGCGTATTCAGGCTACAACCAGATCTTCATAGATGCTGAAGACGTGGAGAAGACTTCCTTCATCATGGACAAAGGGACATATTTCTACAAGGTTATGCCCTTAGGATCTAAAAATTTAGGGGTAACATACAAACATCTTGTGAATAAGATGTTTGAAGATCAAATAGGCAAGACTATGGAGGTGTATATGGACGATATGTTGACAAAGAGCTTAAAGGCCTGCACTCATGTGGCAGACCTGGAAAAGACATTCGATACCATGGACTTGTACAAAATGAAACACAACCCTACGAAGTGTGTCTTCGGCGTGGGAGATGGGAAGTTTCTTGGATTCATTGTCAATCAGAGGAGAATAGAGGCGAACCCTAAAAAAAATCATGGCTTTGCTCGACATAAAGACACCAAATAGCATCAAGGACATTCAGAGGCTCATTGGAAGAGTAGCTGCACTTAAATGATTTGTTTCAAGAGTGACGAACAAGTGTCTTCTATGCTTTAAGGTGATCAAAAAGGCCTTCGAATGGGAAAAGGAGTGTGATGAGGATTTTAATCAACTCAAGTCCTACCTCGGATCTCCTTTACTCTTATATCGACCCATAGTAGGAGAAACGTTGTATGTTTATTTAGTGATCTTCAAATCAGCTATAAGTGCAACCATAGTACGGGAGGACATTGGGGTGAAAAGGCATGTATACTTCAACAGTAAGGCCCTCTAAGGGTCAGAACAGGACTATCCTTGGATGGAAAAATTGGCCAACGCATTGATACATGCCTCGAGAAAGATGAAGCCCTACTTCCAAGCCCATTCTATGGTCATCCTCACTCACTCCCCACTAAGACAGGTCCTCCACAAACCTAAGAAGTTGGGTAGGTTGATGACGTGGGCCATTGAGTTGGGAGAGTATGACCTTACTTATCAGCCCAAGGTGGCCATCAAAGGGCAGACGCTTGCAGATTTTGTCTTCGAGTTCACATGGGAAGATGCCAAAGTTGAGAATAACCTAGAGGCAGTAGAGGTGTCAAACGACAATGTCTTTCGAGTTCCTAAAGAGGTTATATCCAATAGAATCAGAAACAGAATAGCTGAGAATGAGGAAGATCGTTACCTCTTTAGTCATGGAGTTATGTCAGAAGGGAGCTTCTCATCGGATAAAGACATCTGGAACCTCTTTGTCGACGGGTATTCTTGCGAAAGCGGAAGAGTTGCAGGGCTAGTACTTTCAGCTACAGATGATGCTAACATCGAATATGTTGTAAGGTTTAACTTCAAGGCATCAAACAATGAGTCAAAATATGAGGCTATGGAAGCAAGCCCCTCGTTGGCAAAGACCCTTAGGGTGAGACGACTCCTGCTTCATAGTGACTCAAGGTTGGTTGTTAATCAAGTATTGAGGGTCTATGAGGCCAAAGATGAAAGGATGTCCAAGCACCTAAAGAGGGTGATAACGATACTCTAAGGGTTCAAAGAGTTAAATATAAAGATAATACCTTGGCAAAATAACAGCCATGTGGATGCATTGGGAAGGCTACCCTCGGCGAAAAGGATGGGTATCAGGAGGACAGTTCTAGTTGAGATCTTGCCAAAGTAGACCATTGAAGAAGAAGAGGTCCGTAACCCTTGCCTCAATTTAAAGCTAGGGGACTCATGGATAGATCCCCTTTTCAGATATATTAGAGAGGGAGAGTTATCGGAATCAAAGTTAGGGAGGAGAAAACTGAGGTACAGAGCCGCAAAGTTCTCAATGATAGGAGACGTCCTATATATGAAGGGAATCCTATTACCTCTCCTTAGATGCATTCATCCCACATAAGTTCCCCATGTCCTACAGGAGGTGCACAAGGGTTCTTTCTCCAGTCATATAGGAGGAAGACCTTTGGCTAAGAGGATTATTACGCAAGGATACTGGTGGCCGACCTTGGCCAAAGATGCTGCAGCTTACGTGAAGAGGTGCAACAAATGTTAGAGATTCTCCACTATTACCCATTAACCTCATCAGCCTATGACGTCAATCAGTTCCCCTTGTCCATTTACAGAATGGGGAATTGAGTTAGTGGGTCCTCTACCAAGGGCTGTAAATAATTACCGATTTCTGACAGTTGCCTTTGATTACTTCTCCAAGTGGGTAGAGGCAGACCCAATGATAACGATTACAGAGTAGAATACCTTCCAATTTATTTGGAAGAATATCATATGCAGACATGGCTTTCCAAACACCCTCATCTCGAACAATTGAACCCAATTCAAGAACCCTTCCTTATAGAAATATTGCCAAAGACTTGGGATAAAGAAGTTTTTCTCTTCTCGTGGATGACCTCACGCAAACGGTCAGATCGAAGTCACGAATAGAATGATCCTCAATGGAATTAAGAAGAGGTTAGAGGAGGATAAGGGAATCTGTACTGAAGAGGTTTATGTTGTGCTATGGGCCTACAGAACAACGACTAGGACACTGACGGGGGAAACCTCATTTATGTTAGTGCATGGCTCAGAAGCTGTCATACAGACAGAGGTAGGACTTCCTAGTAATAGGGTTCAGACCTATAACCCTGAGAGGATTGAGGATGAGAGAAGACTTGACCTCGTTTTGGTCGAAGAGAGAAGGGAAGATGCAGAAATTAGGCAGGTAGCTTACCAGCAGAGAACAGCAAAATTCTACAATCAGAGGGTAAAATCAAGACCCATAGCTGTAGGAGACCTAGTGTTCAAGAAGATGTTGCAGAAGGCGAACAAGCTTCACCCTAATTGTCATGGTTGCTAAAAAAGTAATGCATATGAAGTTACCAGGGCTTTTATTTAAATGCATCCTCTTATGAAGAGATTATAAACGATAAGATCAGTTTCCATGTTAATTCTTGGTTTATTGTGCTCAAATGGTGAATTTTATGGGGATAACATCTTAGTTGATGACCTCAGACTTTATAACATCATAATTTGGTGACAAGGTCTGAGGTCAGACATCATACTTGGATGACCTGAGACCCTTAACATCATTAGTTTGGTGAATAGTTATTTATGGGGGATAACATCTTACTTGATGACCTAAGACCATATAACATCATAATTTGGTGATGAGGTCAGAGGTAAGACATCATACTTAGATGAACTAAGACCCTAGACATCATTAATTTGGTGACTTATTTATGGGGATAACATCTTACTGATGACCTCAGACCTTATAACATCATAATTTGGTGACAAGGTCTGTGGACATACATCATACTTGGATGACCTCAAACCCTTAACATCATTAATTTGGTGAATTATTTATGGGGATAACATCTTAGTGATTACCTTAGACCTTATAACATCAATAATTTGGTGAATTATTTTTGGGGATAACATCTTAGTGATGACCTCAGACCTTATAACATCATAATTTGGTGACAAGGTCTGAGGTCAGACATCATGACCTTAGACCCTAGACATCATTAATTTGTTGACTTATTTATGAGGATAACATCTTACTGATGACCTCAGACCTTATAACATCATAATTTTTTGATAAGGTCTGAGGTCATACATCATACTTGGATGACCTCAAACCCTTAACATCATTAATTTGGTGTCTTATTTATGGGGATAACATCTTAGTGATGACCTCAGACCTTATAACATCATTAATTTGGTGAATTATTTTTGGGGACAACATCTTAGTGATGACCTCAGACCTTATAACATCATAATTTGGAGATAAGGTCTGATGTCAGATATCATGACCTCAGACCCTAGACATCATTAATTTAGTGAATTATTTATGGGGACAACATCTTAGTGATGACCTCAGAACTTATAACATCATAATTTGGTGACAAGGTCTAAGGTCAGACATCATACTTCGATGACCTCAAAACCTTAACATCATTAGTTTGGATAATAGTTATTTATGGGGGACAACATCTTAGTTGATGACCTCAGACCTTATAACATCATAATTTGGTGATAAGGTCTGAGGTAACTCATCATACTTGGATGACCTAAGACCCTAGACATCATTAATTTGGTGACTTTTTTATGGGGATAACATCTTAGTGATGACCTCACACCTTATAACATCATAATTTGGTGACGAGGTCTGAGGTCATACATCATACTTGGATGACCTCAAACCCTTAACACCATTAATTTGGTGACTTATTTATGGGGATAACATCTTAGTGATGACCTCAGACCTTATAACATCATTAATTTGGTGAGTTATTTATGGGGATAACATCTTAGTGATGACCTCAGACCTTATAACATAATAATTTGGTGACAAGGTCTAAGGTCAGATATCTTACACCCTAGACATAATTAATTTGGTGACTTATTTATGGGGATAACATCTTAGTGATGACGTCAGACCTTATAACATCATAATTTGGTGACAAGTTCTGAGGTCAGACATCATACTTAGTTGACCTTAGACCCTTAACATCATTAATTTGGTGACTTATTTATGGGGATAACATCTTAGTGATGAACTCAGACCTTATAACATCATTAATTTGGTGAATTATTTATGGGGACAACATCATAGTGATGACCTCAGACCTTATAACATCATAATTCGGTGATAAGGTATGAGGTCAGACATCATGACATCAGACCCTATACATCATTAATTTGGTGAATTATTTATGGGTAAAACATCTTAGTGATGACCTCAGACCTTATAAAATCATAATTTGGCGACAAGGTCTGAGGTCAGACATCATACATGGATGAACTCAGACCCTTAACATTATAATTTGGTGATAAGGTCTGAGGTCAGACATCATACTTGGATGACCTCAGACCCTTAACATTATAATTTAGTGACAAGGTTTGAGGTAAGACATCATACTTGGATGACCTCAAACCATCATTAATTTAATGGATAGTTATTTATGGGGATAACATATTAGTTGATGACCTCACACCTTATAACATCATAATTTGATGACAAGGTCCGAGGTCAGACATCGTACTTTGATGACCTCAGACCCTAGATGATTATATTGAGACTTCAGATATGGAAAATCATTCAAAGAACATTCAACAAATAAAGAAATAAAGCCCTCCTCAGAGGTGGATATAGATTAAAGTTAGAGTTACAAGCTACGTGAGTTTGCAATCAGAGGATACCATTTGAAATGGATAATAAAAAATTGATAAAGAACTTCACAAAAAGGGCCTAAGGGTTTGTAGTTATAGTTTTTCCATCCTCGACCTCATTTCCTTGGATGATGTTGGTCACCTCGGCCCCATCATCTTGGATGTTGGCACCTTCAGTCTCTGTAACATCCAAGGGTGCAGTCTCTGGAGGAGCACCATCTTCTTCCTCAACCTCTTTAAGGGCATGGGAAAATTGAGGGTTAGCAAAGCCCAGACCAATGAAGTCAGAGGCTGTCAAGCTCCTTGACTCCTTCTCTTTGGCAGCCGCCCATTTTCTAGTTTCCTTAATACCTCTTTCGAGGTACTCGAAGCCAAAGCTGATGAATTCATCAGAGACTTTGTAATCATCCAGGATCCCCTCAGAAGCATCCTGAAAGGCAGCTTTCACTGCAGCATCAACCTTCTACTAAAGAACGTCGTCCTTCTCCTTTAGGGTAGAGGAGTGATCCTTGTTAATATTGGAGATCTCTTTCTCCAACTGCTTGACCTTCTTATCATATCCATCAAAGGTAAACTTCAGATGATCCACATATGCATTCAGAGAGATTTGCACCTTCTCGGCCTCTTGGCCTTTCTCGATGAGGGGTAACCTCTTTAGAGTACAGATGGCAAAATGATGCATAGCCACGATGCCTTGCAAATAAAGAGGCAGATGTATAAGTTCAAATTCAAAGGAGATATTAAACTTCAGAATAAAATTAAAATTGAAATCTTACTTGGATAGTCCTGTGAAGGCCAAACTCAACCAACAGGGGAGTATCCATGGAACGACAAAAGCATTTATCAACATCGGTCATAGAAGAGCTAATGGCATCTAACGCCTGCACGCTATGGCCTATAATACTATCATTAATTTTCATCTGCTCCAGGAGAGTATCCAATGCATCTTCAGAGGATATGGGGATGGCCTTTTGTGCCTTAGTTTTCCTCTAATCCTCGGGGGAAGTGGTTGTAGTTTTCCTCTTTCTTGTGTCATCATCCTTGTACGTGCCGGCACTCTTCTTCGATGGGGGAGGAGGGGGTGCACTCAAGCCTGCCTTCTTCACTAGCTTCGTGAGAATTGGGGCAGATATCTCTTAGATATCGTCTGAGATGCCTTCAGGGCATTCTACGTTAGAAGATTAGAGACATAAAAAGTCAGAGGTTTAACTTGCTAAAATAATAAAATAAGAACTTATGGAGCTCAGTCAGAGGACTCCCCCCAAGGCCGATCTTAGAGAGATAGTAGGGGGCATCAGATATTCGAACATGACCAATAGACCATGCTACCCTGATCGTGTAAGTCTTTCACTTTTTGAAGATTATTTTGGCTTAGCCTAGGGTCGGTCCTGGAAGCCATTGACACCTTGCCCCATCTTAGGGGTATCCTTAGCTCTATGTTCGAAGAAGGGACACGGGGACCAAATTCCCATGCCCCTGAGACAAAGAGATATCGTGGTTTCTAATTATTATTTGATGTTTGGGTAACCAGCAACCTCTTCTTTGTTGACTTCGGAGTTAAGAAACGGTGATAGCTTGGATGATTCCTTGCAGACGAAGGGATGTAGCATCCGGTGAAGACCTGTATGGGAATGTCTGAGTGGTGTACCGCCCTCCATAGAACTATAGATCCGATTATCACCCTCCAGGCAATGGGGGATAAATGGGAAGGAGATAAGTTAATGGAGGAAAGTTTAGACCTAATGATGGGATGAGTGGACAGATGAAATCCTAACTTGATCATCTGCTCGTACAAGAAGATCTAACCATCTCGACCATCGAAAGCCCTCTCTTCCCTCAGAGGTCTCTTATGTTTTATGAAAGGGCTTGTGGAATATAGATGTCTGAATGCAAGAAGTTTAAGCTTGCTGACAGTACTCTAAATCTATGCTACCTTTGAGGTGTCAATATCACTCCCACTATCATCATCCTCGTCCTCTTTAACATCGACCGGAGTAGACAAGGGATTGCCATTTGGAAACCTCTAAGAGAACTCAACCCCTGTTGCAGCTGACGGGGGGACAACATTAATGGGAGGAGGAAAAGCGACATTCAGTTTGACCACTTCAACATTTGAAGAAGTCCAGGATGTGGTAAATTCGTTATGGTAAGATATGTGGCTCAAAGCATCAGCTTGATTAGGGACCTGATCCTGCCGAGTGGAAAAGTCCATGGCCTCTTGAGAAGAATCCAAAGACATAGTGTCTGAAGTGGATGACTCAGACTCATACATTGGAGTAGGTTCAACTGGGACCTCTACTTGGTAAACTGGTTCGGCTAGCTCAGGATGTATTACCTTTAGAGGGGGCAAAAACATAGGTCTGAGGGGGAAGGCCTCAGCCCTATGAGCTTCCTCTTGGGCTCACTCTATTTGCCTAATCTTTTCTTAAGTCTTCTCTCTTATAGAGGGTAATTCTTCCAAAAGTAGATAAAGAGGTCTGAGCATGTAGGGACGACCTTACACTAGTGGATTCAAGGTGAAAGCAAACAACCTGGCTCAACTTGACTAAGGATCAAACTATTAACTTTTAGAAAAAAGTCCCCAAGAACAACAAGAACCAGGGCCACCAGAAAACACAAGCGATGGCCGAAAAACTCAAAGGACTCGCCAAAAAATGCAAAAAATAGGAACAAGGCAGGAAAAAATGGAGAAAAAGGGATGATAGACGATACCTGATGGAATGTGATGAGAAGAGAGGATGAGTTGGAAAGGAAAATCCACCCAATGCACTTCTAACCACGCTCTTGTAGAGAGAGAGAGAGAAAGCAAAAAATTCTAGGTGAGAAAATGAAGAAGTTGGGAAGAAAGAGAAAGGAAATTAGGGTTTAACACTCAAACAACCCCACACGCATCCCAAGGCCCATCATTGTCTTGGGAACCCAAAAGACTGCAATCATACACTTGCCAGGCACGCTAGCTACTTAGTAGATGACACTTGTCAAAAAGGTTTTAACTCCTAAGGAAGTCCAACCTCGGACATACCCCTTAGGCACCTCATCACACAGGTATCTAAGGGATAGGGGTGATTGATATGACCTAAATGCACTCCATCGGCTCAGAGACATCAACCTCCGCCTGGGAGAAGCCGAGGTCAGAAGGGCCTTAGATGGGCAACCAGGGGTCTCGTCGTACGTAAGGTAGGCCATGGCCAACGTTACTAGTTACCTCAGTATGTGAGGTCTTCATGTTCCATAGGGGTAGTTATTCATCAGGTCATCCATGGATGGCAACCTCGGCAGGGTCGAGGTTGTAAGGACTACTCTTCCATAACCACAACCGGGTGCAGGGCGAGGTTGCAAGGACTACTCCTCCATAACCTCAGCCCAGACCGACATAACGAACTTGTCTTACCTCGAACTCATATGAGCTGAGACCGCCATTATTAATCTCCGATTGGGAAATAGCCAGACCTCACCAACCTCATACTCTTCTAAACCGAGGTAGGACTCAATTGAAGACGGCAAAGCCTTTACTCCCATACGCATGACTGGGAACACGTGAACACAAATCAGTTATAAAAAATCATTCCCCTCATGTGGGGGGAATATTTCATCATCATTCTCTACCTGTGACAGTGATAGATGTCTTTCCTAGATTGGCTATATCAGAACACACATGCTCATTGTATGCTATGGGTGTACATTACACCCACCAAGCACTATATATAGAGGTCATCCTCTACCTTGTAAAGGTGTCTAAAAATATGAACCCTGGCTGAAACTCTGTCTAAATACACAGTAGAGAGATAAAATCTTGAGAGATTTGTATTCATGGCCATTAGAGCTCTTATACAGTGATATTAACCACACACCTTCACTGTGGACATAGGCCTGATTTGCTGAACCACTTATATGACTCTGTCCATCCTCTTCTCCTCACCTCATTCTCTTATACTAGATATACCGGTGCTTCCATTGTTACACACTGATTAGACCTCACAAACACCTTGAAGGGTGGTGTTATTTCTAGCATTATCAATGTCCCACAAGCGCAATGTGGTAGAAGGTGCAAAGCCGGTAAAGAAGAAGAGGAGAATTTATTCTCGAGAAAAATATTAAGTTATAAGGGATGAGGTCAAGAAGCTAGAAGATGATTAGTTCATCAAGGAGGTCATTTATCCCGAATGGCTATCCAACGTCGTCATAGTCCCTAAAGCCAACGGGAAATGGAGGATGTGTGTAGACTTCACCGACCTGAGTAAACATTGTCCCAAAGACAATTTCCCTCTCCCTCGCATTGATCAGATGGTAGACACTATCGTAGGCCATGAGCTAATGATATTCATAGATGCCGATTTAGGTTATAACCAGATCTTTATGAGCCCTAAGGACTCAGAAAAAATGGCTCTTATTACTGACGAGGGGGCATACTATTATAGGGTCATGCCCTTTGGTCTAAAGAATACGGGGGCAACGTATCAACGCGTTGTGAATAAAATGTTCGAAGACCAAATCGAGAAGTCCACATAATTCTATGTAGATGACATGTTGACCAAGAGTTTGAAGGCTGAGGATCATCTGGCTGACCTCGAGAGGACCTTTAACACGATGGACAAGTACTAGATGAAGCTCAAACCGCCCAAATGTGTCTTTAGGGTCAGAGCTGGGAAATTCTCGGGGTTCATCGTCAATTAAAGAGTCATTGAGGCCAATCCTAATAAGATTAAGTCTCTGTTAGAAATAAAGACCCCCAGGACCATTAAAGACGTTCAGAGTCTCACAGGACAGGTGGCTGGCTTGAATAGGTTCGTATCGAGAGCCACATACAAGTGTTTACCGTTCTTTCAAATTCACATAAAGGCCTTTGAATGGAATGAAAAGTGTGACAAGGAATTCAAACAAATAATTTCATACCTATGGTCTCCCTTGTTATTGTCATCACCATTACAGGGCAAAAGATTATACGTGTACCTAGCCATCTCAGAGTTAGCAATCAACGCAACCATTTTAAAAGAAGAGGAGGGGGTGCAGAAGCCTGTGTATTTCAACAGAAAGCCACTCCAAGGGGAAGACCAAAGATACCCTAGGAAGGAGAAGTTTTTCTATGCCCTGATCTATGCATCATGAAAGATGAATCCATAATTCTAGTCCTAGACAATGGTCATCCTCACTGACTCTCTTTTTAGGCAGGTCGTACACAAGCTAGTAAAATTAGGGAGGCTAATGGCCTGGGCTATAGAGTTAGGAGAGTTCGACATTATTTATCAACCTAGGGTGGCCATAAAGGGGCAAGCATTAGCGAATTTCATGGCTTAATTTACTTGGTAAGAAGAAAAGGGTGAATATGAGATCCTCGAGAAGACGGATACCCGATAAGGTAGAATTATTGACCCGTCCACAGATAAGGCTGAGATAAGCACCGCTAGAGAAAATTTGCCAAAAACGAAGAGGGAACAAATCTCTTTAGACAGGTATCCCTCACCAAGGGAAATTTCTCAGAGGAATAGGCTGTGTGGAACCTCTTCATTGATGGGTCCTCTTGCGAGAGTGGAAGTGGTGCTGAAATAATAGTATCAGCACCCGATGGCACAGACATTGAGTACGCCCTGATATGTAACTTCAAAGCCTCTAACAATGAGTCTAAATAAGAATCCCTGATAACGGGCATCTCCTTAGATACGTCTCTTAGTGTTGGCTAAATCTTGATCCATAGTGATTCAAGACTTATAGTGAATCAGACACTAGGAGCATACAAGGATAAGGATGAGAGAATTGACAAATATCTTGAAAGGGTAAAGGTACTATTGAAGAACTTCGAAGAATTACATTTAAAAAGGATACATAGGATTAATAATGGCTGAGCTGATGCACTTACTAGGCTGGCCTTAGAAACTAGGACATATATTAGGAGGACAGTTCTAGTGGAAATCTTACCTCGACCAACATTGAATATTGAGAGGGAACACTTGACTCTTGCTTAATATCAACAGGGAAGCTTCGTGGATTGACCCCTAGTAAGATACATTAAATATGGTGAGATGTAAGAAGAAAAATAAGAAAGGAAGAAGTTAAGATGTAGAGCAGCGAAATTCACTGTCATCGGAGACACTTTGTACAAAAAGGGGGTTCTTACTCCCCTTGCTCGAATGTGTGCACCCGTCTGAAGTCTCACATATCTTGTAAGATGTTCATGAGGGGTCTCGTTCGAGCCATATTTGGGGCAAGTCATTAACAAAATGGATAGTCACCCAAGAATATTGGTGGCCGACCTTGGGGAAGGATGCTACGGCTTATATAAAGAAGTGTGATAAATGTCAAAGGCTCCCCACCATACCCAACAATCCCCATCAGCCTCTCACCTCTATTATGTCCCCATGTCCATTCGTAGAATATGGAATCGATCTAGTAGGACCATTGCCTAAGGCCATCAATAACTATTAATACTTGATCATATCAATTGACTATTTCTCAAAATTGGTGGAAACAGAGTCGATGGTCATGATTACCGTGAAAAAGACCTTCCAGTTTATCTGGAAAAACATTATATGCGGATATCGTCACCGCAACATCCTCATCTCAGATAATGGGACTCAATACAAGAATGCATCCCTAGAGAAATACTGCGAAAGAGTAGGTGTAAAACAATTCCTCTCTACACCAGGCCGACCTTAGGCTAATGGGAAAACTGAAGTTACAAATAGAACAATCCTAGACGGGATAAAGAAAAGACTGGAGGAGGCAAAAGGAAGATGAGTTGAGGAATTATACACTTTACTAGACTCCTACCAAAGAAACCCCTTTCATATTGGTGTATGGCTCAGAAGCCGTCATCCCCATAGAGATTGGGCTTCCCAGTCACAGAGTCCAAATGTATGACCCCCGGAGAAATATGGAAGAAAGGAGACTTGACCTAGACTTGATTGAGGAGAGAAGAGAAGACGCTAAGATAAGGCAAGCAGCGTACCAGTAGAGGACTGAAAGGTTTTGCAACCAAAGGGTGAAGCAAAGGCCAATCGCTGTAGGGGACCTAGTCCTCAAAAAGACATGGCAGAAACCTAAAAAGCCCCATCCAAATTGGCATGGACCACATAAGGTCATCGATGAAGTTGTCCCTAGTACCTCTAGACTAGAGAACCTTGAAGGGGAACCTTTTTCCAACCCCTAGAAAGCAGATCATTTGAAGAAATACTATCAATAATGTAATGTCCAATCGGGCCACAGTTGTAACGAATGTGTTGCTGCAATAGAACACTTGGAATGTTAATGAGAACATTATATTAGCCTTCATCTTATCTTTTTCAATTTAGATACGATTAGAATAATTCTTTCCAAGAAACCCTCGGCTATAATGAGGGTGAATGGTAGGCACGACCCTCCACTCTATGTAAAAGCATAATTAATTTGGTGGAAACCACCCTCGGCTATAATGATGGTGAATGGTAAGGACGACCCTCCATTTACTCTCAAGGAAGACGAGGGGGATTTATATTTAAAAACACCTTTAATTTGGTGGAAACCACCCTCGGCTATAATGAGGGGGAATGGTAGGGACGACTCTCTATTCACTCTCAAGAAAGATGATGGGGACTTTAAAAACATCATTAATTTGGCGGAAACCACCCTCGGGTATAATGAGGGTGAATGGTAGGGATGACCCTCCATTCACTCTAAAAAAAAACGAGGGGGGACTTGTATTTAAAAACACCATTAATTTGGTGGAAGCCACCCTAAGATATAATGAGGGTGAATGGTAAGGACGACGCTCCATTCACTCTCAAGAAAGATGAGGGGTGACTTATATTTAAAAACATCATTAATTTGGTGGAAACCACCCTCGGGAAAAATGAGGGTGAATAGTATAGACGACACTCCATTCACTCTCAAGAAAGACAAGGGGGGACTTATTTTTAAAAAAAATCATTAATTTGGTGTTAACCACCCTCGGCTATAATGAGGGTGAATGGTAGGGATGACCATCCTTTCACTCTCAAGAAAGACGACGAGGGACTTAAAATTAAAAAAATCAATAATTTGGTGGAAACCACCCACAGATATAATGAGGGTGAATGGTAGGGATGACCCTCCTTTCACCCTCAAGAAAGATGATGGGGGACTTAAAATTGAAAACATCATTGGTATGGTGGTAGTCATCCTCGGTTATAATGTGGGTGAATGGTAGGGACGTCCCTCTATTCAGTCTCAAGAAAGAAGAGGGGGGACTTATATTTAAAAACATCATTAATTTGGTAGAAACCACACTCAGCTATAATGAGGGTGAATGGTAAGGACGACCCTCCATTCACTCTCAAGAAAGAAGAGGGGAGACTTATATTTAAAAAAAATCATTAATTTGGTTGAAACCACCCTCTGCTATAGTGAGGGTGAATTGTAGGGACGACCATCCTTTCTCCTTCAAGAAAGACGAGGGGGGACTTATATTTAAAAACACCATTAATTTGGTGGAAACCACCCTCAGCTATAATGAGGCTGAATGGTAAAGACAACCCTCCATTCATCCTCAAAGAAAGACGAGGGGGGACTTATATTTAAAAAAATCATTAATTTGGTGTAAACCACCCTCGACTATAACGATTGTGAATGGTAGGGATGACCCTCCTTTAACTCTCATGAAGGATGAGGGGGGACTTAAAATTAAAAACATAATTAATTTAGTGGAAACCACCCTCGGCTATAATGATGGTCAATGGTAGAGACGACCCATATTTCACTCTGAAGAAAGATGACGGGGGCCTTAAAATTAAAAACATCATTGGTTTGGTGGTAGTCACCCTCGGCTATAATGAGGGTGAATGGTAGGGTCGACCCTCTATTCACTCTCAAGAAAGACGAGGGGGGCTTTTATTTAAAAACATCATAAATTTGGGGGAAAACACCCTCGACGATAATGAGGGTGAATCATAGGGACGACCCTCCATTCACTCTCAAGAAAGAAGAGGGGAGACTTATATTTAAAAACACCATTGGTTTGGTGGAAACCACCCTCGGCTATAATGAGGGTGAATGGTAGGGACGACCCTCCATTCACTCACAAGAAAGACGAGGGGTAGTTTAAAAACACCATTAATTTGGTTGAAAACACCCTCGGCTATAATGAGGGTGAATGGTAGGAACAACCCTCCATTCACTCTCAATAAAGAAGAGGGGAGACTTATATTTAGAAGCACGATCAATTTGGTGGAAACCACCCTCGGCTATAATGAGGCTGAACGGTAGGGACGACCTCCATTCACTCTCAAGAAAGACGAGGGGTACTTTAAAAACACCATTAATTTGGTGGAAACCACCCTCAGCTATAATGAGGCTGAATGGTGAGGACAACCATCCATTCACCCTCAAGAAAGATGAGAGGGGACTTGTATTTAGAAACATCATTAATTTGGTGTAAACCACGCTTGGTTATAATGATGGTGAATGGTAGGGATGACCCTCCTTTCATTCTGAAGAAAGAGGATGGGGGACTTAAAATTGAAAACATGATTGGTTTTGTGGTAGTCACCCTCGGCTATAATGAGAGTGAATTTTAGGGAAGACCCTCCATTCACTCTCAAGAAAGACGAGGCGGGGCTTATATTTACAAACATCATTAATTTGGTGGAATCCACACTCCGCTATAATGAGGGTGAATGGCTGGGACGACCCTCCATTCACACTCGAGAAAGAAGAGGGGAGAATTATATTTAAAAAGACCATTAATTTGGTGGAAACCACCCTCGGCTATAATGAGGGTCAATGGTAGGGATGAACCACCTTTGACCTTCAAGAAAGACGAGGGGGACTTAAAATTAAAACATCATTAATTTGGTGGAACCAACCATCAGCTATAATCAGGGTGAATGCTAGGGAGGACCATGCTTTCACTCTGAAGAAAGATGATGGGGGACTTAAAATTGAAAACATCATTCGTTTGGTGGTAGTCACCATCGTCTATAATGACGGTGAATGGTAGGGACGACCCTCCATTCACTCCCAAGAAAGAAGACGGGCGACTTATATTTTGAAACATGATTAATTTGGTGGAAACCACCCTCGGCTATAATGAGGGTGAATGGTAGGGATGACCCTCTATTCACTCTCAAGAAAGACGAGGGGGACTTTTATTTAAAAACATCATAAATTTGGGGGAAAACACCCTCGGCGATAATGAGGGTGAATCGTTGGGGAGACCCTCCATTCACTCTCAAGAAATAAGAGGGGAGACTTATATTTAAAAACACCATGGATTTGGTGGAAACCACCCTCGGCTATAATGAGGGTGAATTGTAGGTACGACCCTCCATTCACTCTCAAGAAAGACGAGGGGTACTTTATAAACATCATTAATTTGTGGAAACCACCCTAAGCTATAATGAGGCTGAATGGTGAGGACAACCATCCATTCACCATCAAGAAAGACGAGGGGGGACTTATATTTAGAAACATTATTAATTTGGTGTAAACCACCCTTGGTTATAATGATGGTGAATGGTAGGGATGACCCTCCTTTCACCGTGAAGAAAGATGATGCGGGACTTAAAATTGAAAACATGATTGGTTTTGTGGTAGTCACCCTCGGCTATAATGAGGGTGAATGGTAGGGACGACCCTCCATTCACTCTCAAGAAAGCCAAGGCGGGACTTATATTTAAAAACATCATTAATTTGGTGGTATCCACACTCAGCTATAATGAGGGTGAATGGTAGGGACGACCCTCCATTCACTCTCGAGAAAGAAGAGGGGAGACTTATATTTAAAAAGACCATTATTTTGGTGGAAACCACCCTCGGCTATAATGAGGGTGAATGGTAGGGATGACCCACCTTTCACCTTCAAGAAAGACGAGGGGGACTTAAAATTAAAACATCATTAATTTGGTGGAAACAACCATGAGCTATAATCAGGGTGAATGCTAGGGAGGACCCTGCTTTCACTCTGAAGAAAGATGATGGGGGACTTAAAATTGAAAACACCATTGGTTTGGTGGTAGTCAGCCTCGTCTATAATGACGGTGAATGGTAGGGACGACCCTCCATTCACTCCCAAGAAAGAAGACGGGAGACTTATATTTAGAAACAAGATTAATTTGGTGGAAACCACCCTCGGCTATAATGAGGCTGAACGGTAGGGACGACCCTCCATTCACTCTCAAGAAAGACGAGGGGTACTTTAAAAATGCCATTAATTTGGTGGAAACCTCCCTCGGCTATAATGAGGCTGAATTGTAAGGACTACCATCCATTCACCCTCAAGAAAGCCGAGTGCGAACTTATATTGAGAAACATCTATAATTTGGTGTAAACCACCCTCGGCTATAATGAAGGTGAATGGTAGGGATGACCCTCCTTTCACTCTGAAGAAAGATCATGGGGGACTTAAAATTGAAAACATGATTGGTTTCGTGGTAGTCACCCTCGGTTATAATTAGGGTGAATGGTAGGGACGACCCTCCATTCACCCTCAAGAAAGACGAGGGGGGACTTATATTTAAAAACATGATTAATTTGGTGGAAACCAGACTCAGCTACAAAGAGGGTGACCAGTAGGGACGACCCTCCATTCACTCTAAAGAAAGAAGAGGGGAGACTTATATTTAAAAAGATCATTAATTTAGTGGAAACCACCCTCGGCTATAATGATGGTGAATGGTAGGGATGACCCTCCTCTCACTCATAAGAAAGATGATGGGGGACTTAAAATTGAAAACATGATTGGTTGCGTGGTAGTCACCCTCGGCTATAATCAGGGTGAATGGTAGGGACGACCCTCCATTAACCCTCAAGAAAGAAGAGGGGGGACTTATACTTAAAAACATCATTAATTTGGTTGAAACCACACTCAGCTATAATGAGGGTGAATGATAGGGACGACCCTCCATTCACTCTCAAGAAAGAAGAGGGGAGACTTATATTTAAAAAGATCATTAATTTGGTGGAAACCACCCTCGGCTATAATGAGGGTGAATTGTAGGGATCACCCTCCATTCACCTTCAAGAAAGACCAGGGGGGACTTATATTTAAAAACACCATTAATTTGGTGGAAACCACCCTCAGCTATAATGAGGCTGAATGCTAAAGACAACCCTCCATTCATCCTCAAAGAAAGACGAGGGGGGAATTTTATTTAAAAATATCATTAATTTGGTGTAAACCACCCTCGACTATAACGATTGTGAATGGTAGGGATGACCCTCCTTTCACTCTCAAGAAGGATGAGGGGGGACTTAAAATTAAAAACATAATTAATTTGGTGGAAACCACCCTCGGCTATAATGATGGTCAATGGTAGAGACGACCCATATTTCACTCTGAAGAAAGATGACGGGGGACTTAAAATTAAAAACATCATTGGTTTGGTGGTAGTCACCCTCGGCTATAATGTGGGTGAATGGTAGGGACGACCCTCTATTCACTCTCGAGAAAGACGAGGGGGACTTTTATTTAAAAACATCATAAATTTGGGGGAAAACACCCTCGACGATAATGAGGGTGAATCGTAGGGACGACCCTCCATTCACTCTCAAAAAAAAAGAGGGGAGACTTATATTTAAAAACACCATTGATTTGGTGGAAACCACCCTCGGCTATAATGAGGGTGAATGGTGGGGACGACCCTCCATTCACTCTCAAGAAAGACGAGGGGTAGTTTAAAAACACAATTAATTTGGTGGAAACCACCCTCAACTACAATGAGGCTGAATGGTGAGGACAACCATCCATTCACCCTCAAGAAAGACGAGAGGGGACTTATACTTAGAAACATCATTAATTTGGTGTAAAATACGCTTGGTTATAATGATGGTGAATGGTAGGGATGACCCTCCTTTCTCTCTGAAGAAAGAGGATGGGGGACTTAAAATTGAAAACATGATTGGTTTTGTGGTAGTCACCCTCGGCTATAATGAGGGGGAATTGTAGGGATGACCATCCATTCACTCTCATGAAAGACGAGGCGGGGCCTATATTTAAAAACATCATTAATTTGGTGGAATCCACACTCAGCTATAATGAGGGTGAATGGTAGGGACGACCCTCCATTCCCTCTCGAGAAAGAAGAGGGGAAACTCATATTTAAAAAGACCATGAATTTGGGGGAAACCACCCTCGGCTATAATGAGGGTGAATGGTAGGGATGACCCACCTTTCACCTTCAAGAAAGATGAGGGGGACGTAAAATTAAAACATCATTAATTTGGTGGAAACAACCATCAGCTATAATCTGGGTGAATGCTAGGGAGGACCCTGCTTTCACTCTGAAGAAAGATGATGGGGGACCTAAAATTGAAAACATCATTGGTTTGGTGGTAGTCACCCTCATCTATAATGATGGTGAATGGTAGGGACGACCCTCCATTCACTCCCAAGAAAGAAGACGGGAGACTTATATTTAGAAAGAAGATTAATTTGGTGTAAACCACCCTCGGCTATAATGAAGGTGAATGGTAGGGATGACCCTCCTTTCACTCTAAAGAAAGATCATGGGTGACTTAAAATTGAAAACATGATTGGTTTCGTGGTAGTCACCCTCGGCTATAATGAGGGTGAATGGTAGGGACGACCCTCCATTCACCCTTAAGAAAGACAAGGGGGGACTTATATTTAAAAACATCATTAATTTGGTGGAAACCAGACTCAGCTATAAAGAGGGTGACCAATAGGGACGACCCTCCATTCACTCTAAAGAAAGAAGAGGGGAGACATATATTTAAAAAGATCATTAATTTGGTGGAAACCACCCTCGGCTATAATGATGGTGAATGGTAGGGATGACTCTCCTCTCAATCTGAAGAAAGATGATGGGGGACTTAAAATTGAAAACATCATTGGTTTGGTGGTAGTCATCCTCGGTTATAATGTGGGTGAATGGTTGGGACGTCCCTGTATTCACTCTCAAGAAAGAAGAGGGGGGACTTATATTTAAAAACATCATTAATTTTGTAGAAACCACACTCAGCTATAATGAGGGTGAATGGTAATGACGACCCTCCATTCACTCTCAAGAAAGAAGAGGGGAGACTTATATTTAAAAAGATCTTTAATTTGCTGGAAACCACCCTCGGCTATAATGAGGGTCAATTGTAGGGATGGCCCTCCTTTCACCTTCAAGAAAGACCAGGGGGACTTATATTTAAAAACACCATTAATTTGGTGGAAACCACCCTCAGCTATAAAGAGGTTGAATGCTAAAGACAACCCTCCATTCATCCTCAAAGAAAGACGAGGGGGGACCTATATTTAAAAAGATCATTAATTTGGTGTAAACCACCCTCGACTATAACGATTGTGAATGGTAGGGATGGCCCTCCTTTCACTCTCAAGAAAGACGAGGGGGGACTTAAAATGAAAAACATAATTAATTTGGTGGAAACCACCCTCGGCTATAATGATGGTCAATGGTAGAGATGACCCATATTTCACTCTGAAGAAAGATGACGGGGGACTTAAAATTAAAAACATCATTGGTTTGGTGGTAGTTACCCTCGGCTATAATGAGGGTGAATGGTAGGGACGACCCTCTATTCACTCTCAAGAAAGACGAGGGGGAATTTTATTTAAAAACATCATAAATTTGGGGGAAAACACCCTCAACGATAATGAGTGTGAATCGTAGGGACGACCCTCCATTCACTCTCAAGAAAGAAGAGGGGAGACTTATATTTAAAAACACCATTGATTTTGTGGAAACCACCCTCGGCTATAATGAGGGTGAATGGTAGGGACGACCCTCCATTCACTCTCAAGAAAGACGAGGGGTAGTTTAAAAACACCATTAATTTGGTGGAAACCACCCTCAGCTATAATGAGGCTGAATGGTGAGGGCAACCATCCATTCACCCTCAAGAAAGACGAGAGGGGACTTATATTTAGAAACATCATTAATTTGGTGTAAACCACGCTTAGTTATAATGATGGTGAATGGTAGGGATGACCCTCCTTTCACTCTGAATAAAGAGGATGGAGGACTTAAAATTGAAAACATGATTGGTTTTGTGGTAGTCACCCTCGGCTATAATGAGGGTGAATTGTAGGGACGACCCTCCATTCACTCTCAAGAAAGACGAGGCGGGGCTTATATTTAAAAACATCATTAATTTGGTGGAATCCACACTCAGCTATAATGAGGGTGAATGGCAGGGACGACCCTCCATTCACACTCGAGAAAGAAGAGGGGAGAATGATATTTAAAAAGACCATTAATTTGGTGGAAACCACCCTCAGCTATAATGAGGGTGAATGGTAGGGATGAACCACCTTTCACCTTCAAGAAAGACGAGGGGGACTTAAAATTAAAACATCATTAATTTGGTGGAACCAACCATCAGCTATAATCAGGGTGAATGCTAGGGAGGACCCTGCTTTCACTCTGAAGAAAGATGATGGGGGACTTAAAATTGGAAACATTATTGGTTTGGTGCTAGTCACCATCGTCTATAATGATGGTGAATGGTAGGGATGACCCTTCATTCACTCTCAATAAAGAAGATGGGAGACTTATATTTAGAAACATGATTAATTTGGTGGAAACCACCCTCGGCTATAATGAGGGTGAATGGTAGGGACGACCCTCTATTCACTCTCAAAAAGACGAGGGGGACCTTTATTTAAAAACATCATAAATTTGGGGGAAAACACCCTCGGCGATAATGAGGGTGAATCGTACGGACGACCCTCCATTCACTCTCAAGAAAGAAGAGGGGAGACATATATTTAAAAACACCATTGATTTTTTGGAAACCACCCTCGGCTATAATGAGGGTGAATGGTAGGGACGACCCTCCATTCACTCTCAAGAAAGACGAGGGGTACTTTAAAAACACCATTAATTTATGGAAACCCCCCTCAGCTATAATGAGGCTAAATGGCGAGGACAACCATACATTCACCCTCAAGAAAGACGAGGGGGGACTTATATTTAGAAACATTATTAATTTGGTGTAAACCACCCTTGGTTATAATGATGGTGAATGGTAGGGATGACCCTCCTTTCACTGTGAAGAAAGACGATGGGGGACTTAAAATTGAAAACATGATTGGTTTTGTGGTAGTCAGCCTCGGCTGTAATGAGGGTGAATGGTAGGGGCGACCCTCCATTCACTATCAAGAAAGCCGAGGCGGGACTTATATTTAAAAACATCATTAATTTGGTGGAATCCACACTCAGCTATAATGAGGGTGAATGGTAGGGAAGACCCTCCATTCACTCTCGAGAAAGAAGAGGGGAGACTTATATTTAAAAAGACCATTAATTTGGTGGAAACTACCCTCGACTATAATGAGGGTGAATGGTAGGGATGACCCACCTTTCACCTTCAAGAAAGACGAGCGGAACTTAAAATTAAAACATCATTAATTTGGTGGAAACAACCATCAGCTATAATCAGGGTGAATGCTAGGGAGGACCCTGCTTTCACTCTGAAGAAAGATGATGGAGGACTTAAAATTGAAAACATCATTGGTTTGGTGGTAGTCACCCTCGTCTATAATGACGGTGAAAGGTAGGGACGACCCTCCATTCACTTTAAAGAAACATGATGGGAGACTTATATTTAAAAAGATCATTAATTTGGTGGAAAGCACCCTCGGCTAAAATGATGGTGAATGGTAGGGATGACCCTCCTTTCACTTTGAAGAACGATGATGGGGGACTTAAAATTGAAAACATGATTGGTTACGTGGTAGTCAACCTCGGCTATAATGAGGGTGAATGGTAGGAACGACCCTCCATTCACCCTCAAGAAAGAAGAGGGTGGACTTATACTTAAAAACATCATTAATTTGGTAGAAACCACACTCAGCTATAATGAGGGTGAATGGTTGGGACAACCCTCCATTCACTCTAAAAAAAGAAGAGGGGAGACTTATATTTAAAAAGATCATTAATTTGGTGGAAACCACCCTCGGCTATAATGAGGGTGAATTGTAGGGATGACCCTCCTTTTACCTTCAAGAAAGACCAGGGGGACTTATATTAAAAAACACCATTAATTTGGTGGAAACCACCCTCAGCTATAATGAGGCCGAATGCTAAAGACAACCCTCCATTCATCCTCAAAGAAATACGAGGGGGACTTATATTTAAAAACATCATTAATTTGGTGTAAACCACCCTCGACTATAACGATTGTGAATGGTAGGGATGGCCCTCCTTTCACTCTCAAGAAAGACGAGGGGGGACTTAAAATTAAAAACATAATTAATTTGGTGGAAACCACCCTCGGCTATAATGATGGTCAATGGTAGAGACGACCCATATTTCTCCCGGAAAAAAGATGACGGGGGACATAAAATTAAAAACATCATTGGTTTGGTGGTAGTCACCCTCGGCTATAATGAGGGTGAATGGTTGGGACGACCCTCTATTCACTCTCAAGAAAGACGAGGGGGGCTTTTATTTAAAAACATCATAAATTTGGGGGAAAACACCCTCGACGATAATGAGTGTGAATCGTAGGGACCACCCTCCATTCACTCTCAAGAAAGAAGAGGGGAGACTTATCTTTAAAAACACCATTGATTTGGTGGAAACCACCGTCGGCTATAATGAGGGTGAATGGTAGGGACGACCCTCCATTCACACTCAAGAAAGACGAGGGGTAGTTTAAAAACACCATTAATTTGTTGGAAACCACCCTCAGCTATAATGAGGCTAAATGGTGAGGACAACCATCCATTCACCCTCAAGAAAGACGAGAGGGGACTTATATTTAGAAACATCATTAATTTGGCGTAAACCACGCTTGGTTATAATGATGGTGAATGGTAGGGATGACCCTCGTTACACTCTGAAGAAAGAGGATGGGGGACTTAAAATTGAAAACATGATTGGTTTTGTGGTAGTCACCCTCGGCTATAATGAGGGTGAATTGTAGGTACGACCCTCCATTCACTCTCAAGAAAGACGTGGCGGGGCCTATATTTAAAAACATCATTAATTTGGTGGAATGTACACTCAGCTATAATGAGGGTGAATGGTAGGGACGACCCTCCATTCACTCTCGATAAAGAAGAGGGGAAACTCATATTTTTAAAAAGACCATGAATTTGGGGGAAGCCACCCTCGGCTATAATGAGGGTGAATGGTAGGGATGACCCACCTTTCACTTTCAAGAAAGAAGAGGGGGACTTAAAATTAAAACATCATTAATTTGGTGGAAACAACCATCATCTATAATCAGGGTGAATGCTAGGGAGGACCCTGCTTTCACTCTAAAGAAAGATGATGGGGTACTTAAAATTGAAAACATCATTGGTTTGGTGGTAGTCACCCTCGTCTATAATGACGGTGAATGGTAGGGACGTCCCTCCATTAACTCCCAAGAAAGAAGATGGGAGACTTATATTTAGAAACAAGATTAATTTGGTGGTAACCACCCTCGGCTATAATGAGGCTGAACGATAGGGACGACCCTCCATTCATTCTCAACAAAGACGAGGGGTACAAGTGGCACATCCATGTGTCAGTAGGTGATTTTCTAGATCATCATTCACATGCACCATGCATGCTTGGGGGGTACACTACTCCCCCAAGCCCTATATATACTTGTCATCTTCAACATTGTAAAGGGATCGATAGTTGTAACCCTAGCTAATACTCTGCTTAAACACACATTAAAGTGGGAGTGAGCTTATGAGCATTGTATCCAAGGCCATTAGTGCCCATATTTAGTGGATCACACACTCATAGTGGATGTAGGCCTAATTGGCTGAACCCCTATCCATCATTGTCTCCATTCCTCTTATACTCATCCCCTTCTATACGTATACGCACATATAACTCTATTGTTGCCATTGTTATTGCTATTTGAGCTCATCATCACTGATCAGGTGGTGCTAAATCGTAGCATCATCAGATAGTAATAAAAGAATTTATGAAAATCAAATAACTAATATCTTATCTATTTCCCGCATAGAATGCTAACTGGACGATATGTTTTAATTTTAACACACGCTCTGGTACCACCTTGTCACACCCTACATTTTGGTATGAATGAACAAGAAGTACACATAAAGAAAATTAATTAAAGTTAAGGAGGAATACCACAATCTTTTATTTATTATTAATATCTTACATAAAGTGGAACCACCATAGTGGTGAATTACACATTTCAAGTACACATGATAATAAAGAAAATTGAAAAGAGCCACTACTTACTCCCATATGATTTAATATCTTCCCATACACTCTGAAATGTGAAAAGTGGCCGATGTCTATCTCTTGTAGGGAAGAGATCTTATTTCATTTCTCATGGAACATTCGAAGATGGAGGGAATTGGCATAAATATGATAAGTTGGTTCTACCAAATATATAAGAATTATATAGATATAAATGAATGCTAGAGTGTGTATAGAATGAGTGTTTAAAACGAATGATAATAATAAGATGATAATTACATATTTATCAGATTATAAGCATCAAATTGTTTGAAAATCATAATTCCATAGTGATTAGTTCATTTAAGAAAATATCGCACTTTACCAGTTTAGTTAGAATCATGTTTGAGAAAGTCATGAAATTTGAACAAATAATCCAATGCTTACTAGTTCAATAAGTGGTATAGAGGTAATTCATCCATTGGTGTAACTTTATCTTAAAAAATCCCAAAACCTTTGGGTGAAAGTAACTTGCTATGTTCACAATTACAGTGGAACTCATACGTATCTAGTAATAATCAGGGCTCTCAATCATCTAAGACCAATAGGTCAAATAGAAAGTTCAGAGGGATATCATGTTAGTCTAATTCCTAGAATATACTAAAGCTTATAGTAAAATATATCACAAAAGTGCAAGGGCCAACTGAATCAACATGGTACATTATCTCAGCTATTAGGTGAAAAGGGTTAAAATTGATGCTAAAATAAAATGCTGGTGACAATTCAAATATTGATGATGGTTAACAAAATGCATAGTATGGCAATATAATAACATGCACATAGTTAGAGTCAATCTAGCTATCCGAGAGTTATATCGATAACAATATTTCAAATACGCAAAGTATAATAGTGAAAAAGTAGGAAAACCTACTTGCTTGGGTATTCTATTTAATTTTGCAGTCACACTGGAGTATTCAGAAGATTTGAGACTTGATTTTTAGTTATATATTGTGTGGCATAAGAGTATTTGGGTTTAATTAGTCTGTTTTGTACTGAAAACTATCTTTAAAAAAGTCCTAGGGGTTTATGTGTAATTATATTGGGACATTAAAATAAGGATCTTAAGCTCATTTTTTAATCTTGGTGCAAGAGATTTTTTCTCCTACATCAGTTTATTCATGCAGGGGAAAAGTTTGGGGTACAAACTCCAAAGTTAGAAAAGTTACTACGGGTTAATTTGTAATTTTAAGAAAATTTCATTAACTAAAAAACTTTTATTTGCATAACTTGAGATATGGATATCTAAACATGGATCTTATCTTATACCATTTTTACCACAAAAATGAAACAAAAGTTTTGGGGAAAAAATAAGAATTTTCTAATTGGCCCCGTGCCCTCACGCACGGGGTCAAACTTTATGGATAAAGTCTTCATCTTCTTCCTCTCGATTTTGAATTTCTAGGGTTTAAAATTTTGAGTAAGGTTTTCTCCTTTGTTCTTATACCATTTGAGATGATTTCTTAACCAACGGAACCAAATTTTTCCTAAGGATTTCAAATATATAAGTTTCATTGTTCGAATCTCAATATATCTCGAGTTTCAAAACTGTGTTTTTTCATGAAATTTTGACCTAACATTCATGGATTTATAGAGTATGCCATGGTAGCTTCTGAATTTTGATTAATTTTGATGTGTATAAGTGTAACTTTTTTTTTGGTTTGAGGATTTTAATGGTTTATAGGTCGAGTATTTTGGTTTTACAGGTTTTTAGTTTTGAAAACGCTTGCAATCATTTTAGCTTCCTTATAAACATTCATGGGGTTTCACCATTGTACTTGACATCTTTAGGTTCTAAGGACTTTATTCGTTGATTTAAATCACAGCTTTGGTTATTGTAATCGATTTTACAATTAAATCTTAAGCTTTAATGGTGTTCCTACTACTTTCTTCTATTCTAAGCATTTCTACATGTAAAAGCTTGCACGTTTCAAGTGTTCTAACTATATTAACTATGCATAAAACTACTAGAATGTAATACCCCGTAAATTCTGCATAGTTAAAATTAAGGAAGGAAAATACGTTTTATTTAAATAACGTGAGTAGAGTAATTTAATGTGAAAATACGTTTGATTTAAATTACGTCAGTAGAGTAATTTAATGTGATACGTTTTAAATTAAATAACGTGAGTAGAGTAATTTAATGTGATGTAATAATAATAATAATAATGATTAAAAAACGTTAGACACTGATTAATATGACGATTAAAAATTTACTAAATGTGAATAGTAAATATTGAATGTTGATATGTATGGCCTAACGATTTATATGGACGTACCTGAGTTACCTTGACCGAGTGTTGTGCATAGGAAAAATTGAAGGTGAGATGAGAAACATATTTTAAGAGACTCAAAAGATAATTTAGAGTCCACATATGGTTCCTAAAGTGTAGAATTAGTCAAAATAGTGTACCCGGGGGTACTAGTTGAGTGTCGGGTCATTTTTGGGCTAAATCGGGACCATCCGAATGCATTTTGGTCCCTTTACATTTAAGGGTGAGGAGACCTACGAATTTTGGAACCATAAGTCAAATTATAACATTTGGAGGATAGGGTTAGAGATGAGATAAATACACCATGGCCATTAGAGCAAAGATAGAAACAACTTCCTAAGGCAAAAGAAGGAAGTAGGTGAAATTCAAAGGAGATTTCACTACCAACTTGTTGGAAAGAAGGATTGAAAGATAAGAATCATCAATCATCAACAACAACCAATAAAATTAGACCCTACAAAACATAAGGCAAGTGGTTATTTGCAAAATAAATTGAGTTATAACACCCATATATAAGTTTTAGGAAGAACATGATTTTTATAATGTTTTGGGGAGCAAATACTTGAATATGATCCATGATTGTTAGGGATTTCATGTAGAACGTTTTTTATCTCCAAATAATCTGATATCATAGAAGACTTGATGATTAAATCGAACTAAAAATCTAGACTTATGATGAAAAGATGGAAATATTGTATTTTTAGGGTTCTTGAATAATAAGAAGATTTGGAGTTAATTTGGACGAAATTTGTAATGATTTTGCTGTTTTAAATCGTTAGTAATCATCCCGTAATATGTAGGAATGATTAGAAATTGTTAGTTGCAAGTATTGTGAATTATCATGGGATGTGGATAAACAAAAATGGTGTAACCCGCATGAAGAAGACGATCTAGTTCCGTCACTGCTCGATCGATGGATCGACCCATGAATGTCGATGGATCGAGCATTCGATCGATCGACCGTATCCCATTGATCGGTAGACCCTGGCTGTACCTTAGAGAATTTTGTGAATAAATTTCTTTTCACTTACCGTCACTTAATGGGGACCTTAGTGACGACATTTTACCTATGAAGGGACTTAAATAGATACCAGTAAGTGTACCGTGAGATTTCTTTATAAATGATTGAGTGTAAAATTTGGAGAAATGGACCAACGGGAAGGTAACCGATTGAGTCGTGTGTCGGGAATACGAGAATTTAGTTACAGAAAGAGTTAGAGTCAATTCCGGGAAAATACCAGTAGGTTAGGGATAACTTAACCACTGAATCAAGGGAGGGGTAAGTATGACCCTTATAGATGCGTGAATACTCAAATTAATGCGATAGTGAAATAAATCGTAAATTATTGAGTACAGTGAATATAAGTAAAATATATTACGTACGGACATGATTTGATAGGTCGGTTGTGTACCTACTAAATTATCTGAATTTTTGGGTTAAGAGAATTATACCTAAATTAATTATGTTAGGGTCGATAAGATATTCCGAACAAACATAAAGTTACTATATGTTTGGGGTCGATGAAAAATGCCTAACCAAACCTTAAAACTGGTGTCGCGATGAAAGAGTCCCGAACTAGAAAATATATATATATATATATATATATATATATGTATAGATAGTTGGGGTCGATGGATCATTCCGAACCAACTCTCACTTGGGGTCGATGAATCATTCCGAACAAAGAGTCCTTTACGTGTGTCAAAAGGATAAGTTAGTGATAACTAATATTTAATACATGTTACGTGATAAAATGTATTTCATATGTATAATCTACTGACTTAAAATAGTAGATAATGAGATGGACTGAAAATACCTTAGGAATAATTAGGTTACGTGATGTAATTATTATAAGAATAAGGATTTCAAGGAGTAAGTAAGTTATCTACGTTTATAGCATATGAAATATGGATTATTAAAATACTGCGAGTATGTTATGGGAGCTTAGTGAGGGGGTACATGCAGTGGGGTATCCTAATCTTGTTAACTGGGTGGTATAACTAGGTGAACTAAGTACCCTCTTTAGATATGCACTGTAGAAGAATTATATAGACGTTTTCTCGTTTCCAGTTCTAGTACAAGACCTCAGTTTTAGTACTCTCAGTTGGGACATGTTGTCCAATCTTTACTTTTATAGTTATTCTGACTTTGGATTTTGAGTTGGTTTTCTTGGTCGTCGTTTTCGACAAGACTTTATCTGTATTCAGTTATTTATGCGTATTGTTTTAGTATTGCTGGAATTGTATCGTTTCGTATGGGTTGTTTATTCTCCTTAAGGAAGATAAAATTTTGGCCCTAGCTTAATTTCACTTAGGTGGTTAGTAAATTTAAAAGCTTTTGACAGTGATGCCAAGAATGAACCAGTTAAGAAACCTGTTTAAATTAAATTAAGGCTTGATCACCCAAGGTTTAATTAGGCGGGGTGTCATAGATGGTATCAGAGCATCAGGTTTTAGTATCCATAGGATCTGTACGGCTTACAATCTTTTAGCGTAACGTTTGGTTGTATTAGAGCACTACTATTAGGACTGTTGATTCACTATACGCTTTTGGGTTATCGTACACCTGCTCTTAAAATTTTATATAAACTATGTACTTATACAATTTGATCTTATTTCAGATGCCACCGAGGAGGCAGCTAGCGGAGAGGGATGAAGCCAGAGATGAGGTGAGGGATGCTCATCAGGAGCCACAGGTGCCGCTGCCACCACCCCCACTCGAGTTAATATCCACTACTCAGGTTGTAGTGATAGTGGCTCAGGAAGTTGAGACAGCAATGAGGGCCATGGCAACCCATTTTCCTCAGCCCCAAGTACCACCTCCCGTGGCACCGGTAGTTCAGGCCTCAGTAGGGCCATTTACTTAGCAGTGAGTCAGAGAGATATTTCAGAAAGGACATCACCCGAGTTCCAGGGTAGTACCGATGTAGTTGAGGCATGCAACTGGAAGAAAAATATCTAGTGCAACATGCGCGTGCTAGAGTACACCGAGGTACATAAATAAATGTTATCCACTTTTCGTCTATCAGGAGATGCCTTACAATGGTGGGAGTCAGTTACCACCACTGAGGAAAGGGACACAATGGCAATTTATGAGTTTTGGGCGCGGTTTGACGGCAATTATTTTCCTCCAGCAGTAGAGTCAGAGATGAGAAAGAAATTTAGTGATGTGGTTCTGGGTGATCGCTCAGTTGATGATTATGAGGAGGATTTCACCCGTTTGGCTAACTTTGTGCCAAATGAGGTGAGCAATGAGGAGTGAAAGAAGTCAATATTTATGGATGGCTTGACCTCGAGAATCAGACAACATTTGATCAGCAATTCGGCGTTGGTGACTTACATAGATGTCGTCAATGCTGCTCTACTACACTGTCAGGATCACCGCTTTCATGCGAAGGGAAACAAGAGAGGTGATCCTAGCTAACCGGGCAAAGGGGATGGAAGTAGTGGTAGAAGCACGCCACAGCAGCAAACAGTGGGCCAACTAGGGTAGGATTCTCGATAGGGAAACTCTGCCAAGAAGTTTAAGCATATGAGGTATCGATTTGACAGATAGGGCTAGCAAGGTCCCCAGCAGCCGGTTCCTCAGGGTTGATAGGGCCAAGCGAACCATGGTGGAGGACAGGAAGGCCAAGTTTGACAGGGCCAAGATCAGGGCCAACAGGGCGAAGCTCAGAGTCAGGGTCAGTTTTACACTTATGGCCAGCAGGGTCATAAGAGTAGGAATTGTCCACAACAAAACAGGGCACAACAACAGGGTGCCCAATAGGGGCAGCAGGCTCCATTATCCCCAGCAGTAGCATAGGCCCTGTAACCAGGCCAGATGTAGTACGGGCGTGTGTTCAACGTCCGTGACATCCCATTTCAGCCAGCACCTCCAGCACAGTCGCTAATCGCGGGTATGCTTTCTATTTATGGACTTGAGGGTAGTATTTTGTTTGATACGGCGGTTTCGTATTCATTTATTGCCACTAGATTTGGACGGGCAGCCGGCTTCTTAGCGACAGCTGACACTCATCTTATGTGGGTGGAGTCACCGATGGGTAGTGGGTCCCTTATACATTCAATTTGTAAGGGTGTGGACATTATGGTTGGGAGATTGAGTCTAGCGGTGGACATCCTAGTGCTAGATATGGAGGATTATGATGTCATCCTAGGCATGGTTTATTTGGCGCATTATAGGGCAATGGTAGATTGTTACGAGAGGACTGTCGTGTTTTCCATCCCGGGAAAGGAGATGTTCCTTGTGGCGATGTCTCTCCCCGAGGGAGGATCGCTCACTCATTTATATTATATTGAGGAGGAGACCGCACAAGGTTGGTTGTTTCTCTAGACTCAATCCGAGTTATGAGGGATTTCAAGGATGTTTTTTAGGAGATACCAGAGTTACCATCCAGTAGAGAGACAGAGTTCGTTATCGACCTAGCATTGGGGACGAGCACGATTTCTAGGGCACAATATCGCATGGCTCCTTCAGAGATGCGAGAGCTGATAGAATAGATTCAGCAGCTCCTAGAATAGGGTTTCCTTCGACAAAGTACATCGCCGTGGGGTGCGACTGTGTTATTTGTAAAGAAAAGGGATGGTTCATTTCGTCTGTGTGTTGATTACAAGGAGCTGAGCAAAGTGACAATACATAATAAGTATCCATTACCGAGGATTGACGACTTGTTTGATCAGTTGAGAGGGGTTTCATACTTCTCAAAGATCGATTTGAGGTCAGGTTACCACCAAATGCGCATTCGTGAAGAGGATGTACCTAAGACCGCTTTCATGTTGCGGTACGGGTCATACGAGTTTAGGGTAATGTCGTTCGGGCTCACTAATGTGCCTGCAGTATTCATGAATCTCGTGAACAGAGTATTCAGGGAGTTTTGGGATCAGTTTGTGATTGTATTCATAGTCGACATTCTAATCTACTCTCGCACCAAGGAGAAACATACCGAACATTTACGAATGGTGCTATAGACATTACGGGACCATCAGTTGTATGCCAAATTCGAGAAGTGTGGATTTTGTCTTCGGGAGGTTCATTTCCTAGGCCACGTTGTATCCGATAGCGGCATTGTTGTTGAACCGAGTAAGGTATTGGCAGTGAGGGAGTGGGGACAGCCCACGACACCAACCGAAATTCACAGCTTTTTAGGGTTGGCCGATTATTATCGTCGCTTCATTAAGGGGTTCTCAAAAATTGCCAGCCCTTTGACAAACTTCACTCGGAAGGGAGTGCCCTCCATATGGAGTGAATTTTGTCAATTAGCGTTTAATGAGCTAAAGGACAAGTTGACTTCAGCACCCGTTCTTGCCTTGCCTAGGAGCGGAATGGAGTACCGAGTCTATACTGACACATCCTTATAGGGTCTTGGGGTTGTGTTCCAGCAGGAAGAGAATGGGTAGCTTATGCTTCCCAAAAACTAAAGCTACATGAGAAAAATTACCCCACCCATGACCTCGAGTTGGTAGCGTTCATTTTTGCATTGAGGATATGGAGACACTATCTTCTGGGTGAGCAGTTCACTCTATTTAAAGATCATAAGTCACTTCAGTATCTTTTCACACAGAAGGATGTAAACATGAGGCAAAGGAGGTGGCTTAAATTCATGAGGAACTACCAGTTTGATATACAATATCATCCTGGTAAGGCTAACGTAGTGGCATATGCATTAAGCAGAAGGCCTACCGGAGAGTTGGCAGAAATCTGGAAGGCAAAGTGGAGTGAACTTCGACACGAGGATGAGATAGCTAGAGCATGCATGGAAGTTTTAGTTATCACTCCCAAGAGTGTTATGCGAGTAGTAAGGGCACAGGCCGAGGACCCATTTTGCGAGGACAGAGTACGACAGTTACTGGCCTAGGGGGCGGAGTCCTACTCTATCAGCTCAGAGGGCGGACTACGATTTAATGCTAGACTGATAGTCCCCAAAAATAATTATTTGAGGCATGCCATAATGATGGAGTCGCACTGGTCTAAGTTTTCTATACATCCATGTGTAGATATATGTTCCAGGATATGGGGCGACTATATTGGTGGTCAGGTATGAAACGAGGCATTACAGAATTTATCTCAAGGCGTGTTACATGTCAGCTTGTAAAAGTGGACCATCAGAGACCTTCAGGGATGCTATAACAACTGGAGATTCTCGTGTGGAAGTGGGAGAGTATCTCGATGGATTTTATTACTGGGTTACCAACATCGCAGAAGGGTCACGGTTCCTTATGGGTGATAGTGGATCGGCTAACTAAGGTAGCTCATTTCTTGCTAGTTCGTACGGGTTATGGCATGCCTCAAATAATTATTTTCGGGTAGCACACCTCCAAATAATTATTTTCGGGGTATCCCCCACCTCTATTTTGTCATGTGAATTGCTGCGGATACCCCGAAAATAATTCTTGATAGTTGTTCGCCCGCCTGTTGGTTAGAGGTGGGGAATAACAAGCTATTGGGACCAGAGATGATACATAAAACTTCTTCCAAAATATAGTTGATTCGAGGACGTATTCAAATAGCTCAGGATAGGCAAAAGAGTTATGCTGACACCAGTAGGAGACACGTGGAACGAGATGTGGGCGACCTAGTGTTAATTCGGGTATCTCATATGAAGGGGATTATGAATTTCGATAAGAAGGGGAAGTTAGCACCGAGATATGTGGGACCTTTTCCTATCATTGATAGGGTGGGACCCGTAACTTACAAATTGGGACTCCCCGAGCATCTTCGGCGAATACACAACATATTCCATGTGGCGTCGCTGAAGAAATACAAGACGAGTGAGAGAGCCTTCTGGCACATTCCACTGGAGGAGATCAACTTGCAGCCAGATGTCTCGTATAAGGAAAGACCCGTGGCTATTCTGGATTATAATGACCGCAAACTACGATCCAAGTTGGTACCCTTAGTGCGAGTACAATGGGGAGATCACAATATGGATGAGTCTACTTGGGAGCGGGAGGAGGATATGCGAGAACAGTATCCAGAATTATTCACTGCAGGTATTTTCTAAATTCCGAGGACGAAATTCCTTTGTAAGGGGGGAATATGTAATACCCCGTAAATTCTGCATAGTTAAAATTAAAGAAGTAAAATACATTTTATTTAAATTACGTGAGTAGAGTAATTTAATGTGATATGTTTTATTCAAATTTTGTGAGTAGAGTAATTTAATGTGAAAATACATTTGATTTAAATTGCGTGAGTAGAGTAATTTAATGTGATACATTTTAAATTAAATTACATGAGTAGAGTAATTTAATGTGATGTAATAATAATAATGATTAATAAAATGTAGACACCAATTAATATGACGATTAAAAATTTACTAAATGTGAATAGTAAATATTGAATGTTGACATGTACGGCCTACCGATTTATATGGACGTACCTGAGTTACCTCGACCTAGTGTCGCACGTAGACAAAATTGAAGGTGAGATGAGAATAATATTTTAAGAGACTCAAAAGATAATTTAGAGTCCACTGATGATTCCGAAAACGGTCAAATTAGTCAAATTAGTGTACCCGGGGGTACTAGTTGAGCGTTGGGTCATTTTTGGGCTAAACCGGGACCATCCGAGGTCATTTTGGTCCCTTTACATTTAAAGGTGAGGAGACTTACGAATTTTGGAATCATAAGTCAGATTATAAGAGTTGGAGGTTTGAGTTAGACAGGAGAAAAATACACCATAGCCATTAGCGAGAAGAGAGAAATAATTTTCTAAGGCAAAAGAAGGAAGTAGGGGGAATTCAAAGGAGATTTCACTACCAACTTGTTGGGAAGAAGGATTGAAGGTTAAGAGTCATCAATCATCAACAACAACAACGAAATCACACACTACAAAACATAAGGCAAGTGGTTATTTACAAAATAAATTGAGTTATGATACCCATATATAAGTTTTAGGAAGAACATGATTTTTATGATGTTTTTGGGAGCAAATACTTGAATATGATCCATGATTGATACGGATTTCATGTAGAACATTTTTTATCTCCAAATAATCTGATATCATAGAAGACTTGCTGATTAAATCGAACTAAAAATTTGGACATATGATGAAAAGATGGAAAGATTGTATTTTTAGGGTTCTTGAATAATAAGAAGATTTTGAGTCAATTTGGACGAAATTTTTAATGATTTTATTGTTTTAAATCGTTACTAATCGTCCCAGATTATGTAGGAATGATTAGGAATTGTTAGTTGCAAGTATGGTGAATTATCATGGGAGATGGATAAATAAAAAAGGTGTAACCCGCATGAAGAAGACGATATGGGTCTGTCACTGCTCGATCGATCGACCGACCCTTTAATGTCGATCGATCGACCATATCCCATGGATCGACCCTGGCTGTACTTTAGTGAATTTTGTGAATAAATTTCTTTTCAATTACCATCACTTAATGGGAACCTTAGTGATGACATTTTACCTATGAAGTGACTTAATATATACGAGTAGGTGTACTGTGAGATTTCTTCATAAATGATTGAGTGTAAAATTTGGAGAAATTCACCAACGGGAAGGTAACCGATTGAGTCGTTTGTTGGGAATGTGAGAATTTAGTTACAAAAAGAGTGAGAGTATATTCTGAAAAAATACCATTAGTTTATAGATAGCTTAACCACTGAATCAAGGGAGGGGTAACTAGGACCCTTAGAGTTGCGTGAATACTCAAATAAATGCGATAGTGAGATAAATCGTAAATTAATGAGTACAGTGAATATAAGCGAAATATATTTCGTACGGCCATGATTTGATAAGTTGGGTGCGTACCTACTAAATTATATACATTTTTGGTTTAAGAGAATTATACCTAAATTAATTATGTTAGGTTCGATGAGATATTTCCAACTAACATAAAGATACTATATGTTTGATGTCGATAAAAAATGCTGAACCAAACCTTAGAACTGGTGTCGCGATGAAAGAGTCCCGAACCAGAATATGTGTATATATATGTATACATAGTTCTGGTCGATGGTGAAATAACGTTGCCAAAGCCGTTTATGAAAATAAACTATTTAAGCAACTCCGAAAGTTTGTTGAAGAAACTCTTTACTAAAATCAAACTGATTTTGAACACAAGATGTGTTAACAAAAAATATGTACGAGATATGGACAAGATTTGATAACAAGTTTTAGTAAACAGTTTAAAATGTTTTAAACTCAGCACACGTCAGAATGGGATGAGAAGATGTAGAAATATTGATGCTCAGGATTTTTTACGTGGTAAAACCTCAACCTTGAGGAAACATCCACGACTCCCTCTACGGAGTAAAACAAAAACAATCACTAAAACAAATATGCGAGTTACAACCTATTTAACTAACATGTACACAAAAACAAATCTATACAAGTTCAGGATTGTACCCTCTGGCGTCCTTAACTTTTCTGCAGATCTTGTTTGTTGATGTAGTTGTCTCAGTTTGTCAACTCTTCTTTGTTTCAGCACTTTACGTCGACTTATGTTCACCAAATCTTATAGCCAACACTTTCAGTGTTTGTAGTGTGAAGATGTTTGTGAATAGTGTTCTAAAACACATGCATGCACACACACACACTTATTAGTTACAGACGATCCTAACAAATCACATATAAAGTCTATATGCAGTGTATTTGTTATTTTTCTTTCTTACAAAACCAAGAACCTTTTTGACCTTTCAAAATAACCCAGATTCCACGGATATCTTGCTTAAGACATCGGTCAAGACCTTTCTCAATCACTTTTGAAAATATTATGGAGATTGAGAACCCTCCAAGTGAGAATCCAACTAGGTCAGGTTAAGTTTTGTAAAAACAGAAATAGAAAAACATCTATTGTTGATTCTGAAGTAAGAAAATGTTTTAACAGAAAACAATCAACAACGAAATTCTCAAGATGAGAAATAAATGCAACTAAGTGTATTATGACATGCAAAACTATAGATCTATGATTTCTATTGAACCAGAAACAAGATCTGAGTCTATGTCTAAGTTGGAAATAAGATTTATGAACACAAGGATTTCAGCAACCCAAGATCTCTCAACCAGAACTCTCATAAACCCAAGAAAACACTAAGGATGGTGTTTGTTTGGCTATGGTGTTTTTTTCTGGAGAGGTAAGTAGTTTGGGGTTTGAGAAGTATTTGGACGAAGTTAGGGTTTCTAACTTGGGTCTGGTTTCTCTCTCTAACTTCTCTCTTCTCTCTTCTCTCTCTCTTCTTTTTCTGAGAAAACTCAAAGTGGCAAAAGCTTTCGAAGGCTGAGATGGGAGGCCTTTTAATACGAAGAGAGGAAGATTCCAGAGCATCGTTCAAAAACAATGGCTGAGATTGAGTCAAGCTCCTTTGACTGCAATCCAAGGGCTCACAACAGGCGGTGGATTAAACAGGCTGTGATTGGCTTAAGGATTTACACGGGGATTCACTCAAAAGATATGCAGGCCATCGATAAGGATTGATCCAAGGGCTGATAACAAGCGATGGTATGTCTCTGTAAAGAAACACACTTAGGGCCAATCAGAGAATATCAAGTGTTGGCCTGAGGATGAATGTAAACGCGCGTCCCAAAATAATTACAAAGACAACCCTAGAGTCTCTAGCGCTTTCGGTTTCTACCCAGAGTAACTTTAGGCCAATAAACACAACAATACATATTTATATATTAACCCCAAGACTTTTTAAATCAAGTTTTAATTAAATAAAACATTGTTTAAAATAAATTTAAAATTCCCAAAAAATTATTAAAAATCAAATTGAGGGATTTAAACACACTCAAAACATTAATACACATAGAGGTGCAATATGATATGCAAGAATAAAATTCTAAGTGTGTGAGTGATGGCTATAGTCTCAGGATCATCACAAGATCTATGGAGGAAGAAGCAATCCCAATTTCTGAAGCTCTTTGGTTTCTAGGATAGACACTATTTTGTCACAATTTCCAAACTAGATGAGCTCTTATACAGTCTAGACTCAAATGAGTCAAAAGTATAAGGCTTCAGATGGATCATTCCGAACAAACTCTCACTTGGGGTCGATGAATCATTCCGGACCAAGAGTCCTTTACGTGTGTCAAAAGGATATATTAGTGATAACTAATATTTAATACATGTTGCATGATAAAATGTATTTCATATGTATAATATACTGACATAGAATAGTAGATAATGAGATGGACTGAAAATATCTTAGTAATAATTAAGTTGCGTGATGTAATTATTGTAAGAATAACGATAACATGGAGTACATAAGTTGTCTACGTTTATAGCATATGAAATATGGATTTTTAAAATATCGCGAGTGTGTTATGGGAGCTTAGTGAGGGGGTACATGCAGTGGGGTATCCAGATCTAGTTAACTGGGTAGTATAACTAGGTGAACTAACTACCCTCGTTAGATATGCACTATAGAAGAGAGGTGAGGACGCTCAAAGGAGTGTGCGAAATCTTAATTTTTGTAATCAATAACTCAACTGTGATAACTTCTTGCAAAATATTTTTCAATGTTTTTGAGTACTAACTCTTGCTATGTAAAATTTTTAAAAATCTTTTAGGTGCCCAGCCACAGGGACATCCAGCATGATTTCATTCCAGCGATTTGGGAGCTGCAGCACGTGTGGATGTTGCAGGGTTTGTTTAGACGTTTTCTCTTTTTCAGTTCTAGTACAGGACCTCAGTTTTATTACTCTCAGTTGGGATATGTTGTCCAATATTTACTTTTACAGTTACTCTAACTTTGGATTTTGAGTTGGTTTTCTTGGTTGTGGTTTTCGGCAAGACTTTATCTGTATTCAGTTATTTATGCGTATTGTTTTAGTATTGCTATAATTGTATCGTTTCGTATGGATTGTTTGTTCTGCTTAAGGAAGATAAAATTTTGGCACTAGCTTAATTTCACTTAGGTGGTAAGTAAATTAAAACACTTTCGGCAATGATGCTAATAATGAACCATTTAAGAAACCTCTTTAAATTAAATTAAGGCTTGATCACCCAAGGTTTAATTGGGTGGGTGTCACATAGAACTGAAAGAATTTAAATTAAAGCATAAAATGAGGAGTTATCTGAATTGAGAGAAAATTTGATCCTAAGAATGAACTGTGGGATGAGTCTCTACTGTTTAAAACATCGGGTATTTATACTACTTCAAAGGGAATGTTGATTGGAGTAAAAAAGTGGTTGATCTGAATCAACTTAGGGACAGTTTTGAGTTTGGTTCAAAAGGGTGCATATGGGTTCCTAAGGGTTACCATGTGATTTTTTACCTCTTTTGCGATGTGGGTGTGTGTGTAGGCTAGGATAAACAAAGGTTTTGATTTGGGTCCTTCATCTTTGATGTAATTACATTTATACCCACAAAAGTATATAAACTTATGTTTTACATAGTAGAGATTCATCCAGTAGTTCATTATCATACTTCAAATTTTCTCTCACTTCAGGTAACTCCTCATTTTATTCTTTAGTTTCAATTCTTGAAATTCTAGCAGTTTTCTGCATAATTAATATAGTTAAAAAAACTCGAAATATGCACGATTTTAAGTGTAGAGATTCCTCGAATAGAATAAAACAATAGTAACACCATTAAAGCTTGAGATTTAATGGTGAAATCCATTACAGTAACCAAAAAATTTATTTAAATTCAAGAATAGACTCCTTAGAACCTCAGGATGTCAAGTGTTATGGTGAATCCCCGTGAATGTTCATATAGATGCTTAAGCGATTAAAAATGTTTTCGGCACTAAAAACATATAAATCCCAAATTCTCGACCTACAAACCATTAAAATTCTTTATACCAAAACCAAGTTACTCTCATACATAGTAGAAATCAAACCGAATTCATAACATACCCTTCCATACTCTATAAATCCACGAATGTTAAGTCAAAATTTCTTGAAAAAACACAGTTTTGATACTCGAGATATATTAAGATTTGAACCATAAAACTTTTATATTTGAAATCCTCATGAATAATTAGGTTTTGTTTGTTTATAAATCATCTCAAATGGCATAACAACGAAGAAGAGAACCTTAGTCAAAGTTTTAAATGCTAGAAAGTCAAAATCGAGAGGAAGAAAATAAAGATTTCTTATAGAAAGTTTGACCTCGCGCGTGAGGGCACATGGCCAATTAGACAATTTTTATTTTTTCCCCAAAAAAATTCTTTAATTTTTCATCAAAATGGTATAAGATAAGACCTTGCTTGGATATCCACAACTCAAGTTACGCAAATATGAGGGTTTTACTTAAAGAAGTTTTCTTAAAATTAATTAACCCCTAGTAACTTTTGCAACTTTAGAATTTATACCCCAAACTTTGCCCATACATAAATCAAACTATTGTAAGACAAAAAATCTCTTGGTTGCTTTATGTGTAATTCTTGTTCATTCATACCAAAAAATAGGGTGTGACAATAACCACTGTGACGTTTTGTCATTGAGGAGCCTCAAGAATCCTGAGAATGCTCTTTGTGTGATCTAACCCATGTTCGACATGTTAGAACCTTTAGTGGCACAAAATGTAGGTGGGATCAATTTCTGGTACTCTTTCAGTATTGTCGAAGAAGTGTTGATCTCTAAGCAGTCACTGTGATTTACCCCATTTATCTCCTAGGATAGGGCATCTTCCAACCTACCAAATATTTCTTCATCTAACTAAACTTGTTATTGTTCCTACAACCGTTTACTTATCCATGATGTGTGTTGATTCTAAAAGCGAAAAATATTTCCATACGAATAAATAAATGAAATAACTATCTAAGGAAAATGTAAATAATTAAATCATTTCTCACATAATTATTAAAAAGATAATATTCTCTGATATCAAGTTGTAAAACCATGACACGGTTTGGGTCCTCCATTTTGACTAACTCACATTGGCACTGAGGTGTTAGAGTATTTACAAACTTTTTAAGTGGATGAGGGCCATAGTTATCACCCTAATCCAAATATATCATGTTTAAATAGAAATTTCCATTCATTTATTAATTGTTAAAAGTGTGGAGACGTGCATCTTGATTCATCATCCAATTAATTTGTTAGGAAAAGGTTTAAAAGAGATAACTTAAAAATTCAATTAAAATAATTATTGCAACTTTATTCCATTATTATCGAATGTCCATTAAAATAAAGTATAACGATAATAAAAGGACGACCACATTTTGGTAGGGCTCGAGAGTTAGAGTTTTTATAATTTCCACCCCTCTTATCTTTGCCTTTGTGTGTATCCCTACCTAGTGAACCTAAGGATGGTTGGCAAAAATAAGGAAATGAGAAAAATACCAATAATGATTATAATAAAAGAGTATAGTTATACTTGTAAATAAATATACATATACTATGCATTTTAATTATGAAATCATTTTCATTTCTTTCATCTTTCCAAAGCTGTATACGACACATGGTAATGTCAACAAATGGCTATAAGCCAAACACATTCTTATTTCCTTTTCAACCAACCCCTACCCTAGTCTAATGATTGACCCCGTTTCACTCCATTATTTAATATATATCAACTAACCTTTATTAGCACAGAGCTCAATATTTAATTATTATCTTTTATTCGGAGGTCACCAATCCCAATTATGCATTAATACCTTCATTGTCTGGCATCAATGTCACAAATATTTCTTTACTGGTGAGTTTTAAAATTTAAGAATATGCATCGCCTATCATATCTGGCATAAGTCGACATCGTACCGTAGGATTCGTGACCTTTTAAAAAAAATTGTTGTACTTAGTATCTTTTCTTAACTCTTTAGTAATGTATTTTCACGTTTATATACATTTTAACCCGGCTCAAGAGGCCAAACATGCCACGTTATTATCCGTCATTGCATTTCCTTCTTTTTATAGTTACACACTTTAAACAACATTTTTACTTTAAGGTGCTTATATTTCAAAAAAATTTAACACCTGATGAAAGTCTCGTTATGTTTCCAAAGTTTTAAACTAACATTTTAAATATATATAACCGTGATAGCCTACTTAGTTAAATACCAGTCAATCATTCCTTTATTAAATGAAAACATCATTTCCATTTGGTCCATTTTTAGCATCACTATCAAAAACCATATTAATATCTAACTTCCTATTAATAAGTGAAACAAGTGCCAAATTCTATCTTTCATTAAACAAATAAACACACATACGGAAATAAATAATAAATCCATACACACCATCATTGAGTCTGAAAATAATGATCAACAAATTAGTAAAAAAGTGGTCGAATAACCCATCAACTACAAATTTAAGTCCAACATAATAATCCAGTGAATAAATCCATAATCCAAAACTGAAGTTGAAAGTAAGCGGGCAACATGCCCTAAATAAAACTGCAATCGAAATGAGATCTTTAAACAAGGAATGAAGAAATGATGGGTCTAATCTAACTCCTTCATGCATTCACATATGTTGCAGCTGCTTATCCCTAAAATATAATCCTAATTCCGGCATCCCTGTGGCTAGAAACCTAAATGGTTTTTAAAAAAATATTACACCAAGGGTTAGAACCCAAAACATTTTGAATATATTGAGCAACTGATCAAGTTTGAAGTATTTAAAATTAATGAATGTTTTTCATATTTAAGCCATTGTCATACTCGCTTGAGATAATACTCACCCCTCAACTATTGTGCATACCTACCGCTTTTTCATATAACCCTCCTACCTATAGTACCCCGCATAACTAGCTATGTTATGTACGATGTCTGAAACATTACTCGATCCTAGGTAACTTTTACCAATGATTCATAAGTTATTTTTTTCAAACTAACATAATTTATCATCTTTAAATAACAATATATAAATTTCACAAGTTATATATATAATACCATTGCACTCTTGGAATTTCACTCGTATATAATTATCAATTATAATATATGCGTATACATGTAGTACACATTCGCACACATGTTGTATATATTTATCCATCATCCAGAGTTACAACTCACCGACTGCTTTCTCTAAAATACTATCACGCTAGTTATTCTCAATCCACTCGGATAGCCCGAGACGGTTAGCTCACCGAATCCAAAAAATAAAAATAAACATAGGGTTGGAGGTCATTCCCCAGTTGTGATATCAAATGATTTCCAAAACATCTTAGCCTGAAAAGGATCACAATATAATATAATGGACGATATGACCTAGGGATTATGTTATCCCTGCTCCTCAAGCCTGGGGATTCACCCACATTGCGCAAACTGCTATGATAGCTCTAGAGGGATATGTATTTATAGAAATATCTAAACTACTATTTAATGAGAACACAATGCTATATATACTATCACACTATCCGTATATATATAATAAATCAAACCTGTCTAACCCGTGTCTAACTCCCATAGCACTAGATCGAAAATATCTGAGTCAATATCGTGACTCTCAATTTAATTAATTTTCACATTAATTAGTGTATTAAAGCAGTTTCACTCAACTACAATCCTCAGACACATTCACTCGGACCGTGATGTAATACCTATGAATTTATTTTCGAAAATTTATTTGTTTCATGTCACACACTTTCCACCCTCCTAATTCCAATTACAATCATTTATAATTTGAGATAAGGCTCAAATTTAATTTTAATCAATTAAATAAGTCCAAAAAAAATCCTAATTAAAAATCTCACCTATGTACATAAATAAGCTGAACGACCAAAAGCAAGGGCTCATCTATCGATCGATCGAGTAGATATATGGGTTATTCACCGAATTCTGTTTTCCACCATTTTTATGCTACCAACCTTTTAATTTCTTCTCCAATCATTACCCCATCCTAACGAACAATGAATTCATATTAAAATAGGTTCTACTCAACCTAAAAGCTTTTAATCCTCAATTAATTTACATAACATCTAATGTTTCTCGATTTGGGTTTATTCGGGATTTCGTTCAACCGATTATAAATTCATCACTATAATCTGAAACTAGCCATCAACAACTACTGGGTTTCTCAAAGAGTTCAGATTTCTATCTCCGAGAATCACATATCATCATGAATTTCGCTTTTAATCTTCTTAAAGTGTACCATTTATAGAAAACCCAATTTCATATGAATACCCACCCAAAACGGATTTTCAAATGCACTCGCCATAATATGAATCGATTATCATAGATTTAAAATTATAGAAAAATAATCACTTGCCCCATTGATTCGTACTATCTGGTCCTTTGAAGTACATAATGATTTGATGAAGAACACGGACAAATCCTCCTGAATTTGGGTACCAAAATTTCTCCAAATCCTCCCCTTTTCCTTCTCTCATGTTCTTAGGTCTCGAATAGTGTTATCTACCGTTCAACCCCTGAAGACTCGGGGTAAATACCATTAATTCCGTTTTTAGGCTAATGGGACAAGCCCAAATGACGTGAACCCCCCCTTGTGGGCAAGATTATGACTAAAAATGCATTGAGGCCAATTTACAACCCTCGAGTACTCTGTTCCGACTATATCGGTTGATCCAGACTCAATCGTGCACTCAGAATTGTCATCCGAATTACTTTACTAAAAGTCGTTATCTCGACCTCAAAAATTTTATGCTCGACTACCGGTTGAAATAAAATAATGTCACATCACTATTGCTCGTTATGACGTAAATAAATTATTTCTATTCACTAAGTAATTTATATTCCTAAAATATTAACCATTTTCTCTTTTGATTAATATTTAAGTAAACTTATAATAATTAATTCAATTAAATTACGATGCACTAGTAATTTAAATTAATCGAACTAATTAAATATATAACGCAAAAAAATATGGGGTGTTACAATAATTATTAAAATAATATACTTAATTTTCATGTTTTAATGACATTGTATTATTTTTAATTTTCTAAAGTTTCATTGTGCAAGAAGTGTAACTTATAATGGCTGTTTGTAAACATTGTCATTTTTAGGGAAAGATCTTCATTTTTATAATATTTTAAACAGTACGGGTTGTTTTGATATTCTAATAATATGTATAAAATAAATCATGTTTGTAACATTAAACTTACATTTTATACACTTTCAATGTTCATTATTTGGTATTTTGACGCGACCCAACCTAAATAGTCTATGTGATATTTTTCTTCACATAAAATGACAACTTGTAACATGCTTAACATATTCTTCCACATTAAATAACCGCTATTATCATATTTCTACGCAATAAATAACATAGTATTTACTTAATATATAGGTAGCATGTGGATAAGGCACACACATATAGGTAAATATATATTGTAAACACAAGGATATTTTTATTTTTGAAAAAAGATAATAATAAATCGCTTCCTCAATGTGTAGTAATAGGCTTTGAAATGGTGTAGAAAATGAATCTCAGTAATGTGTTAAAAATACTTCTCAAACGCTCCATATAATGCTCCAAATTAACTCCAAATAACCTAGAAAGAATATACCATCTCCTAGTAACAAGGCTTAGTATAATGTTTTTTTAAGTAAAAATAATGTAAAGAAATGTTTGTGAAAATGGTGGTGGATTTTTTCGTGGGGAAAATGGTGTTTGTAAACGTTGTAGTGTGTGGTTTTGTACGGGAATAAAAATATATTTTTATTTGGTGGACCACTTAACATCTAACAACATAATAGGTATAATCAAATCTTTGTGACGAGGGTAGAAAAGGGCCCATTTGTATACTCTCCAAAATGGGCTATATAGTACCAAGCGGGTCTCAACAACCAAGTAATGGTTTGAAGCATAACTTTTAAACCTCTCAAAATATAAATTATATATTTTTTTTTGCTTACCTATTACCCCTTTAGTCCGTAAAACTTTTACCTAGAACCACTTTACCCTTTCAAACCCAATCACCCACTACCTTATTTCTTATAAGACATATATACACACTCATTTTCCCTCCTCGGACTTGTGATTAAATCATTTTTTTGTGGAATAGACTACAAAAAAGGTGAAAGTCGTATAAGAAAGCTCACTGAGGGCACAAAGTATGCATAATGTTGGGACGACTTTGAAGAAGAGAGTATTATTAGAGGTCAACGACCATGCGTGTCATAAGGTATCCCCATGGAAGAGAATGACAATGTTTAGAAATAAGGTCAATATCATGCCACAATATATTGGTCATATTGAATTACTTGAGAGGTTCAAAAGACATAATATAGAATTTTCTCACCCCCAAAACTGGATCATGTACACAATGTCTTTCATGTCTCAACATTTCAAAACAATGTTAGAGACTGTAGTTAGATTATCAATCACTAACCTACATAGATACACATATATATAAATTATGAAAAGATCGCAATAGAGATCGTTGATAAAACTGCAACTGTAGAGGACCAAGAAAATTACCTAAGTAAATGTTCCTCGGAACAATTAAGTCCCATAGGAATCAACAAGGAAATTGGAGTCCTCGATAAAAATGAAATGCCCATAATTATTTTGAGGTATGAATTAAACTTTACTTCGTTTTTCTTAAATTTTGAGGACACAATTTCATGTTCAGGGGAGGTTGTAAAAGGCCAAATTCATAAAAGGATGCCGATGTGGTGGAGTCGAATATTAGATGTAGAAGAACATGTATAGCATGTAGGAACACAACTAGAACTCTTCGATTGTGGCCTATGTTATGAAGTTGTGGAGTCTACACCTCGTTGGAGTAAGAAAGATGCGTCACGTTGATTAATGAAATGTACTAATCAAATTATTTTTTGTAAACTAAGTTTTAGATATTGTACAAGCCTTTTTAAGTTATGTTTATCAAAGAAGTGTAATAATTGCAAAACCTAGTTCCCCCCCCCCCCCCCCCCCCCAATTTTCTATAATTATAAAACATGAGATCAACTCTGAAAGTTGATGGAAACGCTTAAGAACACATTAGAGAACGAAAGTATGAATTTGAGAAAAAAATATATGTTGGTGGAATAAGGGCAACGAGGCTTAAAATTCACAAATGAAGATGGACAATTGAAAATGACAATATTCTACTATTCATCATCGAACTAAGTTCATTGCTAAGGGATTTACAAATCCCACTTCGTTCTAATGAACATTACAAAAACAAATTCTTTAGAGATGGTGGATAGTTGAGGGGTTATGGTACCTCTTTCCTTAAGATGTTAGGAACGTTTTTAACTTCTTCCTTGTTTCTAAATTATAATGTGATGTTGGCAAAAGTTTTTCACTTGATGGAACTTTGTGGTTGATACTTGATATTAGACACACTCAGCTAATTAAACCATTTGATAAACCTTACTGAGGTATCAAGCTTGTGGAGGACCTATAAGAGATGTTGGATGGTCATGACCACGATGGTATGTGAATGGAAATAAGGCCTCAAGAACTTGGATTAGGTTATAAGGCATAAGGCTAGTATTCTGTTCTTGGATACTTACTTTTGGCCCTTTAAAGATCTTAACTACTGTAATAGACAAGTTTTCGGACCCCAACGTCCTCTAGAATGAAAGGTAAGGTGAAAATGGTTAGTGAGGTAACTGGACACAAATAAAGATCATCATGGATGTAGACAGTAGAGGTGTGGATCTTAAGTACTTTTTAGAGTTGTCGAAAGCTTCTTTAGCCCTAATAGTCTATTTGAAAGCCTTTTTCAATACTTTGAAGAATGTAAGGAAATAATATGTTGCATTTGAGGTAAACCAGTTAAGGGAATCAACTCTTCAAGATAGGCTCTAGAACTCTTTGGTTGTCCTCAGAGATTTCTTGTATAGAAAAGCTTGAATTTCCTCTGGGTTGGCATATATCCATTGTCTCGTGACCATGAACCCAACGAACTTGCCCCGACTAAGCCCCATAGAACACTTCATCAAGTAAAGACTTAATTAGTTACTACAGAGGTTGACTAAGGTATTTTTGAGGATCTACATATGGTTTTGATCCTTTAATTTGTCGATAAGAATGTTATCAACATAGACCACCATAATCTTTATATTGATGTATTTGAAACTGAAGTTGATAACCCTCTGATAAGAACACAAGTATTTTAAGTATGAAATGCGTAATTATTTAACACTATGTCCCTTTATTTACAATGAATGAGATTTTGTCCTCACATATAGGGTCATTATAATAGAAATGTATGCAAAGTATACATCTATTAAGGAGATCAGATCATAAACATCTATTACATCTACCAAGGATTCAATCCTATGTAGAAGATATAAACCTTTAGAATGCGCCTTATTGATATTATTTAAGTCGACATAAATCCTCGTTTTATGGTGGCTTTATGAAAAAGGACCATATTTGAAAGAAATTTAGGGTACTTGACCTATCTAATAAATTTAATCATCATGAGCTTGTCAACCTCCTCTGTTGTAACATTGTTTCCTTCTGGGTCAAATAACTACTTCTTATGTCGGACTGGATTATGAATTTCGTCCATCTTGATTTGTGATTTAGGTCATGCATGAGTTTTCGAAGGAAAATATTTATTTGTCTTCCCTTATGAAATGGATAACTTATTATTTGATGGAATAACTCAGTCCATCCCTAATTTCTACATCTTTGTTGGATCCTCTGCATCAATTCATATGATGGTCAGATCCTATGTTCTTTTACATCTTTTCCCTTTATCCTCATCTCGCAGATATAGAGTATCCACATCCGATACCTTAATGCCTAGGCTCTCTTAAGGAAACTAAGGAACTAGTGAGGTAAGAAGTAGGACCTCCAAGAAGAATTATATCCCCTTCAGTGTAAATCATGAGACCTCTGACCGACTATATGAAGTCTTTGTTCACTTTTTCTTATCATTTATTAAAGTTATGTATCATTACTAAGATTTCTCTTAATATCCAAACACTCTCACACTCACTTAAGGGTCAGGAAACTCATCACTAGTGTTGTAGTTGAGATGACCACATCCAAATCATTAAGTGAAGATCTATCTAGGATCATATTTTAAGATTACAGGAGATCAACGGCTATGAACTTTCTCCAAATGGTTGTGCAATAATCTTTGGAAGGACGGGTGTGGGGAGAGTGACATATCCTAAGGAATATGTCCTCTCTCCAAATGGTTATTGGTAAGATATATTTCGTGCCAAAGTCCATAACCTCAAAGGCATTTGAAAAAAAAAATATTTTCACACATTCTAGAGTTAATTATGACCTTTTACATGTTGGCATTCCCCATGATCACTATAACTTCAAAGGGGTGGTATATTTTTAGAAAAAACAATGTTAGTAAAACTCCTTTTGGAGCTTAATGTGTGAGAAAGACATGGTTAACCATCACTCTTCAATGTTTGATACTCTTGAGGTTTAGCTTTATTAATGTATAAGAGTGTCCACCTCCAAAAAATCATCCTCAGATGCTTTGGACATTAGTGAAATATAAATCATCCTTATTTTTGTTTTTGTTATTGTGTTGACTTCTGTTAGTAACATTGTCTATAAATTCAATGAGCTTACCCCTCTTGATCATTCCTTCGATGGATTCTTTTAGTATGATTTAGTCTCTAGTGTTGTGAATAGGGTCTTTATGGGACCTAAAGTACTTTGCTTATCTTTTTTATCTTCACAAGTCCTTAACATCTTTAGGGGAGGAAAGATATCTTGTGCCTCTCCTACTGCAAATAATTCCTCGATGATGGACGTGACAAGAGTGAAATGTTTGGTCTCTAGGGGAACATTCTTTTTAGCTCTATTATTTTTTTTGGCATTAAATCCTTTTAAGGTCTTCCTAAGGTAGTAGAAGACATTATTCACTTTTCTTCACTATGGAGAGACTGTTAAATTGCTTGTTGAGATGGAATTTTCAGCATTAATATAGTTATGAGTTTTCTCAGTAGTTCAATCAAGGACTTTAGTGGCTTCTTGCTAAATTACCTCAATAAGTGTTCTAAAGTGAGCATCAAAATGAGAATTGCCAAGTAAATGGTGTTATTCTGATCATCAATTTGGAGTCCTTCTTGGATGAACCTCTATTACATAATCCCTTAGAGTTCATCGGCTTTGTGTGTGAAGTGGATGAGGTAAGTTAGAGACTTATTCATCTTTTATACTATAATAATATGATTTACAAAGGATCTTGTTAATTTGGTGAAGATTCTTATGGTCCCTTGGTTGAGCTTTTCAAACTAGTTCATAACTGTCCACCTTAAGGTAACTGGAAAAGGTCTTAATTAAATGTCATCTTTTACTAGTTGAGGAACATTTATTGCATTTTTTTATCTCCATTTTCTCAAGGGATACACACCTTGGAACTATAGTGAGAATTATCTCTAGGAATGTATAACATGTCCTTTAAAGTAATGCATGTAGCTAATTATTATCACTTTGTTAAAATTGGTTCCCCCACCACTAGGGGTAAATGATCGAATTAAGAATGGTATGTAAATGGTTTCGGAGATTTTTTTTTAAATGTCTATTTCTTTTAAGTATCAGGCCAAAACATCCTTACTTAGAATCTTGAAGAAGTAAAAAGCATATTTCTAAAGGAAATATAACTTTTTGTTCCCACAGATGAATCCTCACTAATTGTGTGTTTATATCATCAGATCAACTTCTCTTCAACTTCAACACACCTCCTATTTGTACGAAAACATTAAGAGAGAGAGAATGAGTGGACTTTCCTAGCGGGGTTGTGGTGCCTCTGAGGTCTAACTGTGTCAGTGTCACAACTCGCTCACCAAAATACGGGGCGGCTAGCCCGATACTCCAATATAACAGGTTTCATGGATGGAATCATTCTCAACATCGCAACAATATAATAAGTACACAGGATAACCACCCAATATTTCAGAAAATGGGTTGGCAATTTTTTTTTTTATTTGTTAAGGAAAAGAAATTAATCAACCTAATTTGAAAAGAAAGGGGAAATCCATAAAATATTATATTACATCCACACCAAGTATACAATAAGGGAACCGAATAAGCTGTCGGTCAACAGTCACATACAATGTGTTACAAAAGTTTAATCTAGTTACATAATACATTACAATAAGCAAATACATAAGCTTGGGCCACACGCCCGAGTAAAAGACCAGATCATAACTAGAGTATAAAAATGAAGGCGTCTTCACAAAATATCCCATAATATCTGCAAAGTATCACGGATCCCCAAAAACACGGGAATAGGATAATCAGAACGGGCGTCCTTACGGCGGAGAACCTGAGCGGATACAAGATTCGTGCACAACAAGAAAGATGAATGGGTCATGGCCCGGTTTTATATGATCACCAGATGAAGAAAGAGTATAACAGTTATGAAGAGTTAATCATGAATGATAAAGATGAGAATCTACTAACATAACCTCAAAGAATAAACCAAGACAATTTAAATGCTTATAAATTAAATTTAGTTATGCAAGAGGATATAAATGAATATTATTAATTAAAAGACTTCCATCATTTTACACAATTTCATTTCATCTTTCCATTCCTTATCAGGAATATAATTACTGTTATATGCTCTTTGTGGCATTTCATTCCTTATTAGGAATATAATCACTGTTATATGCTCTTTGTGTCATTTATCATACATCAAGTCGCACTTGATTAATAATAGTTATATTAATATACATATAACGATTCTAAGACTGCCCATCCTGGTTTCCCCACTATGCGCGCCCCTAAATGCCCATCTTCTTCCAGGGCCTATCAACTAAGACAACCTGGGTAACTACAACACAAGACGTCGGGAAGCGGCCATATGCCTGTGGGAGAGTCATAACCACACCCGGAATTACCTCACCATCATAGAAAAACATACAATAAGCGCTCATATGTCCCAAGACTATATCCACCCTGCATTCATTAGCAAGGGGGCTTCACCTCACGCGCGAACTTCCCTTATTATGCCATTTAGAGAGTTGTGTTTTAGTACATTATCATTTACCATATTCATGATTAAGTTAATTATCATTTACCCTTTTCCATTTTCGATTCCATTTTAATAGATGCATCATATTTCATCCGGAGCCATACGTAATTCATGTCATCATTATAACTTCAATGAATGAATGAACTCCCAAACAACTCTCCAAACATTTTCATGGTTATAAAATAAACCATCAAGATCATCATAGCTCAATTGAGCTTCTAAAGTCTCCCAATATGACCTTACAACTCCAAGACTCATAAACGCTAACTAAAGGAAAAGAATGCCCTAACATCACCTTATACACCCCCGTAATAAGCCCCATTTGGTTCATTACTAATCTAGGATAGTTACTAACTCATCTAGGACTCTTCTCTAAATTTACTTCATACATGAAGGTTCCTAAGTCCTAATCCTAAAGGAAAAGGGTTGGAATTGAGTTAGAAAAATAACACAAAAGTGCAGGATTTCTGAATCGATTCACCCTACCGAATCGATTCAGTCTACAAGTGAATCGATTCAGACCAGCCAAATCGATTCAGATAAGAGGACATGACTTTCTGCATACTTTTCGAATCGATTCGGATAGGCCAAATCGATTCGGTCCACTCAGACTTGTATGCTGCCCCTATAGTCAATCGATTTGCCCAACCCTGAATTGCCTATTTCGGCTATGGAATCTTGGACTTCAAATTTCCCCCAACTCATTTCTACTCAAACCAAGATTATTTATTGCAACTAACCAATCATAAATGCATCTAACAGCTATGAATTACACTAATAAACACCTAAATTAACTTCTAAGGGTTCAAAACCTACAAATCCATTTCAAACCCTAACATTGTTAAACCATAACCAATCCACAACAATCAATACAAATTATTCATCCTAAACCATATATTAGCAAGTACAAAACTGGCCTTGAGGTAGAAATATCAGATTTTTTTGTAGTATCAACAATCCCAAGCCTCAATCTTCAATCTATCTCTTTCTCCTCTCTTTTCTCCATAATTTCTCTTCCTCTCCCTTTCTCTCTAGGTTAGTAAATACACATAACAGAAATAAATGAGGTGTAGGACTCAATCATGTCTTTAGACTAAAATTCTCAACTTAACTGGTTAATACCACATTAAAATGACTCACAACTACACATTTAAGTCAAAACCAGTCAAAAGTTCCTGAAACATAAAAATATAATATGGCACTTAATTCGACTATCTCGCACATTTCGGGGCTAACTACTCCCTCTAAATTGGCATCCGACAATTTTATAAGTCATTTCATGTTTCGGTTTCATTTAAACCATTTAAGTCATTTAAAGCCTATGACACTATAAAACACAACATGATGATATTTACTTACACATTCAGTAAATATGCAACAATTTAGTAAATATTAAGTTTCAACTCATTCAATTTATATTTACCCCATATTCCAATATTTTATATAATTACTCCACCTAGTAAATTAATATAAAATAAGTTCTAAAAAACGAGGGTTGTTACATACTCCACCCCCTTATGAGGGAATTTTTCCCTCAAAATTGAAGCGTACCTCACAAGAAGAGATGCGGATACGTTTTTCGTATATCGTCCTCACGCTCCCACGTCGATTCCTTGGCATTGTGATGACTCCATTGAACTCGCACAAAGGGCACCACTCGAGACCTCAATCTATGTTCTCCATGCTCTAATATTGCAACAGGTTGTTCTTTACATGAAATATCAGGTTGCAAATCGATATCCTCGAAAGGAATATGCCAAAGGGCACCTTCACACCTCTTATACTTCTTCAAAGAGGAAACATGGAACACATCATGAATTTGTTGTAGAAGGTCTAGTAAGGCAAGTTGATACGCCACTGGACCTACCTTGGCAATAATAGGGTAAGGTCCAACATAGTGTGGCGCAAGCTTCCCTTTCTTCCAAAACGCTTAATACCTTTCATTGGTGACACTCGCACCAAGACTTGATCTCCAACTTCCAACTCCACGTGCCTTCTATTCGCATCAGCAGAACTCTTTTGGAGATCTGGAGCTATTCGAATGCAATTTTGGATGAGTTCAATCTTGAAAGAAGTATCCCGGATCATCTCAGGTCCAAGAAACATATTATCCCCCACCTTCAACAAACAAGTGGGCGATCTACACGGCCTACCATACAAAGCTTCATAGGGCGCCATTCCAATAATGAACTGGTACTTTTTTTTGTAAGAAAATTCGACCAAAGTTAGATATTGTTCCCAGATAACTTTGAAATCAAGCATGCACATTCGGAGCATATCCTCCAACATTTGGTTGACTCTTTCTGTTTGCGCATTTGTTTGAGGGTGATAAGAAGTGCTCAATTTCAATTCGGTTCCCATAGCCTCATGGAAACTTCGCAAAAAGTGGGAAATCAAAATCTTATCTTGGTCAAAAACTATATTTAAGGGCACCTTATGGAGTCTAACAACCTCCGCGATGAACAGCAGGGCATAACGAGCAGTATCATAATCTGTGTGAATGGGTAGGAAGTGTGCCGACTTAGTCCACCGATCGAAAATCACCCAAATAGAATCATAACCACTCTGTGACCTTGGTAAGCCCGTAATCAAGTCCATCTATATAATCTCCCACTTCCAGACTGGAATCTCAAATGGTTGCAACAAACCTGTCGATCGCTGATGATCTATCTTAACCAATTGACAAGTAGTGCATTGGGATACAAACTCAGAAATATCCCACTTCATGCCTCGCCACCAATACTGACGGCGCATGTCTTGGTACATCTTTTCCCCACCAGGATGTACTTTAAACTTAGACCTTGAGATTCTGCCATCAAGGTCCATCTTAAATCCCCTTCATCCGGGACAATGAGTCTCTCATGAAAACGTAATCCACCCTCCAAACTTATGGAGTGGGATTTCGCTCCCTCGGTTAACAATTGACGTATATGGTCCTGACAACCCTTGTCCCTTCCTTGAGCCTCTACAACCCTTGCCACAATAGTAGGCATAACAGTCATCACTGACATAAACGCCCTATTAACCGCATCTTCCTAACTAAGCTCCTTCCATTTCGCTTTCTATACCACTGCTAACTCCCCCTCAGGTTTTCTACTCAAAGCATCCGCCACCAAATTTGTTTTGCCCGGGTGATAGTGGATGCCAAATTGATAGTCTTATACAAAATCCAACCACCGGCATTGTCGCATATTTAAATATTTCTGTGAAAATAAATATTGCAGCGATTTATGGTCCCTGAAAGGACTAAATTTCTCCCGTAGGAGATAATGCCTCCAAATCTCAAAGGTAAAAAATACTGTGGAAAGTTCCAAGTCATGCACCGGATAATTCCTCTGATGAGGCTTTAGCTTGCGAGAAGCATAAGCATTAGCCCATCACTGTTATTGCAATACACCTCCCAATCCTTGTAGAGATGCATCGGTGAAGACTAAATATTCCAATCCCAGCCTTGGAAACGCAAGGACTGGAGCAGAAGTCAACCTATCCTTGAGCTCGTCAAAAGATGACTGACAAGAACTATCCCAAACTAACATCACCCCTTTCCAGGTTAAATTTATCAAAGGGCTAGCAATTTTGGAGAAACCCTAGATAAACCGGCAGTAATAAGCCATTAAACCCAGAAAACTATGAATTTCGGTAGGCGTCGTCAGCTGACCCCACTCCCTCACCACAACCACATTGCTTGGGTCCACTGAAATACCATGGGATGTCACAATATGACCCCAAAATTGTACCTCCTACAACTAAACACCGCACTTCTCAAACTTGGCATACAATTGGTGATCCCTCAGCCTTTGCAGGACGAACCGCAAGTGAGTAGCATGGTCAGATTCTGTCTGAGAATACGCAAGAATATCATTAATAAACACGATGACAAAATTGTCCAGGAAGTCTAGAAATACCCCATTTATGAGGTCCATAAACACGGCAGGGGCATTGTTTAGTCCGAAAGGCATAACCAAAAATTCATAAGACTCATATCTCGTTAGGAAAGAAGTCTTGGACACATCTTGTTCTCGTATCCTCAACTGGTGATACCCCGTCCTCAAGTCTATCTTAGAGAAGTACGACTCTCCCCTAATTTGATCAAACAAATCATCAATTCGAGGTAACGGGTATTTGTTCTAGAGGGGTGACTTTATTCAATTCCCTATAGTCAACACATAACCGAAGAAAACCATCTATTATCTTCATAAATAACACTAGAGCAGCCCATGGATACGTGCTTCACCTAATAAACCCTTGCTCTAGCAAGTTCTAAATCTTTTCCCTTATCCCCCTAATCTCAACAAGATCCATACGATACGGATCTCTCACAATCGGTCGCGTTTCCGACGCTAAATCAATTACAAACTCAATCTCCTTACTAGGAGGAAAACTCGATATTTCCCGAAAGACATCTTGGAAATCTCTAACAACTGGAATCGAATCTAAGGGAACAACTACATCCCGAGAAGTATCCTCCACGATAAAATACAAGTAAGTGTTAGTACCTCCTTATGAATGAGGCCTAACCACTAATAACATTTCTTGCCCCAAAATGGCAAAAACTATACTCTTCCCATAGCAATTAATTATTGCATGATAATTCACTAGCCAATCCATACCCAAAATTACATCATACCCGACCATATCCAGGACGAGCATATCAGCCTCAAAGCATAAATCACCAAGATTTTTTCCTATTTGTTTACAAACAAAGAAAATGAGTGAACCATTACCCATAGAAGATTAAACAGTAGTTAAGGTACTCTCAGTAGATTTTATCAAATCTCTAGTCTGAGCAAAAATTCTATAAATGAACGAGTGTGTATCATTCGAATCAAACATTACATGACCCATGTGCCCCTGAATGAGAAACTTACCCTCAATAGCTGGCGACGCGGGCAGAGCCGGAGGAAGCATAGCATCCTGAATGTAATAAACAGGCCAATACTATAGCTGACCCTACTGTGGCAGGGCAATTTGATTAGGTACCTGTGGAGGTAGTTGAGCCTGTGGCTGCTGTGGAATCCTAGGAAGTTGTCCCCCAATTAAATGGGACACGACCTCTAGAGATGGTCCGGCTCTCCACACTAAAAACATCGATTCATCATATTCTCTTGGTTTCGACCCCGATTGTTTCGAATACGTCCAAAGCCTTGGCCTGGATGGCCTCTACCTCCATTTCCACCTCTACCTGCATGCTGCTGTTGCGGGGTACCTTGACCCTGCCTAAAATTAGTGCCACCCTCATAGAATCAACCAAAACGATGTCGTTTAGACAAGTCCGCTTGTTGGGGGTCCCTTTCTTTATGCTTATTACCCAAAGATTGGGACAAAGGAAATGTTCCTCCTCCCATCCCATTTCCTCCAGGTTTCCCCCTTGTCTCAACACTGTAGCCTTCGTAGTTTCCTTGGATTAGCACGTTATTATCGAAGATTTGTTGAAGCATTTTCTAGCATTACTAAACCTCTATCTAGGTTAACACAAAAGAAGGTAAAATATGAATGGTCTGAGGAAGCCGTGAAAAGTTTTCAAGAACTTAAGAATCGATTAGTGACTGCCCCAATTTTGACTATTCCTTCAGGTACGAAAGGATTGGTGATTTATTGTGATGCTTCTAAAAATGGTTTAGGATTTGTGTTAATGCAAAATGGAAAAGTAATTGCTTATGACTCAAGACAGTTAAAACCATATGAGAAAAATTATCCAACCCATGACCTAGAATTAGCAACTGTAATTTTTACTCTTAAGATTTGGAGACACAATTTATATGGTGAGACTTGTGAGATTTATATTGATTGTAAGAGTTTGAAATATATATTTACTCAGAAAGAATTGAACATGAGACAAAGGAGGTGGTTAGAATTGATGAAGGATTACGATTTGAATATTCATTATCACCCAGGGAAAGCTAATGTAGTAGCTGATGCTTTGAGTAGGAAGTCTACAACAAATTTATCATGTCTTATTACAAACCAGGAGGATATATTGAAGGATTTAAGAAATATGGAAACAGATATTCGTATTTATAAAAAGGTGGAATAATTACGAACTTACAAGTACAACCCATATTGATGGAAAGTATCAAAATTGCATAAGTAAATGACCCACAACTGAAGAAGATTAGAGAAGAGGTTATTGAAGCGAAGAGAATGGAATTTGCGATACGGAATGATATATTGAGGTTAGGAAATAGAGTGTGTGTTCCACGTGATGCCCAACTGAAGAGGAAAATTTTAGAAGAAAGTCATTACTCGAGATTCACGTTTCATCCCGGAAGTACCAAGATGTATAGAGATCTTCGAGAAGTGTTTTGGTGGAATAACATGAAAAGGGAGATAGTGGAATTTGTATCTCAGTGTTTTCTTTTTCAATAAGTAAAAGATGAGCATCATAGACCATAAGGATTGCTACAACCACTGCCTATCCCTCAATGGAAATGGGAACATATCACTATGTATTTTATGACAGGTTTACCAAGGAGTTCATGTGGTAATGATTCTATTTGGGTAATTATTGATAGGCTAACTAAATCTGCTCATTTTCTTGCCATTAAGATTACCCATTCTTTAGAAAAGTTAGCTAAGTTATATGTGAAGGAAATTATTAGGCTTCATGGAACCCTAATTTCAATTATTTCTGACCGTGACCCTCGATTTGTGTCTCACTTCTGGAAAAGCCTACAAGAAGGCATGGGAACAAAATTGAATTTTAGCACGGCTTTTCATCCTCAATAAGATAGACAATCATAGAGAACTATTCAAACTTTAGAGGATATGCTTAGGGAATGTGCACTTGATTTAAAAAGGAATTGGGATGATCATTTACCGTTAGTGGAATTCACTTATAATAATAGTTATCAAGCAAGTATTCAAATGGCTCCGTATGAGGCAATCTATGGTAGAAGGAGTCGTTCCCCTACATGTTGGGTAGAAGTTAAGGACAGAAAATTATTAGAACCATAATTGATTCATATCATAACAGAGAAGGTGAAATTAATACAAGACCGACTTCGAACCGCCCAAAGCTATCAAAAGAGTTATGTTGACAATCGATATCGACATCTAATATTCCAAAGAGGGGATTATGTGTTCTTATGAGTATCGCCTGCAAAGGGAGTAATACTATTTGGGAAATAGGGGAAGTTGGGCCCAAGATACATACGACCTTTTGAAATCCTTGAAAGGATAGGATCTGTTGCATATAAAATAGCCATACCACCTGAACTCTCTAGTGTACATAATGTGTTTCAAGTATCAATGATAAAGAAATATGTCCCAGATCTAACACATATCTTAAGTCACGAAACTCTTCAAGTTAATGAAGATTTGTCATACATTGAGCATCTGGTAGAAATTTTTGACCGTAAAGATCAAATATTACGAATCGAGATATTTCCACTGGTCAAAGTATTATGGCGTAATCATTCAGTTGAAGAATCAACATGGGAGTGGAAAGTTGAAATAAAGGAGAGATATCCGTACTTGTTTGTAAATTAATATGAGTCAAGTTTGGGGACCAAACTTTTTATAACGAGGGTAGGATGTAATGACCCCACTTTTATATATAGTTTGTTTTTACACTCTTGTGTTACTTATTATCTTATAAATGTTCTATTATTAGATATGTGGTATTATTGGCTATCAATATAACAATCCCCATTTTTAATTACGAAGAATCAACTGTAAAGTGGATCAAATCGTAGTCTTATGACATATCTTAAGGCAAGTAACAAGTTTTGGGGTACAAAATATAATTAATGAAACTTTAAGGACTAAAATAAAAATATAAAATGGGCCATTTTGTAAATAAAATATTTTCAAGGACCTGTAAGAAATATTCAAATTATATAGTTTGAAATTACAAAAATACCCTTCATGTGTGAAATGACCCTTATACCCTTATCACCTTTCCACCACGTGCTGGTCACCCCAACCTTACAAATGTCGTCTTTAGAGAGAGAGAGCTAAAACACTTGTCATCATCTACTGATATTAACACCGCAAGACCACTCCGGCATGCGAGACCTTGGCGTTGAATCACCACTCCAAAAAGCTTAGTCATTTGACACGTGTCAACACCGAAATTTCCTTTCAAACCTGTAAATAGGGCCTTAGGGTTCATTTGAAACTCACACCAATTCCTTGAGAGTTATAGTAAGAAAGAGTGATAGAAAGCTTGGGAAATATCTTAAGAAGGAGTTCTATAATTTCGAAGAAAGAATTCATTTCGTAGGTATGATTTTATTTAAATGTTGTAATGCATATTTATAATTTTAATTTCGTGTTTTATAGCTTTACTTAGTAGTTATGCTAGGAAAATACACTAAAGGATCCACTAATTAAAACATAAAATTTGGAAACAATCTAAATTGATTTTATTTTCAAAATATGTCAACTTGTTTGAATATATATATACGCTTTTTAAAACGATTTTTGTAAGTAAATGCTCGTTATTATGTTATCTCACTTAAGTAATTCCAAAGTCAGGTCCCGGTGAAATTCTGAGACGAGATGGTATTTAAGTGGTGCCCCTGTGACCCTCCATCTCTACTGGGAATGAATCCGAAAATGTTCTGTCTAGAGGATATGGTATTTAAGCGGTGTCCCTGTGACCCTCCATCTCTACTAGGAACCGACTGATTCGGAGAAACTACGAATTGCATCCTTTAATTACGATCAATAAGTTTTAAAAGTTAAGAGAATGGTTTTTGGTAATCATTTGAAACTAGTTACTATGAAAATACAATCTGTAGACTGGACCTTGTTTAGAACACATACTTAAACCTTTATCATATTTGATAGATTAACGTGCGATCGAAGATTCATTATCTGTAATTTCGACCTCTATTTTAGGTGAGTACTCTATGCAATTTCTTGTGCATTTTGATTTTATTATATTATGAAACTATGTATATTTTGTGAAATGCTTTTATTATCAAAATGCATCTGATACCGATGATTCCATTGTTTGTTATATGTTTATATCTCTCCATATAAACATCTGATTTGAATTCTAAAATTATTGATTCATCCTATGGAAACTCTCGTACTATGTTGGCCTTGACTACCAGGTGGAAATATTTGGGTGGTACCTTCCCAGCAGGTTTATCGCTGGTGTGCCCTAAACAAGGCGTTGTTCTAGAAATCATGATTATCTGTCTGTGATGTCACCGGGTGGAAACATTTGGTAACACTATCTGTCTGGGGCCACTAAAGCTGAATAATTGACATATGCTCAATTATTTTATCTACTCTGTTCTAAACTGTTTATTCTGAATATATATATTGTCATTTACTTTATATATATTACTTGAAATTCCTACCTCTACGTATATACCTTATGTTCTAAATTGAATAGGTATCTATTTTCTGAAAACCTTGGAATATTTGGAGATTGAATCTCATTCGGCTTTTAGCTGATGTTTTATAATTAACCATTTTTCAGTAAATAATTTGGCAAGCGGATGGAACATAAAAGGACTATGTTGAAGATTTATATTTTAAAGCTCTTTTGTTACCTTAAGTGGAAGTTTCTTTAATTAGATAGAGCATGTTTAGCTCTTTGTGTCAAGTTGTAACTCGTTTATATTTTAATACAAATGAAGTTCCCTTTAGACATATTTGATGATTTAATTCCTCCACTTTCAGTATTTTACGATTCATAACCATGTGATAATACTTCGGCTACATATATTTTAAAAGAAAAAAATTTAACGCCAGAATATTGGATGCCTTGAAGGCATTTTAGGACACTCGTTCCCTACTATTTTTGGGTCGGGGTCGTGACACCATTCTCCATATACCACATCCTGAAGATTCCTTCTCATATCCCTCTGAACTGCGAGAGGTAAATATTTCTGGTCAAATAAAACTCAGAAATCATTGATAGTCATAGTATCTCTCTGCCCTGGCGTAGTCATCGACTCCCACCAATGCAGAGCATCACAAACGAGTTTAAAAGTAGCAAGTATTTTCTTCCACTCCTCGCTACACTCCACCATGTGCAGATGGCGCGGCATATCCTTCTTCCACTGATTAGCTCTAATAACATCAGAGCCTCAATTAAATTCCCGGGGATGCCCCTTTAAAAAGGACTCTCTAACTCTCTCCCATAGAGAAGGTCCAATAGGAGCTTGTACATCCTGAGCCCGTGTTTGCTGGGCTTATGGTAATTGCTGAACCACGGTGGTTATAGCAGCATTGAACACTTAGGCCACAATGTTTACGACCTTAGCAACATTTATGGTTCCTTATTGCGGCGGTGGAGGACCTACCCCCTCTTCTATAACTCTATTCCTTCTAGCGGGGAGACCTCTATTAGGCGGCATCTGAGATAAAGAAACAATATAATTAGAATACTATATAAAACAATCTATCTTGTAGAAGATCGCAAACATGAGTAACAAGAAGTCCTAACATTAGGCTATATATCAAAGAACGCTACCGTAGAACGTGCCAAGTCCACATAGATGCTCTGATACGATCTGTGACCACCCGCTCACCAAAATATGGGGTGGCCAGCCCGATACTCCAATATAACAGAGGTCATGGATTGAATCATTCTCACCATCATAACAATATAATAAGTATACGAGATAACCACCCAATATTTCAGAAAATGGGTTGCCAAAAATTTTGTTTTATTAGTTAAGGAAAAGAATTTAAACAACCCAATTTGAAAAGAAAGGGGAAATCCACTGGAACATATATTACATCGACAACAAGTATACAATAAGGGGACTGAATAAGCTATCGGTCAACAGTCACATACAACGTGTTACAATAGTTCATTTAGTTACATAATACATTACAATAAGCAAATACATAAGCTTGGGCCACACGCCCGAGTAAAAGATCCGATCATAACTAGAGTACAAAAATGAAGGCGTCTACACAAAATATCCAGTAATATCTGCAAAGTATCACGGCTCCCCAAAAACACCGGAATAGGATAGTCAGAACGGGCGTCCTTATGGAGGAGCACCTGATCAGATACAAGATTCATGCACAACAAGAAAGACGAACGAGTCAGGGCCCGATTTTATATGATCACAAGATGAATAGAGAGTATAATAGTTATGAATAATTAATCATGAATGATAAAGATGAGAATCTACTAACACAACTGCAAAGCATAAACTAAGACAATTTAAATGGTTATAAATTAAATTTAGTTATGAAAGATGATATAAATGAATATTATTAATTAAAAGTCTTCCATCATTTTACACGGTTTCATTTCATCTTTCCATTCCTTATCACGAATATAATTACTATTATATTCTCTTTGTGGCATTCCATTCCTTATCAGGAATATAATCACTGTTATATTTTCTTTGTGGAATTTATCATACATCAAGTTCCACTTGATTAAGAATAGTTATATTAATAAACATATAACGATTCTAAGACCGCCCGTCTGGGTTTCCCCACTGTGCACACCCCTAAATGACCATCATCTTCCATGGTGTATCAACCAAGACAACGTGGGCACCCACAACGCAAGATGTCAGGAAGTGGCCATATGTCTGCGGGAGAGTCATAACCACACCCGGAATCACCTCACCATCGCAGAAAAACATACAATAAGCGCTCATATGGCCTTTAGAGAGGTATGTTTAAGTACATTATCATTTACCATATTCATGATTATGTAAATTATCATTTACCTGTGTTCCATTTCCGATTCCATTTAAATAGATGCATCATATTTCATCCGGAGCCATACGTAATTCATGTCATCATTATAACTTCCATGAATGAATAAACTCTCAAATTACTCTCCAAACATTTTCATGGTGATATAATAAACCATCAAGATCATCATAACTTAATTGAGCTTCTAAAGTCTCCCAATATGACCTTACAACTCCTAGACTCATAAAACCTAACTAAAGGAAACGAATGCCCTAACATCACCTTGTACACCCCCATAATAAGCTCCATTTGGTTCATTGCTGATCTAGGATAGTTACTAAATCACCTAGGACTCTAGGAATCTAAGTTTACTTAATACAATAAGGTTACTAAGTCCTAATCCTAAAGAAAAACGGTTGGAATTGAGTTAGAAAAATAACTAAAAAGTGCAGGATTTCCGAATCGATTCGGTCTACAAGCGAATCGATTTGAACCAGCCGAATCGATTCAGATAAGAGGACCTGACTTTCTGCATACTTGCTGAATCGATTTGGATAGGCCGTATCGACTCGATTCACTCAGACCTGTAAGATGCACCTATAATGAATCGATTCCCTAGGGGTCAATCGATTCGCACAGCCCAGAATTGCCTAACTCGGCTATGGAGTCTTGGACTCCATATTTCCCCCAACTCATTTCTACTCAAACCCAGATCATTTATTGCAACCAACCATTAATAAATGCATCTAACAACTTTGATTTACACCAATAAACACCTAAATTAACTTCCAAGGGTTCAAAACCTACAAATCCATTTCAAACCCTAACATTGTTAAACCATAACCAATCCACAATAATCAATACAAATTATTCATCCTAAACCATATATTAGCAAGTAGAAAACTTGTCTTGACGTAGAAATCTCAGATTTTCTTATAGTAGCAACAATCCCAAACCTCAATCTTCAATCTCTCTCTTTCTCCTCTCTTTTCTACACAATTTCTCTTCCTCTCTCTTTCTCTCTAGGTTAATGAATACACTTAAGAGAAATAAATGAGGTGCAAGACTAAATCGTGGATTTAGTCTAAAATTCCCAACCTAAATGGTTAATACCATATTAAAATGACTCACAACTACACATTTTATTCAAAACCAGTCAAAAGTGCCTGAAACATAAAAATACAATATGGCACTTAAATCGACTATCTCGCACATTTCAGGGCTAACTACGCCCTCTAAATTGGCATCTGGCAATTTTATAAATCATTTCAAGTTCTGGTTTCATTTAAACCATTTATGCCATTTAAAGCATATGACACTATAAAACGCAACATGAAGATATTTACTTACACATACAGTAAATATGCAATAATTTAATAAATATTAACTTTCAACTCATTCAATTTATATTTACCCCATATTCCAGCATTTTATATAATTACTCCACCTAGTAAGTTAATATAAAATAAGTTCTCAAAAGCGAGGGTTGTTATAGTCAGCAATGTGGTGGATTGTTGGCCAAAGGTTTTATAGGTTGTGTAAGAGATTTGGGGAGTCCATTGAATACAAATGGAATACTTCAATGAAAGTTGTCTTGACTTGTGGTAGTAGGTGAAAAGTGTTCTACGTTTAAGCTACACAACAGATCGATTGTATAAGGTTTTCTTGAGGCCCAAAAGGTATGTAAGTATCATGGGGCTTCAATAAGTTGATATTGATGTAATAAATAATGATATATCTTAGTACTGAGGATTTGGTGATGTTGGGAGATCATTTCTCTTTATAGAAAGGTTTGTTCAGATCATAAGTTATCAAAGAACTCCAGTAATGTGGTTTTTTAGCTTCGCTAAGGAGGCATATTGGAATGGCTGATGTTTTTAGGAAGATAGAGGGGTCATTGAGATCTACTACAATAATGGATCTTCTTTTGAGATGAATGGAGGTCTTTCGGACCAAGCAGTTGTCTATATGAGCTAAGGTGTTAATCTGGGGATCTTTCTTCTTACTTGAGGGTAGTAGTGGGGCCCAAGAAGCATTTAACTAGCATGTGTTAAATGGGGTATCACCATTAATACAATGTATAAAGTAAAATTTTTAGAATTTGTAACATTAGGTTTATATCCCTTTATCATAAGTCAGACCCGAAATTGAACATTCTAATTCAAACACTATAGTTAACAAGTAATCTAACAAATCAATAGTAAAGTTTAAGAAATATATCTTGAAAATTGGTGGTGAAATTATTTAACAGAATAAGTATCGATATAATTTGTTATTAAGTAAACTCATCCACATAAACAAAACCATTTAAGTTTTAGTGTTTATCTTTCTTGTACAAATACGTTGTCATACTTAAGATTATTCATTCCCAATTTCTTATACAAAGTGAATTTTAAAACATAAACCTAATCTAAAATTTATCTTACATCATTTGAGTCATTTTGACTGTTCTCCAATTTCTATTGAGATTTATTATCACATTAATTCTAAACATACATAAGATTTTGACATATATTTTTTAACACACTGATATGTCATATACGTATTAGTTTGTGGGTTGAGTGATAATGAATGCAAATCAAACACCATCCAATGTATACATGACATGTCAATGTATCATGAATAATGTAAATGAATCTTATGTCAGTGTATAATTACTCTTATAATACATCTTCATACTAAAATGTTTTTTCGACTAACATTTTAGGCTAATAAACAACTAATTATTTATACCAATGTAGACCCAGTGGAAAATTTGATTCTTCACTTTTCTAGATATCTTATAATAATGAATTATAATTATAAGTATTATAAAACTAGGGAATTTTGGTACAAAGTATATAATTTAATCTACGACTTGCATGTCCGGAATGATATATTGAGGTTTGGAAATAGAGTGTGTGTTCCACATGATGCCCAACAGAAGAGGAAAGATTTAGAAGAAAGTCATTACTCGAGATTCACGTTTCATCCCGGAAGTACCAAGATGTATAGAGATCTTCGAGAAGTGTTTTGGTGGAATAACATGAAAAGGGAGATAGTGGAATTTGTATCTCAGTGTTTTCTTTTTCAATAAGTAAAAGATGAGCATCAGAGACCATCATGATTGCTACAACCACTGCCTAACCCTCAATGGAAATGGGAACATATCACTATGGATTTTATGACAGATTTACCAAGGAGTTCATTTGGTAATGATTCTATTTGGTTAATTATTGACAGGCTAACTAAATCTGCTCATTTTCTTGCCATTAAGATTACCCATTGTTTAGAAAAGTTAGCTAAGTTGTATGTGAAGGAAATTATTAGGCTTCATGGAACCCTAATTTCAATTATTTCTGACCGTTACCCTCGATTTGTGTCTCGCTTCTGGAAAAGCCTATAAGAAGCCATGGGAACAAAATTGAATTTTAGCACGGCTTTTCATCCTCAAATAGATAGACAATCAGAGAGGACTATTCAAACCTTAGAGGATATGCTTAGGGAATGTGCACTTGATTTAAAAAGGAATTGGGATGATCATTTACCGTTAGTGGAATTAACGTATAATAATAGTTATCAAGCAAGTATTCAAATGGCTCCGTATGAGGCAATCTATGGTAGAAGGTTTCGTTCCCCTACATGTTGGGTAGAAGTTAAGGAAAGAAAATTATTGGGACCAGAATTGATTCAGATCATAACAGAGAAGGTGAAATTAATACAAGACCGACTTCGAACCGCCCAAAGCTATCAAAAGAGTTATGTTGACAATTGATATCAACATCTAATATTCCAAAGAGGGGATTATGTGTTCTTATGAGTATCGCCTGCAAAGGGAGTAATACTATTTGGGAAATAGGGGAAGTTGTGCCCAAGATACATACGACCTTTTGAAATCCTTGAAAGGATAGGATCTGTTGCATATAAAATAGCCATACCACCTGAACTCTCTAGTGTACATAATGTGTTTCAAGTATCAATGATAAAGAAATATGTCCCAGATCTAACACATATCTTAAGTCACGAAACTCTTCAAGTTAATGAAGATTTGTCATACATTGAGCATCTGGTAGAAATTTTTGACCGTAAAGATCAAATATTACGAATCGAGATATTTCCACTGGTCAAAGTATTATGGCGTAATCATTCAGTTGAAGAATCAACATGGGAGCGAAAAGTTGAAATAAAGGAGAGATATCCGTACTTGTTTGTATAATAATATGAGTCAAGTTTGGGGACCAATCTTTTTATAAGGAGGGTAGGATGTAATGACCCCACTTTTATATATAGTTTGTTTTTACACTCTTGTGTTACTTATTATCTTATAAATGTTCTATTATTAGATATGTGGTATTATTGGCTATCAATATAACAAACCCCATTTTTAATTACGAAGAATAAACTGTAAAGTGGATCAAATCGTAGTCTTATGACATATCTTAAGGCAAATAACAAGTTTTGGGGTACAAAATATAATTATTGAAACTTTAAGGACTAAAATAAAAATATAAAATGGGCCATTTTGTAAATAAAATATTTTCAAGGACCTGTAAGAAATATTCATATTATATAGTGTGAAATTACAAAAATACCCTTCATGTGTGAAATGACCCTTATACCCCTATCACCTTTCTACCACGTGCTGGTCACCCCAACCTTACAAATGTCGTCTTTAGAGAGAGAGAGCTAAAACACTTGCCATTATTTGGTGATATTAACACTGCAAGACTAATCCGGCACGCGACACCTCCGCGTTGAATCACCACTCCAAAAAGCTTAGTCATTTATCACATGTCAACACCGAAATATCCTTGGAATCCTATAAGTAGGGCCTTAGGGTTCATTTGAAACTCACACCATTTCCTTGAGAATTATAGCAAGAGAGAGTGATAGAAAGCTTGGGAAATATCTTAAGAAGGAGTTCTATAATTTCGAAGACAGAATTAATTTCGTAGGTATGATTTTATTTAAATGTTGTAATGCATATTTATAATTTTAGTTTCGTGCTTTATAGCTTTACTTAGTAGTTATGCTGGGAAAATAGACTAAAGGATCCACTAATCAAACCTTAAAATTTGGAAACAATCTAAATTGATTTTATTTTCAGAATTTGTCAACTTGTTTGAAAATATATATACGCTTTTTAAAATGATTTTTGTAAGTAATTGCTCGTAATTATGGAATCTCATTTAAGTAATTCCAAAGTCAGGCCCGGTGAAATTCTGTCTAGACGAGATGGTATTTAAGTGGTGCCCCTGTGACCCTCCATCTCTACAGGGAATGAATTCATAAATGTTCTGTCTAGAGGAGATGGTGTTTAAGCGGTGCCCTTGTGACCCAGCATCTCTATTGGGAACCGAATGATTAGGAAGAACTATGAATTGAATCCTTTAATTACGATCAATATGTTTTAAAAGTTAAGAAAATTATTTTTGGTAATCCTTTGAAACAAGTTACTATTAAAATACAGTATGTAGACTGGACCTTGTTTAGAACATTTACTTAAACCTTTATCGTATTTGTTAGATTTACGTTCGATCGAAGGCTCATTATCTATAATTTCGACCTCTTTTTTAGGTGAGTACTCTATGCAATTTCTTGCGCATTTTGATTATATTATATTATGCAAACTATGTATATTTTGTGAAATGCTTTTATTCTAAAAATGCATCTAATACCGATTATTCCGTCGTTTGTTATATGTTTATATCTCTCCATATAAACATCTAATCTGAATTTTGAAATTATTTATTCGGGCCATGGGAACTCTCTTACTATGTTGGCCTTGACTACCGGGTGGAAATATTTGGGTGGTACCTTCCCAGCAGGTTTATCGCTGGTGTGCCCTAAACAAGGCGTTGCTCCAGAAATCATGATTATCTGTCTGTGATGTCACCGGGTGGAAACATTTGGTAACACTATCTGTCTGGGGCCACTAAAACTGAATAATTGACATATGCGCAATTATTTTATCTACTCTGTTCTAAACTGTTTATTCTGAATATATATATTATCATTTACTTTATATAGATTACTTGAAATTCCTATCCCTACGTATATACCTTATGTTCTAAATTGAATAGGTATCTATTTTCTGAAAACCTTGGAATATTTGGAGATTGAATCTCATTCGGCTTTTAGCTGATGTATTATAATTAACCATTTTTCAGGAAATAATTAGGCAAGCGGATGGAAGATAAAAGGACTATGTTGAAGATTTAGATTTTAAATCTCTTTTGTTACCTTAACTAGAAGTTTGTTTAATTACATGGAGCATGTTTAGCTCTTTTTGTCAAGTTGTAACTCGTTGATATTTTAATACAAATGAAGTTCCCTTTAGAAAGCTCTGATGATCTATTTCCTCCACTTTCAGTATTTTACGATTCATAACCATTTGATAATACTTTCGCTACATATATTTTAAAAGAAAAAAATTTAACGCCAGAATATTGGATGCCTTGATGGCATGTTAAGACACTCGTTCCCTACTATTTTCAGGTCGGGGTCGTGACAATGGTGGTAACAGAGCATAGGCTATGAACCCGTAGACTACTGAACTTCGGTTTTGAATGTTATAGATTTTATGTTTCCATCCTTAGGAGATAGTATTAAATATCTGATTTATGTGATAACCCTCCCTATGTGTTATATTATTTATAATTCGTCTTTTAGTTTTCAATATTGATATAGTATCTCAGATCTTACGTTTGGCCATGACTATAGAAAATGACCAAGAGAAGATCATCAATGGGAACTAGTGATTCGAGTATAGAAGGACCGGAAGGTCCATACAAGGCAATTGAAAGTCTAGCTAAGATTATGGAGCAGCAGGTAAACAACGGAGTACCAAAGAATCTTCAACTAAGTAGATGTACTATTGAACAGTTCAAGAAGTTGAATCCTCCATCTTTTAAAGGTACTCCTTATCCCACGAAAGCAAAAAGTTGGGTGATGCAGATGGAAAAGATACTCGATGTTATTAAGTGTACCAATGAACAAAGGGTGTCATTTACAACATTTATTCTAGAAGGGGAGGTTGAACATTGGTGGAGAATGACTAAGAGAAATCACGAGGAAAGGCATACTTACATAGGTTGGAATGATTTCTTAGTAACCTTTTATGAGAAATATTTCCCTAAAATGGTGAAAGACGAAATGACAGCTGACTTCATGAGTCTAGTACAAGGGAATATGATGGTTATTTAATACGAGGCAAAGTTTACCGAGTTATCACGTTTTTCACATCATGTTGTAGCAACTGATGTTTTAAGAGCGAAGAAGTTTGAGCATGGGTTAAGGTTGAATATTCGTAGTCGAATTTCTGTCCTGAAATTAACATCATATATTGATGTCTTGACTAGGACTACAATAGCTAAGAGGGATGGTGAGGAGTACAATCGAATTAGAGATGGAAAAAGGAATTTTGGGGAACAAAAAGGAAAGAACCGGAATAATAGAAATTTCTTTAGGAACACATCCAATATTGGGGGATCTAGTTATAACGAACAGTATAATAACCAGTCATGTCAGCAATGTGGAAAGATGCATGGAGGACGACCTTGTTATAAGGATTCAGGAGCTTGTTTTAGATGTGGAAAGAAAGGACATCAGGTAAAAGACTACCCAAACCCATCAAGGGTTCCGATAAAGCCTTCAAGTGCAAAGAAGGATCAGAAAGACAGGGTAGAGTTTTCGCACTTTCTGATACCCAAGCTTCTAATGCTGTCAGGTACACTTTCTATATGTGCATAACCTTTGAAAGCTTTGATCGATCCTGGTTCTACCAATTCATTCATATCTATACATGTATTAAATCTCTTTCATAAATTACCTGAACCCTTGAATCATAACATACACGTTTCTACTCCTTCGGGTGAGTTATTGATGGGTAAATTAGTATACAAGGCTTGCCACATAGATATTGTTAGTCATAAACTATTTGTTGATTTGATAGTTTTAGACATTAAAGATTTTGAAGTCATTTTGGGGATGGATTGGTTAGCATCACATCATGCTAAGGTAGACTGTTTTGAGAAGAGTGTTACTTTCCAAATTCCTCACCAACCAAAATTTAGTTTTGAAGGGACTGGCATCATATCTCCAATGTGTATTATTTTTGCAATGGAAGCCTATAGTTTTCTTAAGAAGGTATGTCAAGGATTTCTTGCAACTGTTACTAGTTTGGAGATGATAGATCCTAGATTAGAATATATTCCTATTGCTAAGAAATTTATGGATGTTTTTCCTGATAATTTACCCGGTCCACCTCCTAATAGAGAAATAGAATTTAACATTGACCTTATTCCTGGAACTATACCAATCTCAAAATGACCATATTGTATGGCACCTTTAGAATTAAGAGAGTTAAAAGTGAAATTATAAGACCTTTTAAACAAGGGTTTTATCAGACCAAGTGTATCGCCTTGGGGTCCTCCAGTGTTATTCGTGAAAAATAAGGATGGGACAATGAGACTATGTATAGATTATCGTGAAATGAATAAGGTAACCATTAAGAATAAATACCCCTTACCTCATATAGATGACTTGTTTGATCAATTAGCAGGTGCACAAGTATTCTCTAAAATTGACCTTAGGTCAGGCTATCATCAATTGAAGATTAAGGACGATGATATTTTAAAATCAGCTTTTCATACTAGATATGGTCACTATGAATTTCTTGTAATGCCATTTGGACTAACTAATGCACCCGCTGCTTTTATGGATATGATGAATAGAGTCTTTAGGAAATATTTGGATCAATGTGTTGTTGTTTTTATTGATTACATTCTCATTTATTCTAAGAGTATTGAAGAACACGATAAGCATTTAGAGACAATATTACAAATCCTTAGGAAAGAGAAATTATATGCAAAATTAAAGAAGTGTGAGTTTTGGATGCCTAGTGTTTCTTTTCTAGGACATGTCATATCCAAAGAGGGAGTGTCAGTTGACCCCCAAAAGATTGAGGCTATACTAGATTGGCCAAGACCAACTAATGTGAGTGAGATTCGTAGTTTCCTTGGATTAGCAGGTTATTATCGAAGATTTGTTGAAGGATTTTCTAGCATTTCTAAACCTCTATCTAGGTTAACACATAAAAAGGTAAAATATGAATGGTCTGAGGAATCCGAGAAAAGTTTTCAAGAAATTAAGAATCGATTAGTGACTGCCCCAATTTGGACTATTCCTTCAGGTACGAAAGGATTGGTGATTTATAGTGATGCTTCTAAAAATGGTTTAGGGTGTGTGTTAATGCAAAATGCAAAAGTAATTGCTTATGTATCAAGACAGTTAAAACCATGTGAGCGAAATTATCCAACCCATGACCTAGAATTAGTAGCTGTAATTTTTGCTCTTAAGATTTGGAGACACTATTTATATGGTGAGACTTGTGAGATTTATATTGATCAAAAGATTTTGAAATATATATTTACTCAAAAAGAATTGAACATGAGACAAAGGAGGTGGTTAGAATTGATGAAGGATTATGATTTGAATATTCATTATCACCCAGGGAAAGCTAATGTAGTAACTGACGCTTTGAGTAGGAAGTCTACACCAAATTTAGCATGTCTTTTTACAAACCAGGAGGCTCTATTGAAGGATTTAAGAAATATGGAAATAGATATTCGTATTTGCGGGTACTTAAAATTAAGATCATGGGCCTGGACGAGTAGACCAATTCTGGCAGCTCAAAGTCCAGGCCCCCCATCTCTTATTTGATTATCCAGTCTCTTCTCACGTCCCCATTAAGGGAGGTTATAGGGAGAGATGGAAGACAAGTTGTATTCTCTGTAACTGCTCTCCGGAGTATATAGAAATAACACCGACTGCATCACCATGGATGTAGGCACATCTTTGCTGAACCATGTACATCCTTTGTTGTGTGATTATCATTTTATGTTCCCTATTATTGCTTGGTGATTTCTTTTCTCTTATCTACTTGTGCTACACAATAATTGTCACCACAATTGGTGCCGTCTGTGGGAAATGTTCATCTTTCCCAGAGAAGAGCCCACACCAAGAAAGGAGTTTAAAATGTCTGGTCACAGTAGCAATGCCCCCAGGCAGGGGATATTCAATAACCACCTGCTCCTCGCAAGATTAGGTCTAAAGTTCAATGTTCAGATCAAAGGTCTCACTTAGAAAGGCTAGCCTCAGAAGAAAGCCAAGGACCAGCGAGGTCCACGCAGATATCCCAACTGATTGATGCATATGAGGCAAGGCTCCACGAGCAAAGGGAGTCTTCTCGCAAACATGAGGCTAAGAATGATCACCTGAAAAGAAGACTGGAAAGACTGGTGAGAGAGAACTTCATCATGATAATAGGAGAAGTCCATACCGCACTCCTAGCCCTTAGGCGAGCAAGTCTCGCAGTCGAGGAAGGAGCCCTAGGCGAGGATCTCAAAAGGCTGAGGATGGCGAATCAGACGACGACCTTTGCGAGAAGCTGCGAAGAGCTCGCCATTACCAGATCCCTACTCGCAGCATCGAGAACATACGAAATCTGGTCCGCAGGGAGATAGACCAACATCCTGCCCATCACGGTACCAGATCGACTCGAGAACCTGCTAGACAAGCTCTCAAAACCCAGTTGAAATCACCTTTCACGAGAGAAATTGAAGAGGAAGAAGCCCCTAAGAAATTTTCCATTTCAAGGTTCAAAATTTATGACCGTAAGACTGATCCCATTGATCACGTCAGACAGTACCGACATGCCATGACCCTCTAGAACCCCCGAGATGCGCTAATGTGCCGAATTTTCCCCTCGAGCTTGCATGACGTAGCACAAAAATGGTTCGAAAGGCTCCCCCACTGATCCATCAGAAGTTTTAAATCCCTGGCCGAACTCTTTACAGCCCGATTCATTTCTAGTAGCTCCCATCCCAAAAGGATGAATGCTTTACTGACAATGAAGAAAATGCCTCAAGAGACACTATGAGACTATGCGAAGAGGTATTGGGAGTTATTCAACGATGTCGAGGATTTCTCGGAACAAGTGGTAGTGGCCTCTTTCAAAATTGGGCTACCCAGCTCTTCCCTTCTTTAACAGTCCCTCAAAAAGAAGGAGGCTATGACTATTGATGACCTAATGTCTCGCATCGAGAAGTACGCTAAGGTGGAGGATGTCACCCGCCTCAGTACAGGAGAAAACGATCGAGAAAAACTCACTACCAAGGGCAGTGACAAAGCTGAGAATCCAAAGAAAGGAAGAAAGAACCGGGAAAAAAATAGCTCCAAGAACGGGGGGAACAATGATGTGTCGAAAGCATTCTAGGCGGTGAACACTGTCTTCAAAGAACCAATTTATAAGATCCTCAGAAAAATCAAACACTAGACATTCATCAAATGGCCTAGAAATATGGGAGGAGATCCCTCGAAGAGGAACAACGCGCTGAGATGCGATCTTCACAAAGAGGGAGGACATAAGACCGAGCATTGCAAAGTTCTTAAATCTCACCTCGAGGAGCTAGCCCAATCCGGTCATTTGAACCAGTTTGTGGAGAAAAAAGCAGGGAAGGTGGCTGCGAATAGAGAAGCAATATCAGATAATGTGCTCGAAGTTAACGTCGGGCATGAGTTCGCAATAATTCACGGGGCATCAAATGCCAAGTAGATCCAAGGAAATTCAGCTCGAATGGAGATGAAGAAACTTAGAGCGGTAATGCATGCTTTTCAGATCGATCCAGCAAAGTCGCTGTCCAGAAAGAATCGACGAGCAGATGACATCAATTATAAAAATCATATTATTTTCATAGATGAAGATCTGGTGGGAGTGAGAACCGCACATCATGATGCTCTGATCATTACCCTCAGGATAGCTAACTTTGACGTCGACAAGTAAGCTAGTCTAAAGTAATGTATCTCGACCTATTCAGAAAGTTGAAGTTAAGAGTCGCCGACCTAAAGGAAGCTATTGTTCCTTTAGTTGGATTCGCTGGAAAAATAACTATGCCCCTGGAAAATATTGTACTACCGGTGCGCGCTAGAAACGCCTCCAAGATGATCAGGTTTTTGGTAGTTGACATCGACTCGCCATACCAGGCCATCCTCGGTAGGGTGTGGCTTCATGTAATGAAGGAAGTATCCTCCACCTATAATCAGAAACTCAAGCATGTAATCGAGTGAGGAATAATGGAGATCCATGGCGACCAAGCGATGGCAAGAAAGTGCTTCATAGTACACATCCGACCAAAGAAAGAGAAGAAGGCCAATCAGCCCAGCGAGAAAATGGAAGAAGGTGTGACACCTTCTAAATGGTAATTAAAGTACGAAAGACCTGGAGTAGATGAGACCAGGCTTCTCCTCTCCGAGAGGGTCGTCGAGGACCTGGTAGAAGTTGCAGCTGGAGATGGAGACAGTAATAGAGTCTTCTTGATTGGAGAATCTCTCACTGGCCAGGAACAAAAGGAATTGACAACTTTGTTGAGACAAAACATAGATGTTTTCACATGGGAACCATACGAGCTGCCTGGAATCGATCCTAATACGGTCTGCCATCAACTACACATCGATCATGCCTTCAAACCAATCACGCAGAAATCACGACAAACTGCACCCGAAAAGGCTAAAGAGGTGGGAAAAGAAGTTGAAAAACTGTGGGATGCAAGATCCATACGGGAAGTAAAATTCCCAAGTGGTTATCCAACCCAGTAGTAGTCTCAAAAAGCAAAGGTAAGTGGAGAGTTTGCATCGATTTCACTGACCACAACAACGTGTTCCCTAAAGATAGTTTCCCCTACCAAAAACAGACCAACTAGTAGATGCCACTGTAGATCATGAGCGAATAAGTTTTCTGGACGCATACTAAGGGTATCACCAGATCCCCTTATATGCCCCAGACCAGGACAAAATGGCGTTCATCACGACAGTTGGGCTATACTGCTACAAGGTCATTCCTTTTGGGCTTAAGAATGCAGGGGAAACCTATCAACGACTAGTCACCAAGATGTTCAAGGACTAGATGGGAAGCACCATGGAGGTATACATCGATGACATGCTCATTAAAAGTAAGAAGAAATAAAATCACCTCTCAGACTTGTCAAACACCTTCGAAATCCTGAGGAAGTACCGAATGAAACTTAATGCAAGCAAGTGTTCTTTCGGTGTCCAGTCAGGAAAATTTATTTGTTACTTGGTCAGTAAGAGAGACATAGATGCTAACCCAGATCAAATCGATGCAATTAACATGGTACAACCACCTCGAACATTCCGGGACGTACAGAAGCTCACTAGTATGCTCGCTGCCTTAAATCGCTGCCTTACCACATGAACTCTCTACTGTACATAATGTGTTTCATGCATCAATGATAAAGAAATATGTCCCAGATCGATCACATATCTTAAGTCACGAACCTCTTCAAGTTAGATAACATTTTTCATAAATTGAGCATCCGGTAGAAATTTTAGACTGTAAAGATCAAATATTACGAACCAAGATAATTCCACTGGTCAAAGTATTATGGCGTAATAACTCAGTTGAAGAAGCAACATGTGAGCAGGAAGTTGAAATAAATGAGAGATATCCGTACTTGTTTGTAAATTAATATGAGTCAAGTTTGGGGACCAAACTTTTTATAAGGAGGGTAGTATGTAATGACCCCACTTTTATATATAGTTTGTTTTTACACTCTTGTGTTACTTATTATCTTATAAATGTTGTATTATTAGATATGTGGTATTATTGGCTATCAATATAACAAACCCCATTTTTAATTACGAAGAATCAACTGTAAAGTGGATCAAATCGAAGTCTGATGACATATCTTAAGGCAAATAATAAATTTTGGGGTAAAAAATATAATTTTATGAAACTTTAAGGACTAAAATAAATATATAAAATGGGCCATTTGGTAAATAAAATATTTTAAATAACCTCTAAGAAATATTCAAAATATGTACTGTGAAATTACCAAAATACCCTTCATGTGTGAAATGACCCTTATACCCTTATCACCTTTCCACCTCGTGCTGGTCACCTCCACCTTACAAATGTCATCTTCAAAGAGAGAGCTAAAACACTTGTCATCATCTACTGATATTAACACCGCAAGACCACTGCGGCATGCGAGACCTCGGCGTTGAATCACCACTCCAAAAAGCTTAGTCATTTGACACGTGACAACACCGAAATTTCCTTGCAAACCTGTAAATAGGGCCTTAGGATTCATTTGAAACTCACACCAATTCCTTGAGAATTATAGTAATAAAGAGTGATAGAAAGCTTGGGAAATATCTTAAGAAGGAGTTCTATAATTTCGAAGAAAGAATTCATTTCGTAGGTATGATTTTATTTAAATGTTGTAATGCATATTTATAATTTTAATTTCGTGCTTTATAGCTTTACTTAGTAGTTATGCTGGGAAAATACACTAAAGGATCCACTAATTAAAACATAAAATTTGGAAACAATCTAAATTGATTTTATTTTTAAAATATGTCAACTTGTTTGAATATATATATACGCTTTTTAAAACGATTTTTGTAAGTAAATGCTCGTTATTATGTTATCTCATTTAAGTAATTCCAAAGTCAGGTCCCGGTGAAATTCTGAGACGAGATGGTATTTAAGTGGTGCCCCTGTGACCCTCCATCTCTACTGGGAATGAATCCGAAAATGTTCTGTCTAGAGGATATGGTATTTAAGCGGTGTCCCTGTGACCCTCCATCTCTACTGGGAACCGACTGATTCGGAAGAACTACGAATTGCATCCTTTAATTACGATCAATAAGTTTTAAAAGTTAAGAGAATGGTTTTTGGTAATCATTTGAAACAAGTTACTATGAAAATACAATATGTAGACTGGACCTTGTTTAGAACACATACTTAAACCTTTATCATATTTGATAGATTAACGTGCGATCGAGGTTCATTATCTATAATTTCGACCTCTATTTTAGGTGAATACTCTATGCAACTTCTTGTGCATTTTGATTATATTATATTATGAAACTATGTATATTTTGTGAAATGCTTTTATTCTCAAAATGCATCTGATACCGATGATTCCATTGTTTGTTATATGTTTATATCTCTCCATATAAACATCTGATTTGAATTCTAAAATTATTGATTCAGCCTATGGAAACTCTCGTACTATGTTGGCCTTGACTACCAGGTGGAAATATTTGGGTGGTACCTTCCCAGCAGGTTTATCGCTGGTGTGCCCTAAACAAGGCGTTGTTCTAGAAATCATAATTATCTGTCTGTGATGTCACCGGGTGGAAACATTTGGTAACACTATCTGTCTGGGACCACTAAAGCTGAATAATTGACATATGCTCAATTATTTTTTCTACTCTGTTCTAAACTGTTTATTCTGAATATATATATTGTCATTTACTTTATATATATTACGTGAAATTCCTATCTCTACGTATATACCTTATGTTCTAAATAGAATTGGTATCTATTTTCTGAAAACCTTGGAATATTTGGAGATTGAATCTCATTCGGCTTTTAGCTGATGTTTTATAATTAACCACTTTTCAGTAAATAATTTGGCTAGCGGATGGAACATAAAATGACTATGTTGAAGATTTAGATTTTAAAGCTCTTTTGTTACCTTAAGTGGAAGTTTCTTTAATTAGATAGAGCATGTTTAGCTCTTTGTGTCAAGTTGTAACTCGTTTATATTTTAATACAAATGAAGTTCCCTTTAGACATATTTGATGATTTAATTCCTCCACTTTTAGTATTTTACGATTCATAACCATGTGATAATACTTCCGCTACATATATTTTAAAAGAAAAAAATTTAACGCCAGAATATAGGATGCCTTAGTGGCATTTCAAGACACTCGTTCCCTACTATTTTCGGGTCGGGGTCTTGACACCATTCTCCCTATACCACATCCTGAAGATTCCTTCTCATCTCCCTCTGAACTGCGAGAGGTAAATATTTCTGGTCAAATAAAACTCAGAAATCATTGATAGTCATAGTATCTCTCTGCCCTGGCGTAGTCATCGACTCCCACCAATGCAGTGCATCACCAACGAGTTTAAAAGTAGCAAGTATTTTCTTCCTCTCCTCGCTACACTCCACCATGCGTAGATGGCGCGGCATATCCTTCTTCCACTGATTAGCTCTAATAACATCAGAGCCTCCATTAAATTCCCGGGGATGCCCCTTTAAAAAGTACTCTCTAACTCTCTCCCATAGGGAAGGTCCAATAGGAGCTTGTACATCCTGAGCCCGTGTTTGCTGGGATTATGGTAATTGCTGAACCACGATGGTTATAGCAGCATTGAACACTTAGGCCACAATGTTTACGACCTCAGCAACATTTATGGTTCCTTATTGTGCCGGTGGAGGACCTACCTCCTCTTCTACAACTCTATTCCTTCTAGCGGGGAGACCTCTATTAGGCGTCATCTGAGATAAAGAAATAATAGAATTAGAATACTATATAAAAAAATATATCTTGCATAAGATCGCAAACATGAGTGACAAGAAGTCCTAACATTAGGCTATATATCAATGAACGCTATCGTAGAATGTGCCAAGTCCACATAGATGCTCTGATACCATCTGTGACAACCCGCTCACCAAAATATGGGGTGGCCAGCCCGATACTCCAATATAACAGGGGTCATGGATGGAATCATTCTCAGCATCACAACAATATAATAAGTATACGAGATAACCACCCAATATTTCAGAAAACGGGCTGCCAAAAATTTTGTTTTATTAGTTAAGGAAAAGAATTAAAACAACCCAATTTGAAAAGAAAGTGGAAATCCACTGGAACATATATTACATCCATAACAAGTATACAATAAGGGGACTGAATAAGCTATCGGTCAACAGTCACATACAACGTGTTACAATAGTTTATTTAGTTTCATAATACATTACAATAAGCAAATACATAAGCTTGGGCCACACGCCCGAGTAAAAGATCCGATCATAACTAGAGTACAAAAATTAAGGTGTCTACACAAAATATCCCGTAATATCTGCAAAGTATCACGGCTCCCCAAAAACACCGGAATAGGATAGTCAGAACGGGCGTCCATATGGAGGAGCACCTGATCAGATACAAGATTCATGCACAACAAGAAAGACGAACGAGTCAGGGCCCGATTTTATATGATCACCAGATGAATCCAGAGTATAATAGTTATGAACAATTAATCATGAATGAAAAGATGAGAATCTACTAACACAACTGCAAAGCATAAACTAAGACAATTTAAATGGTTATAAAATAAATTTAGTTATGCAAGATGATATAAATGAATATTATTAATTAAAAGTCTTCCATCATTTCACACGGTTTCATTTCATCTTTCCATTCCTTATCACGAATATAATTACTATTATATTCTCTTTGTGGCATTCCATTCCTTATGAGGAATATAATCACTATTATATTTTCTTTGTGGAATTTATCATACATCAAGTTCCACTTGATTAAGAATAGTTATATTAATAAACATATAACGATTCTAAGACCGCCCGTCCGGGTTTCCCCACTGTGTACACCCCTAAATGACCATCATCTTCCATGGTGTATCAACCAAGACAACGTGGGCACCCACAACGCAAGATGTCGAGAAGTGGCCATATGCCTGCGGGAGAGTCATAACCACACCCGGAATCACCTCACCATCGCAGAAAAACATACAATAACCGCTCATATGGCCTTTGGAGAGGTGTGTTTAAGTACATTATCATTTACCATATTCATGATTATGTAAATTATCATTTACCCGTGTTCCATTTCCGATTCCATTTAAATAGATGCATCATATTTCATCCGGAGCCATACGTAATTCATGTCATCATTATAACTTCAATGAATGAATAAACTCTCAAATTACTTTCCAAACATTTTCATGGTGATATAATAAACCATCAAGATCATCATAACTCAATTGAGCTTCGAAAGTCTCCCAATATGACCTTACAACTCCTAGACTCATAAAACCTAACTAAAGGAAACGAATGCCCTAATATCACCTTGTACACCCCCGTAATAAGCCCCATTTGGTTCATTGCTGATCTAGGATAGTTACTAAATCACCTAGGACTCTAGGAATCTAAGTTTACTTAATACAATAAGGTTACTAAGTCCTAATCCTAAAGAAAAAGGGTTGGAATTGAGTTAGAAAAATAACTCAAAAGTGCAGGATTTCCGAATCGATTCGGTCTACAAGCGAATCGATTTGAACCAGCCGAATCGATTCAGATAAGAGGACCTGACTTTCTGCATACTTGCTTAATCGATTTGGATAGGCCGAATTGATTCGGTTCACTCAGACTTGTAAGATGCACCTATAATGAATCGATTCCCTAGGGGTCAATCGATTCGCACAGCCCATAATTGCCTAAATCGGCTATGGAGTCTTGGACTCCATATTTCCCCCAACTCATTTCTACTCAAACCCAGATCATTTATTGCAACCAACCATTAATAAATGCATCTAACAACTTTGATTTACAACAATAAACACCTAAATTAACTTCCAAGGGTTCAAAACCTACAAATCCATTTCAAACCCTAACATTGTAAAACCATAACCAATCCACAACAATCAATACAAATTATTCATCCTAAACCATATATTAGCAAGTAGAAAACTTGCCTTGAGGTAGAAATATTAGATTTTCTTATAGTAGCAACAATCCCAAACCTCAATCTTCAATCTCTCTCTTTCTCCTCTCTTTTCTACACAATTTCTCTTCCTCTCTCTTTCTCTCTAGGTTAATGAATACACTTAAGTGAAATAAATGAGGTGCAAGACTAAATCGTGGATTTAGTCTAAAATTCCCAACCTAAATGGGTAATACCATATTAAACTGACTCACAACTACACATTTTATTCAAAACCAGTCAAAAGTGCCTGAAACATAAAAATACAATATGGCACTTAAATCGACTATCTCGCACATTTCGGGGCTAACTACGCCCTCTAAATTGGCATCTGGCAATTTTATAAATCATTTCAAGTTCTGGTTTCATTCAAACCATTTATGCCATTTAAAGCATATGACACTATAAAACGCAACATGAAGATATTTACTTACACATACAGTAAATATGCAACAATTTAATAAATATTAACTTTCAACTCATTCAATTTATATTTACCCCATATTCCAACATTTTATATAATTACTCCACCTAGTAAGTTAATATAAAATAAGTTCTCAAAAGAGAGGGTTGTTATAGTCATCAATGTGGTGGATTGCTGGCCAAAGGGTTTATAGGTGGTGTAAGAGATTTGGGGAGTCCATTGAATACAAATGGAATACTTCAATGAAAGTGGTCTTGACTTGTGGTAGTAGGTGAAAAGTGTTGTACGTTTAAGCTACACAACAGATCGATTGTAGAAGGTTTTCTTGAGGCCCAAAAGGTATGTAAGTATCATGGGGCTTCAATAAGTTGATATTGATGTAATACATAATGATATATCTTAGTACTGAGGATTTGGTGATGTTGGGAGATCATTTCTCTTTATAGAAAGGTTTGTTCAGATCATATGTTATGAAAGAACTCCGGTAATGTGGTTTTTTAGCTTCGCTAAGGAGGCATATTGGAATGGCTGATGCTTTTAGGAAGATAGAGGGGTCATTGATATCTACTACAATAATGGATCTTCTTTTGAGATGAATGGAGGTCTTTCGGACCAAGCAGTTGTCTATATGAGCTAAGGTGTTAATCTGGGGATCTTTCTTCTTACTTGAGGGTAGTAGTGGGGCCCAAGAAGCATTGAACTAGCTTGTGTTAAATGGGGTATCACCATTAATACAATGTATAAAGTAAAATTTTTAGAATTTGTAACATTAGGTTTATATCCCTTTATCATAAGTCAGACCCGAAATTGAACATTCTAATTCAAACACTATAGTTAACAAGTAATCTAACAAATCACTAGTAAAGTTTAAGAAATATATCCTGAAAATTGGTGGTGAAAATATTTAATAGAATAAGTATCGGTATAATTTGTAATTAAGTAAACTCATCCACATAAACAAAACCATTTAAGTTTTAGTGTTTATCTTTCTTGTACAAATACGTTGTCATACATAAGATTATTCATTCCCAATTTCTTATACAAAGTGAATTTTAAAACATAAACCTAATCTAAAATTTAGCTTACATCATTTGAGTCATTTTTACTGTTCGCCACTTTCTATTGAGATTTATTATCACAGTAATTCTAGACATATATAAGATTTTGACATATATTTGTTAACACACTGATATGTCATATACGTATTAGTTTGTGGTTTGAGTGATAATGAATGCAAATCAAACACCATCCAATGTATACATGACATGTCAATGTATCATGAATAATGTAAATGAATCTTATGTCAGTGTATAATTACTCTTATAATACATCTTCATACTAAAATGTTTTTTGGACTAACATTTTAGGCTAATAAACGACTAATTATTTATACCAATGTAGACCCAGTGGAAAGTTTGATTCTTCACTTTTCTAGATATCTTATAATAATGAATTATAATTATAAGTATTATAAAACTACGGAATTTTGGTACAAAGTATATAATTTAATGTACGGCTTGCATATACAAATGAAAGAAATACAACATACATCATCTATAAATTTATAAGCACGATATTATTTGGTAAATGTCGTAGAAAAAAGTTATATCCTGAATCAATGAATACATAACAAAATCCTAGAAAAAAGGATTAATAAAATAGGAAAAAAAAGATTAAAACAAAGTCATATAACAACAACACAATTGAGTTCAAATTTTTGTAACTTATAGAGAATAACGTTTTTTATGTTGTGGATCAATATACACCGAATAAAAATTTAATTCTCGAATCTTCGATTAATGAAACATTGGAAAGGTTACAAAGATAAAAATTGGGTTTAAAGAAGAAACCTAGTTTTTATAATACAAAACCCTAAAGGATCCAGTTGTGATTCGACGTGGATAAAAGTAATTCTAGATGATGGGGGCTCCCTTATTTGGTTCTCCAAAATCTTGATACACTTTCTGAAAATCTCAAGTGTTCTAATGTACCATCCCCCCCTCCCCCCCCCCCCCCCCCCAAAGATATATAGGTATGTGGCCACCTATTAAGATGAAAAATCCTCCTTATGAGTGTGGTATGGTGGCCTCTCTCTTGTCCCCTTAACAAAAATGAGAATAGCATTTTTTTCTCACCCTTATCAAACCTTAATTTTATGAAAAATGAATTAAAACCTTTTCCCACACCTTTACATATATGTATAAAAGGTGGTTTGGACTAAACATGGTTTCTTGTGAATCTGTCCGGACTACATGGGCCGATGGACTATATGAGGGACCTAAGATAAATAATAAAATTGGCTTCAAATAAGTAGTGGAAAATACCTATTTCAAATTTCCTTTATAAATTTCTTTCCTTATTGAATTGTAATTAATTCAACTAAATAATTATGATTGTACTGCTATTTCACCATCTTACAAATTCTTAGATATAGTGAGGCATTTATTACAAAGTTGTTAATGGTGAACAATTTGATTACCCATGTTATCCTTTCGATACCAGCTTGGTTAAATTAATTTCCCATTAATCAACTTTAAGGAACATATAATCAATTTCCTTAATTTGCATACTTAACTTATTTTTCTAATTATGTCGAATTATAAATAATTAGGTTTATAGGTGGAATGAAAATTTTATAAATCTATGAAGGGGTTGTCATAAGCTTAGGTATCACTGGATGTGGACTCCTGTGAGTCATGACCTCAGACCTACCTATATAATTGTCACGAAGAATGTCTATACCATTTAATTAAATATAAAATTGAATATCACCCCTAACAATCTCATAGACAACTACATGAGCATCCCAATTATCATAACTTTGGGTATTACGAATCTCTGCAACATTTGCAAATGCTATGAGATTTCTCGAGTCCAATATAGACATCTTTTAAACTCAAATCTCATGGTTTGTACTGGTTGCCCGCCATCTGAGATAAATCATTAGGATTGCATGAAAACTGTTACGATAGTATCTCAAGTCCTCATCTAGGTTTTGAATAGGTCAATTGTGATGGAATCAAATTTTCAATCTTCTTGTCATCATCCCAATGTCATATCACTGGATTTCCTACTAAGCACTAGTGACCAATATGAGTATGAAATAATACATTTAAAGAATTATAAAGCATTGTTAAAAACATGAATCTCATTTCCAAATGAAGAAAACAATTTTCCATTGAACAGTAATAAAACATTTTACACATGGTTTTACGAATAAACCCCAAGAATTTTATATTGGAAAAATATACTATGTTGAATTTATGGCAAAACATAAGTTGTTGTAGTAATTTACTTAATCAAACTGTTTACGAAGGATACAATAAATTGGCATCTATTTTATGCATGCTTACAGCAAAAAATGCAATAAATCATTACAAAGATAAATAGTGTCAAGATAAAACCATAAAAAATGTTTTTATGAAGTAGAACCTATAATTTAATCTCATATTTCCTCTAAACTAGAATTATACGACAAATGAATAGTCATGCTAGAGTCTCTCACGTGGTTATTATAATATAAGATAATTATAATTAATCATTTTTCCAAATGCAATATATGGAAAATCAATAATAACTTTACATATCAAAACATATGATTCTTTAATTGTGTCATTACATACCCTTTGGATCTAAATTTAATCTATTTACAACAAAGGTGTATTCCCTGAATATCAATGAAGAATTTAATTTATACCAAATTTGATGCCTAAAATGTTTATATAAAATCCATGTCGAGATCTTAAGGGCCCTCCACCCCTTGCCAAATGTTTTGTGTTGGATGCTCAATTATTTAACATGATATCAAAGAATACTATTTATTTACCAGTGGCTCAATCCTCTGTGTCACATAATATAAATATGACCACACTTTAATCTCAAATAAAGCATCATGCTTGTTGGGGGGGGGGGGGGGGGATATTGAGTCTAAAGTCCCACATGGGAAAATCAATGCGTCGCCCCATAATTTATAAAATTTTGTGCCCCATCCCCCCTTTCCTATTGGTTTTGGACCGAATGCTCCAATAATTAAAAAACATTCAATTGAAAGTATTGTTTATTATATGATAGACCAAGTAAACTTATACTAACTAATATATTAAAATCCATTTCGTTTGAGGTAACATGCTCGAATATAATTATTTTTAATTTACGGTTGATCACCTTGTGTCAACTTGCAATTACCTAGATGTAAGTTATAAAATAAATTACAATCATAATGAAATAATAGGAAGAATTAAATATTATAATGAATTTCTCACATTTCAATAACATGGATTGTATTTTATGGGAGGTATGGTTCCTAATATTATATCATGATGTAGGATTTTTAGACCAAACAAAGGGATGTTAGTTTGGCGTAACACACAGTTTTTCAATGTGGGGGTAAGAAAACCACTCTAATACAACTAATAGATCACTTCATACAACAAACAATGGTGATTAAATTTATTTGCATTATAAATCACACACAAGATATGTAAGATTAAAATATGGGTGAAAATAAGATAGTAGAAAATTAACAGGCACATATAACTATGTTCCACTATTGACATGCATACACACACACATATAAAGTGAGGGAGGGGGAGAGAGAGGGAAAGACATCTTACAGGTTCAACAAACACAATGGTGAGAAAAGATGGAAATTGGTTTGTTTAGTAATTGTTCTGCGACATCCAACCTAGTTATCCCATTGGTAAGGGGAATACTTGTTGGACTCGTACAATACACGATGGTTTAGAGTTTGATACCACCCAACTGATAACTAATAATAAGTGGGGCATGTGTCATGGTGCCCTTAGAAAAGGGTTCGTTCGAATGGAGGTTTAGGGCCATTAAAAAAAGTAATTTTTTTGCAATAAGGTTTCATCTCTAGTTTTGGAAATAACCACAAAATAATATAATCTAGTGCGATGAAATATACACTAAATAGAATTTGATTAGATAATTTTCATCATGAAATATGAAAATTATGAGCATGGATTTAAAAGCATGTTTTGGGTTTTCTAAATGTCCTCAGAAGTTATAAAGAAGTGTTACTTATAGAATTTTATTTTTTGGCTCACTACATGGTTTTTTAATACATCTTACATTTACAATATTTAATTAATTGTAAATTAATTATCGGATATTTATGAATTGTTATTTTTTTATGACATGTGTTATGTCATGTTATGATTTAAGATGTTGGACTTCCATTATGTTATTTAGCAAGTTCAGATATGGCTTTGAGATAATTCATATGTTGTATAACATAGCTGAGATTGGTGTTGACCTAGTTTTATTACTATAGATGTTACCGAACTTGTAATAAACCATTAAGATTAATAATTATGTGCCATGGCGAGCGGCGTGTTATCAAGGGTTTCACTGTTTGTATTAATACTCGGCATCGGGTCCCACTGATCATGAAGTATATTCTTATAATGATGATTAGTTGTCTAATTAATTAATATTTATGATTTAAAAGTAAGATACGCATATTAGATAACTCTTTTTTTTTATTAAAACAAGTAACTAACTTAATAAAATGATTGACCCGTAAAACAAGCTAACCTAAGAGTGGATTAATGAGTTGTTTAAAGAGTGACATTTGATGTCATTTAAGTGAAATTTTATTCCATTGGGTTAGTTTTTGGCTTCGGCCATGATTTAATTCATTTGCAGCTTATTTTAGGCCATTTTATTTAGGGTTATTTTAGTGCCCTTACCTAATTTTGGGAGTACTAATTTAATACAACCTATTACCTTAACCTAACTATCATAAGACGTATTAGGATAGCTCTAGCTACTAAGGAAGAGCATGAGGAAACCGTTGATTGGAGATCGAAAGTTTGTACTAAAGAATTGGGGGAAATTGGGGATTAATTTTTTAACCAATCGATGGAAATTTTACTTTATTTAAGAATGTAATTATATTTTTGTTAGAATAATATTAATAGGTTTGAATCTATAAACATCACATTGTAATTTAATTTTAATTCGAAATAAGTCTATAATTTTTAATTTAGATTGATTATTTTATTAAACCCTAGCAAATGTTGAAGAATTAATGGAGTTTTGTTATTGAATCATCAAATGAAACAAAAAATTCACACTAATCTAAACTTGAATACACAACGTTTGAATCTTAATTATTATATTTTGGAATACCCCACACTTTCTACTGATTGTTAACATAAATTCATAGGCTAATTTCATTATTCATGTGTAAATATTGAACTTATGGTAAGTTTCTTAAAATCGGTAGCTATATCTTTAAATGATTTTTTCATCTTCCATAACTTGGAGAAACTTGTTCCTAAGACTCCTATGATGTGTAGTTTGGTAGGAGAAGTAAGAAATTTGAGTTACATTGGTATTTAAGGTCGGAGGTTTTTGTCTAGGGCCACAAAAAGAGAAGGTGAGAGGAACAAGACCCACATGGACCCGTATGATCAATCCGTCCTAGCTCTTTATTAATCGAGACTGAGGGCCAAGACAAGTGAGGATCGATTTGGGGGATTTTTTTGTGGTTTTGACGTTACGATGATTTAAAGACTTGTGTATATGTAAAAGATAGATTATATGGTAGTAGGTTGTACAATATACAAAGTTTAGGAACATTTAGATTTAGGTCGAAATTTATTTATAATATTTAGTGCATATCAAGTGTGTAAATCTTTTTAATGGAATGATTATTTTTATAGCCCATAGAGTAGGGTGGCGTATTACGATTTAATTTTGTGTCATTTTAGTTAAATTTTATTAATTTAATAATAAATTAATATATGGAGTTAATAATTACTTATTTTATGTGGTAATGATAAAATTCTTAATTGGGATGAAAATTAAAATTTTCATGTGCTGTGACTTTTGTATCACACATCATATAAAGATAATTGGTTATATTAATTGCATGATATTGGAATATGTATTAGGCTGTGAGGTATTCCATTGTGTACTGAGGTAATACCATTTCAATGGGGCTCAAGAGTGACGAGGAGTCCCCAAGATGTGTTATTAGAGCTTTAGATTGGGCCAATGGGGTAGGTGTAACCTTTGGGATAAGGTTTGGATTAGTTTTGGTAGTATTTTTATATCATTTAGACACTTAAAATTAGGCACAATATAAACCTAAAGGTTTACAATTCAATGTGGACAAATGGACCGGATTGGTCAAATAATTTCGCAAAAACATAAACCCTACATTCCTTATAGATTTGGGAAAATTTTAGAAGGTATTTGGAGAGGAAGAATAGGGGATTAAGAGGAGACATCGCTCGTTTGCAGTGATCAAACAAGAAATCTCTTACTTTAAGATGATGTAACCTTTAACTCATTTATGCTTTCATTGTCATGTATTTAACGCTGGATTTTGAAGAATGTTTATAGATATATCTTCTATCCAATGTTTATAGATGTAATCTTCTATCGAATGTTTATAGATATAATTTGAGATCTTAATCATGTACGTATTGGGTTTAATCGTGTTGTTGAATTGAGCCAATATTGGGATAAAAATATGTCTTCAAATTGGGTTTTGGTTGGAAACCTTTAATTGGGATTTTGTTTCAACATGATTATGTTATAAAACTCATAATTAGGCTTCATTTCCATACAGAAGTGGAAGACACGAGTTAAATTTATGTTTTGATCTAATCTCATCTATGTATTATAATACCCCGTAATTTCTGCGTATTTAGAATTTAATTAATTGAGTAATTAAATAGAAAATACGTTTTAATATAAATTATGTGAGTAGAGTAATTTAATGTGATTTAATAATAATTACAATTATTAATTGAGTTAATAATAATTGTAGTTATTAAATATTAATCGAGAGATAGATACTGATTAATATGGATATGATGTTTACGCCATAGCGAGTGATATGAGCATAATTTATGTTACCTCACCAAGAGTTGCGTGTAGACTATTTTGAGGTAAGAAACGAGAGATATATTTTAAGTGACTCAGATAATAATTTAGAGACCACGGATGAGCCCAGAAGCGGCGAATTTGTCAAATTAGTATACTGGTATGTCAATTGAGTCATCGATCAATTTCGGGCCAAACCGGCACTTTACGGGGGTAATTTGGACATTCTAAAAATAGAGGTTAAAGGACCTACGAAAATTAGAGTCCTATGTGTAATAATTAGAATTGGAGGTTAGGGTTCATAAGGAGGGTTTGCGATGGATTAGAAGGTGTTCTTGCATCCCAAGAACCTAAGTAGTGAAGATTTGAAGTGAAGCACATCAAATCATCATCTTCATCATTAATTCAGATCACCTCTGTACAGGGAAAGTGGTTTATTGATATTAAATTCAAATTTATAATACCCATGTGTAGGGTTACATGATTTATGAAAATCCTATTTTACCTTCGAGGAGAAAAAGATTAATTTTGATGCATGTTTGGTTAGGATCGCATATAGTTAATATTAACACATGTAGAGGATTGAAAATTAGAAGAAATTCGATTGTCACTACAGATCTTAATTTTGAGTTTATGCTAAAATCAATATGAAGAATACCATCTAGGGTTTAATGGAAATTAAAATTTGATGATTCTTGGAAGGATTTCGTATGGATTTGATGATATATTTACGTGAGGATTTGTCCATATACATGTTAGTATTGTTTTGTAATGATGGGAGAGTGTTTTCTAAGGTTTTAAGAGGTTTATAAGGATAAAAATCAGAGAAAATTGAAATCGGGCATGGCTGATATCTGGACGATCGATCGACGACCAAAAACCATCGATCGATTGACAAAAGCTGATTCGAGGATCTTTTGTGCATTGAGGGTTATTTAATTCCTAACGATCAGTGGAACCTTAGGAATGATATTATATCTAGTTGGGGACTTGGTAAAGACCAGTAGGTATATATTTAAGTCCGATAGGGTCCTTTATAGTGATACTTAAAGTAGGGATCGATGAGGATATATCTATTGGGATGTGTATTGAGAAATGTGTAGCATGAGTTATGGTGGGAAAGTAACATTTATCCATGATACATACCAATAGAGTGAGTTAGGCTTAGCTACTAAAATTACAAAGGGGCTAACTAGGTCCCTTCGAGTTGGGTGAATACTCGAGGAAGGGCGATAAAGAGAAAAATAAAAAAAATAAAAGAACGGTAAGTATTGGAGAGAAATATACTACGTACTAATGTTAATCTTTATGTTATGTGAATACATATAAATTTTGTACTTAGGTTGGGTGAGTACTTACAGTGCCGATATGATATTGGAGTTAAGGATTAGACCGAACCAATATTTTACTATTTCATTTACGTTTGGAGTCAAGGATTACACTGGGACACTGTAAATGATAGGAGGACTGAAGCTAATGATCTTACCAGTCCAATACTCCTTACTATATATATTGTGTGTGGAATATATAATAAATAAATAATTTACTTGGGTCAAATGGTAGATGGTGATATGATGTTCATACATCTAGAAGATAAGTAATTTGGGATAATTGGAGTCGATGATTAGAGTGGGCCAATTATCCTTATAGTATATATTGTGTGTGAAATATATAGCTTATGATTTTATATTTGAGTGTGATAGTAGACTTGTAGATGATATACATAGAGATGTACATCTAAATGGTAAATTAAGTAGGGAGAAACATAATCACTAAATTTAAAATAGAATTGGAATAGGCTATAGTAAATTATGTAATGAAACTTAATTGTGGAGGTTAAACAATGATAGGATAATTATGGTGGACGATTATTCGAACCAATGATCCTTATCGTATATGTTGTGAGTGAAATATATACCGTATCAAGAATCTGCTTGTGTGGGATTGTAGATAGTTAGATGCCGTGTACACATCTAATAGTAAGTTGAGTATATAAACGTAATTATAAAGATTTAATGTTAGATAGTGGATATCTAAAGGATAAAATTAAGTGCTGAGACTTAATCAAAGACATGGAAAGAGAGCATGTGAAGAATGTTACGTTTGTCTTAATTAACAAATGAGGGATGTTAATAAATTTATGTTTTGTATGGGTGGTACGGGAACATAGATGTGTAGATAAGTTCATCTGAATACTCTAGTATAATTAGCTTGGGTAGTATATCTAGGTGGGTTAAGTATAGAACGTTAGGTGTGCACTATAGATAAGAGGCGAGGAGAACTCAAGAGAGAGTGTATGCGAACATGTTTATTCAATAACTAAATTTTATTGTGATAAATGATTGCTAAATATTTTAAAAATGTTTTTAGTGCTAACTCTTGGTATAAAATAATTGCAAAACCTTTTAGGTGTCTAGACACAGGGATGCCAGACTTGAGGATTTCATTACACGGACTCGGAGTTGTATCACTGTGGATGTTGACCGGAACTTGAGTAGACGATTCTACCTGTCTGATCTAATGTAGAATCTTATTTTATATTCCATTTTTGGTAATTTTGTGCATTGATGATTTACAGTTATTCAGTTCTTTTGAGTATCATGGATTATGGTTTTGAACTTTTAGTCGATGGTTTATCGGCAAGTCTTTCATTCGTATACATTGTCTTGGATTGAACTCTACTATACTGTGAATGTTTTATTTAGTTTTTTCGCATGGTACATTTTATTGTGTTAACGAAAGATAAAATTTATCACCGATCTAATTTCACTTCGGTGGTTAGTAATAAAAAAGTTTTCGACAGTGATGCTAAGAATGAATCATATGAGAAACATGTTTTTATTTAATAAATTCATGATCACCCGATGGTTAATTAGTCGGAGTGTCATAAATGGTATCATAGCATCAGGTTCTAGTGTCCTTAGGATCTATACGGCTTACAGTAACAACCTGCGTCATTTTGGGCTATTTTAATTAATTTAGGAAAATGGAGGAAAATAAAGTTTTTGATAAAATTATTTTTATTGCTCAAACTTGTTGGTTATTATTTTTAAAGGCGATAATTTCAAACGGTTTCAAAATCGAAGTTAAAATGGATTTTAAAATGATTTTTAAATGTTTTTAACTCTTGGAGTTGTTTTGAATTCCAACTCTTCATTTCTTTGCCGTATTTAAAGGAGTATTTTGGATTCCAACTCTTCATTTCTTTGCATTATAAAAGGAAGTCGTGGGCAACCCTTTTTAACATACTTTTGGGCATAAATTTTGGCAGCAAATATATTTTATATTCCTCTTCTTTTTATATACAAATTGGACCTTGTGATTTGTGAGTTCCGACCTTAGATTAGAAGTGTTATTGGGGCTATTTTGTTGGAGGTTCATGTAACAACCCAGGTTTTCAAGCGACTATTTTATACTATTTTGCCTAATGGGCTAATTTTATAAAATAGGGAATGTTGGAGTAAATATTACTTCCCGTGAGACTTAGGGATAATATTTACTATATTTTGACTATTTACCGTTATGAGAAGGTAAATAGTGTTATAGTGTGTATTTTGCGTCGTTATATGTAAAACGACGGTTATGACCTATATTTAAATCGGGTAAAATTAATGAATAAAAAAATGGAATTTGAACGTAAAAATAGTTCACACTTTCCCGAATGCCAAATAGGGGGTGCGGTTGTTTTTAGAATGGTCGAGATAGTCGAAATAAGTGCCCAGTTGTAATTTTTGAGACTTAGGCATTTTAAGGGGTTATGACTCAATTAAGTGGTTACGAGTCATTTTAGTGGTGTATTAACAATTAAAAGTGGGGATTCATGTTGTGAGACCCGTATAAGTCCCCCACCCCTTTTCCTTTGTTCATTTGTGTTAGAAGCCAAAGGAGAGAGAGAGAGAAGAGAGAGTTGGGAGAAATGGAGATAAAGAGAGAGAAATGAAGATTTGGACCGGATTTCCGTTTCTACCGGAAGAGGATCAGAGACTACGAACCTCGAGGCAAGTTTCTTACTTGCTAGATATTGATTTAATGTGATAAATTGCATGTATAGTTAGGTTTTGGAGATTTAACCCATAAATGGGTATTGGTTGATTTTGATGATTAAACCCGTAAATCTTAGTTTTAATTTGATTTGAGGATAAATTATTAGTTGTATATGGTGTAGGAATGATTTGGTAGAATTAGATGTTGTTGATGTTGGGCAAAAGGAAAGATTTGGGGTTTTGGGATTTTAGGATTTATGTAACCCGTCACCCCAAACTGGGAAAAATCCTAGGACCGAATTGATTCGGCCCAATGGGCGAATCGATTCGGATAAGGAGAGGGTTACAGGTCTTGCAGACCGAATCGATTCGGATTTAAAGCAAATCGATTCGGCAATTGCATAAAGCCAGTTTTTGCTCACCGAATCGATTCGGCTATTTAGCGAATCGATTCGCAAGGGCGAATCGATTCGGCCCAAGGGGCGAATCGATTCGGTTCCCCTGTTTTTGTGAGATTTTCTTATATTGATTTTTAGCCCTTTTTCTTTTAGGTCCAAGTCTTAGGAACCTTCCTTTGGGAAGTAATTAAGAGTCCTAGAGGGTGGTTTTGGGTAGACGAATGCCCTAGGATGATAACGGGATATTTAGGCTTACCGAGGGCTAAGTTGCGTAGGTTGATATCCGAATGATTTAGGAGATTAACCTAGAAATGAAATTTGAAGTTAAAATATTAAAGTTGAGCTTTTGAGAGACACTCCATTATGGAGACTCACTTTGAGGGTTTATGAATTATAAACTATTTGGGGATATTTTGATGGTTAGTGGCACTTTGGGGTCTTAGGTCCTTAATAAAATATGACTTAATAAGGAAATAATGCACCTTCTAAAAGCTGGTGCTTAATGGCTAAATGGATGATTTTTGGAAATATAAAATATGAGTTTTCAAAAATGGAAAAAGTAATGTTTTTCATAAATGATAATTTATGGATACACACCTCTCTAAATCGCTATCATAAGGGAAGTCGCGCGCGTTGTGGTGAAGCCCCCTGGCTAATGATGCAGGGTGGATATAGTCCCTAGGCCATGGGAGCGCTTATGGTTGTATATTTTCTGCGGGGGTAGGGAGATTTCGGGTGTGGTCGTGGATACCACGCAGGCTCATGGACGCTTCCCGACGTTTCGATAGGATCCTAGGTTGTCTTGGAGGCCCAGGAAGATGATAGCCATTTAGGGGCGCACACAATGGGGAAACCCGGACGGGCGGTCTTAGAATCGTTATATATATATATATATGAATATAACTATTCTAAATCAAGTTTGACTTGATGTTTGTTGAGTGCCATAAAGAGCACGATGTAAGGCCATAAAGAGCCTATGATGATGATCATATTCCTGATAAGGAAGATATTTTTACAAAGTGAACAATTGTGATAAATGCCTATAGAGCATGAAAAGTATGATTATATTTCCTATTAAGGAACAAATTCATGAAATGAATTAGTTACGATGTAAGTAAATTGGGTAAACATTTGATAAAGTGTTGTACCATATATATGTATACTCCTAAAGATAGAATTAGGAATTGTGCCAATAGGTGATGGATGGGTTTTTACTTTTATATTTTTCTTTATGTAGCTGTAGATGTGACCTCCCACACTTGTGCACACACTTGTAATTATTTATTATTTCGTGCTTAGGGTCTAATGTATCTCGACGATCAACCTTGCCTAAGTAGTAGTGTATCGGGGGGGTTCCATGTTTGGATTTCGGTTTGCGAGACACCCCACGCACGAATAGGGCATAGTGTTGAGACTAGGGAGCAGTTAACCTTTAGTACTTAAATTAATTAGGACGGGGTCTAATGTATCTCGACGATCAACCTTGCCTAAGTAGTAGTGTATCGGGGGGGTTCCTTGTTTGGATTTCGCTTTGCGAGACACCCCACGCACGAATAGGGCATAGTGTTGAGACTGGGGAGAAGTTAGCGTTCTGTTCTTTCTATTAACCAGAGCATCATTTATATTGCGCTAGGTTGCTGCTAGATTGAGAGGTGAGGAATATTATTGTTATCTGCGAGAGATTTACGCACTTACCTGCCATGCATTTGAGTCACATGGTAATCATATCAAACCCGGCCCTGACCGGTTTCTATATTTCCTTGTATCTGCATTTCTTTGCCGTTACAGGTGCGCTTCCGCATGGACATCTGTATTTACATATTTCATTCCAGTTGTCATGGAGCTACAGCATGTTGCGGATGTTGTAGGATACTTGTAGTAGATGCTCCTTTCTTCTATACTCTAGTTATGTTCAGTATAGTTATTCGGGCGTGTTTGCCCACGGTATTGCACTCATTTATAATATTGTAAACATTGATTGTAATATTTATTATATTATTTGTATTGTTCTGTGCACCGAGAGCTTATTCGGTGATTTTTATGGTGTTGTCATACTATATTCATCGATTTTTGATACCCACCGTTTTCACAAATGGGATTGTCTAAGTGTTTCTCTTTACTTTTAAATTTTTTTTGTATATGACAATCCGTTTTTCTAAAATGATTGGTGGTTATCTCATACTATTATGTTAATCGACAGTGATGCTGAGAATGGACCATCTATGATTCCTGTAATTATTGGAGTATTGGGCTGGCCACCTATTATTTTAGTAGGCGGGTTGTCACTGATGGTATCAGAGCATTAGGTTCTAGAGTCCTTAGGAATCTGTGCGGATGTTTTACGTCTTCTGCGTTCCTCTCTGTTTGATGTAGAGCCTTAGGAATAAGGTCATTGAATTCTCTGGTGATATTTCGTTCTCCTGCTATGGTATGAGGACCCCGAAGATCTTCTGCGCGATCGTGTGAGACTTGTAAGTCGTTAGGTGAAGGGCGTTGAGGAAGGCCGTTGTGAAGGCGTCGTGGGATGGGATTACTATAAACTGTAGGCTGTGGTCAGGAATAAGGACCGCTTGGGAGGTCCTTCCCTTGTAGCATTATTTTATAATGCTGCCGTGACTACTAAGCACAGTGAAAATAGTTTTCCCAAGTACCGTTGTCGGTAGAGAGTGGTACTATGCTTGGGACTCCGAGAAATTTTAATTCGGAGTTGAGAGGTTCTTTATTAGGACAACATGTTGAAGTTCGGTTGGTTAGAGTAAGTGTAACCTCGTTCGGTGATAACGTAAGGCCCGAGAGTTTTGGCCCAGAGATGGGTGTAGTCGCCTCGTTATGGTGGGGCAGAATGTTTTTGCCCATAGAGAGAGCCTCTCAGTGGAAATTCTAGGCTCGTAAGTAAGTGTTGGAAACACTTTTAGGGAGTAGTGTTCATGAGACCCCCTAGTGGACATCCAGCTGGGGAAGGCTCGTGGAGCTAAGGTCGGGGAGGCATGCGTTATGATCTTGTCGATTGAAGATAACCGGCAAGAATAGGACTCCTTATTGAGTCATAGATGGAAGTAGTTTGGTTCGGGTAAGACTAGAATGACGTGTCTTAGAACTATCGGTAGCAGCCAAGGAGGTTGGCTAGTATGTTGGTGGGACTTTCTAACTAGGGTGCGAGTAGTGCATTCCTTAGGTAAGATGGAGTAGTATGGTGATAGCCCTAGATTCGGGTGTGTATATCGAGCTTGTGATAGTATCGATACATATTTTTTTTATATATGGTAAGTATATTTAAATGGCTTCCATGATAGGGGAGTTCTGTATTTTTCCTTCTCACTCGTTATGGGGCGAGTGGTGATATATGTGGTATGTGCTACTTGTATTATATATTATACGAGTAGAGATATTTTTAGATTGGTTGGGGTGATAGCAAGCGAATATATCGGGAGGCTATCCTAGTTCTCGTTCTAGGAGGAGGACTAGTTGTTCTATAACATCTCTCCTGGATACGAGTTGAGACTTTATAGAGGTGGTTTACGGTGTGTAGATAGTTTCCTTTATTTTTATTTTTTATTCTCTTGCTTGCTTTGTTTGCCTTGCTTATGTATGCTATTGCCTTATCTCCATGACCGGCTAGTTAAGGTCACTGTGTGGAGGGGTTCCTTTTTTGGATTTTGCTTCGGCGAGACGCTCCACGCATGAACCTTAACGACGTTGGGAGTGGAGAGATGTGCATTTTCTTTTCTGTTCTTTCCTTCTTTCCTTTCTTTTCTGTTGGTTAAGTGCTGGATTGGAAGGTTTAGCCAAGAATCACGTATATGAGTGGTTAAGGGCTTAGTTCATGTGCGATATATGAGCACTATGATAGTTTTCCTCTGACTAACGTGGGGGAAGACTAAGACTATGAAAGTCCGATAGGGACTTATGATTGTGCCTTAATGAGAAGGCCATTTGTTTAGAGATATATGTGTCTCTTGGGGTAGAGTAGTGGTGGCATCTTACTGAAAGTAAATGCCTCAGTGGATTGTTATGATAGGACTTAGATGTATATATGTAGTAGTAGAGTTTCGATTTAGGATTCTGTCAATCCCGATCATGTGTCTTCGACCGTTACTTCTCGACAACTGACAATGCGAGGTAGTAGTGTAACGGGAGGGTTCCTTGTTTGGATTTCGCTTCGGCGAGACGTCCCACGCATGAAACCGAGCTAATGTCGGAAGTCGGGAAAGGTCTTGGACACTAGGGATATTTAGTATTATAGTTATACGACTAGGTTAGGATAGATAGATTGACCTTAGGATTCTTAGGAGGCTAGGCCCTTAGGGAATGCGGCGTTAGTTTAGGAAGATGGTTGGGAGTTGACCACAATAAGTTGTGGGTTAACTCTAAGTAGGATTTGGTCCCTAGACGACAAGTATGGGATTTTGAGCTCGTTAGGATGTTTCCTTTCGCTAAGGCAATGCGGATGGGAGTAGTATAGGCGCCAAGTAGATACTGTCTTAGAGTTTATTCGTGGCATAGAATGCCAAGTGGAGTGAGCTTCACCGAGACGAGACATTCGTGTCAAGGTATAGGTAAAGTCTCCAGAAAGAATGGAAACCGTTGGGGATATGGGGTATATCCTACCACCCGTAAGTGGAAGGGTGGATTTGATTTAAGGTGAGATCGGAGTAGAAATTATGTGGATCGAATTTCCTTGCAATAGTTCGGATCGTCTTCGATTAACGTTAGGCCGTGCATAGCCTAGTGTAGATGGCAATATGCATTGTCTACTCGTTGGAAAGGAAACAACGAATAGTATATTCCTGGGACCGGGAGTGGTCCGGGAACCTTCCTTTAGATTGGGCTCAGTAAGCAAGTAGACTTTCGAGGGTTACACCAACGCGAATAGAAGTTAGTAGTGTTGGGGTTAGAGATTGTAAGATATTGTAGTTATTCCCTAGTAAGGGCGTGACGCGATTCGAAAAGTAAGGCAATTAGTGTCGAGCTCGTGTGGGTATCTCCTCCCGTAGTATAAGGGTAGGATCGATAGTTTCTGAGATCGATAGCGATAACCTTAGTCTGAGTCCTATGGGGACATTTCTATCCGGGGGTTTGCTAGTATTATAGCACGGTTTTTATTATAGTATACCCTTTATATGGTTATGGGTTACTGTGACACCCCGACTAATTAAATACCGGGTAGCTACTCCTTTATAAAATTAATTCAAAATGCCAAGTTGGCTCAGTTAATAGCATCACTGTCGAAAACATTTTATTATTACTAACCACCTAGTATTTAAAAACCAAGTTGCCAAATTTAAATTTAAGTCTGATTAACATGCAACAAGTGTAAAAATGAAGAAATATATATAACACCATTCACCATGCTGAAATGAAATGAATAACCATCATAAAATGTAAATAAACTCTGGAGGAAAAACTCCTCAATACAAATCCCACAACTGATAAGTAAACTGAAATAAATAACTAAAACTGAATACTGAGCAATACATGCTAGAGTCTGAAAACTGAAATGTAAAAATGTCTAATAGAATTGGGCAACATGCCCTACAACTGATAGATGCTGAAACTGGAATCCAAATGGGAGAGGCGTCTAAAAGCAAGTCCCTGTAGCTTCCACAAACAGCTACAACTCGTCACCTGAATGAGAATCCTATGCTTGGTGTCCCTGTGGCTGGGCACCTAAAAATGGTTTTACAAAGAAAAGAGATTTGAAAAGCAAACGGGTCAGAGCCCGAATGTGTTATATTTTAAAAACCTGCAAGTGCTTTAAAAACATTTAAAACATTAAATGCAAAGTACATGTTAGGACGTGCACTCACATTATATTCTCACCTCTCGTCTAACTGTGCACACCTAACGCAATTACCCATCTATATCGACCCATACTACTAGCTAACTGACGACATAACTAGCTAGACTGCCAAAGGTCCTACCCATATTACTAGGTTCCGTTTAGCATAACAACGCTTGTAATTAAATAGAGGTTTAACATAAACTCCGTTACTAAGTATGCCATAGATATAACTATCAGTTAACTCATTATCAGTCTCGGAACATTACCGTAATTATTTTCACAATATTAACATGAAGGTTCCCATTAAATTAAGCGTATATTATTCACATCATAAATATACGACACAAGCACCCCGAGAACTAAGCTGCGGCGCACACATACTCTGCTATCCATCCCGGTACATCACGTACATAAGGATTACCTATTCCGAATCTCTCAGGAATAGTTTACCGATAACAACATCACAAATAATGGAGGCGAACACAGTCACCATCACATGGGTCACGCACATACCTACGCTCCCATGATCAGCGGACTTATTAATATCACAATAAGTCTTTCAATGATCTATGTTCATCAAGGTACCAGTCTATATCCCCCCCGTAGACACACAAGGATTAGAGGGTCCTAAGCGAACGTAACCTCCCCCGTGATAGCAAGTATGGTAGGTATGTTATACACATAAACTATATACTAAGCATTCACACATCTTAGATATCACCATTTTAATAAGGTATTTTCTACATCATTATACCATTATACCAAAATTATATATTTCAAGTCTCCCGTTGATATAAGGTTAAATTGCCGACACGTCTCACGCCGTAATCCCTTATCCTTAAAATCTATCTTAAATAGACTATTAAGTTCCGATTATTCCCAAATATAACATCTTTATTCTTAAGGTCTTTACTTCTGCCCTAAACCTTATTTCAGTTAATTACTCAATTCTACACTATTAACCCAAACGTTATTTCACTTAACAAATTTCTATAATCTAGAATAATTCTTCGAATTGTATTCTAATTAAAGTTCACTATAATACTCACCTCTACTGGTCTTTCTTAAGGGTGAGGGTATTCATCAGGTCTCCAAACATATTCTCCGAGGGTTTCCACCATTAAAATCAAATTAAGGAATATTTCACTCATTCTGGGAAGGTCGATCGATCGACCTATGAATGTCGCTCGATCGATCTAGTCGATCGATCGACTGATGAATGTCGATCGATCGATCGAACAGGTATGGCTACGGACTGCTTCGTTTTGCAGATTTTAATCCATCCCAAAACTAATTTCTAACGTATGATTCTCAGATATAACGTCATAGTAATGCCATATAGCAATCCTACAGTATTACTAACGTCCATAAATCAATAATTCAACATCTAAAGGCTACCTATGGATCAATCTTCATAAAAACCTAGTTTTTTTCCAGATTTTCTCAAGAACATGAACCCTAACATAATATCATCATCAAATTCCAGAATTTAATTCGTTTTTCTTTCACCCAATCATGTATTCACATCAGATAAATCGTCACCAACTAGTCTACATGCAATTTATCCTCAAAATTCAGACCTAAGTTCAATTAATCATGGGTTTTTCATTCATCTTCCAATAACAATTATAAATCTTCAATTTCCTAACATGGAAAGAACATTTGCTGAAGTTAAACATAATTAAACCACTTGCCTAGGATTGATTTCGAATCTGGTGTTGATTTGTAATCTCTTTCTGCAGATTTCCTCTATCTCTCTCCTTCTCCAAGCTCTCCTTCAATGGTGGCTCAAGGTGGCTAGGGTTTGGTTTGAAGGAAACTTATGAAAACCTAATATAATAAACCTCCGTAGCTTGTTGGGTTAATAAGGGTTGGTTGGGTCAATCCTTATCAGATTATAACTATCCATTTTCGTCACTTTTAATTACCCAAAAATACCAACTTACTAAAATACCCTTTATGGTGCCGGGATGGCCTAAAAATACCCCGGAACCCAAACTATACCCCCGGCTAGTGTTTTCTGACTATCTCGACCCTTCCGGACGCGTTGGCGCACTCAAAATGACCATACGGGTTATATATTTTTAATTCACTTTTAATATCAAAATATCATACCGTGACGCGGCGGTCCCACGCGTGTCAACTAAATTTCTAAAATGCCGTATATAAATCCCACGACAAATTTTATAATACCAAGTTCATACATAATCATATATGCACATAATCAAATACCAGTTCGCATCACATTAGTATTATTAACCCGGATTAATTTCCAATTAATACGCAATTTAATTAATTAATCCCAAAATAAATATAGTCAAAAATACGGGGTATTACAGTTACTCCCCCCCTAATAACTGAATTCCGTCCCGAAATTCGAAACTAGAAAGTACCTGCTAAAAACAGCTCTGGATAACGCTCGCGCATCTCATCCTCGCGCTCCCATGTGGACTCCTCGACATTGTGATGTCGCCACTGAACACGTACTAACGGGACTATCTTTGACCGCAGTTTCCTCTCGCTTCGGTCCAAAATAGCAATTGGCCCCTCCTCGTAGGAGCTATCCGGCTGGAGATCGATGTCCTCCACAGCAATGTGCGAATGAGCCAAATTATGTCTAAGGTATTTCCTCAGCGAGGAAATGTGAAACACATCGTGGATCCGATGCAAGTGCTCCGGTAATCCGAGTCTATATGCGACTGGTCCGATCCGCTCTATAATAGGGAACGGTCCCACATACCTCGGTGCCAACTTCCCCTTCTTCCCGAATCGCATAATCCCCTTCATCGGAGAAACCCTGAGCAAAACCTGGTCCCCCACTTGGAACTCCCTGAAAAACCTCTTCGCATCAGCATAACTCTTTTGCCTGTCTTGAGCTACCCGAATGCGACTCCGAATCAACTCAATCCTTTCCGAAGTATCCTGGATCACTTCTGGCCCAAGTAATTTGTTGTCCCCCACCTCCAACCAACATGCTGGGGAACGACAAGGCCTACCGTACAATGCCTCAAACGGAGCCATGCCAATAGTGAACTGATAGGAGTTGTTGTAAGCAAACTCCACCAGTGGAAGGTACTGCTCCCATCCACCCCCGAAGTCAACAATGCACATGCGTAGCATGTCCTCCAACATCTGGTTGGTGCGCTCTGTCTGCCCATCGGTCTGCGGGTGATAAGCCGTACTCAACCGCAATTCCGTGCCCATGGCCTCCTGGAAACTCTCCCAAAACCTCGAAACAAATATCTTGTCTCTGTCAGACACGATATTCAGGGGCACACCGTGAAGTCTCACAATCTCTGAAATGAAAAGCTGGGCATACTGTCCCGTAGTGTAGTCAGTCCTTACGGGTAAGAAGTGAGCGACCTTGGACAACCTGTCCACAATCACCCAAATGGAGTCGTGACCCCTCTGCGACGTAGGCAACCCCGTGACAAAATCCATGGATATGCTCTCCCACATCCACACCGGAACCTCCAACGGCTGTAGCAATCCTGCTGGTCTCTGATGGTCCACTTTTACAAGCTGACAAGTGGCGCATTTCGAGACAAACTCAGTGATATCTCTCTTCATACCGCTCCACCAATATTGCCGTCTCATGTCTTGGTACATTTTGTCCCCTCCGGGATGTACCGCGAACCGTGAGCCGTGCGACTCAGCCATAACATCGTGCCTTAATTCTTCCCCTTCCGGAACTACCAACCTCCCATTGAAGCACAATCCCCCGTCTGAGCTAACGGTATAGGACTCGGCTCCCTCTGTAAGTAATCGAACTATCTGCTCCTGACAGAATGGGTCATCGGCCTGTGCCCTTACTACCTTCGTGACAATCTGCGGTGTAACGGTCATCGCAGACATGAAAGATCGGGCCACTGCATCCTGGTGTCCCAATTCCTTCCACTTAGCCTTCCACACCTCTGCCACCTCATCTGCTGGCCTGCGGCTCAATGCGTCTGCTACCACGTTAGCCTTACCCGGGTGGTACTGGATGTCGAATTGGTAGTCCTTCACAAACTCAAGCCACCTACGCTGCCGCATGTTCAACTCCTTCTGCGTGAACAGATACTGTAGGGACTTGTGGTCCGTGAACAGCTAAAACTTCTCCCCCAAAAGATAGTGCCTCCAAATCCGTAAGGCAAATACCACTGCTGCCAACACCAAATCATGCGTGGGGTAATTCTTCTCATGAGGCTTAAGCTTACGGGAAGCATAAGCTATGGCCTGTCTCTCCTGCTGCAAAACACCTCCAAGCCCTTGCAAAGACGCATCGGTGTAAACCAGATACTCAACTCCCGGTCTCGACAATGCTAACACAGGTGCTGAGGTCAATTTTTCCTTCAACTCGTCGAATGCCAACTGACAGGCATCACTCCAGATATATGGCACACCCTTACGAGTAAGATGTGTTAAAGGACCTGCTATCTCCGAGAAACCTCGAATAAACCTCCTGTAGTATCCTGCTAAACCCAAGAAACTACGAATCTCCGTTGGTGTCGTGGGCTGTCCCCACTCCCTCACCGCTGATACCTTCCCTGGATCAACTGATATTCCCTGGTCGGAAATAATGTGACCCAAGAACTGGACTTCCTTCAACCAAAACCCGCACTTCTCGTATTTTGCATACAGCTCGTTCTGACGAAGTGTCTGCAAAACCTGCCTCAAATGCTCGACGTGCTCCTCCTCCGTCTGAGAGTAAACCAGAATGTCATCAATGAAGACAATGACAAACTGATCTAGGAAATCTCTGAACACTCTGTTCATCAAGTCCATAAACACAGCTGGAGCGTTGGTCAAGCCGAAAGGCATAACCCGAAACTCGTAAGAACCATATCTCGACAGGAACGCAGTCTTCGAGACATCCTCCTCCCTGATACGCAACTGATGGTACCCTGACCTCAAGTCAATCTTCGAGAAGAAGGAAGCTCCTCTCAACTAGTCGAACAAGTCATCGATTCGAGGCAACGGATACTTATTCCGTATCGTGACCTTATTCAACTCTCGGTAGTCCACGCACAATCTCAGTGAACCATCCCTCTTCTTCACAAACAAAACCGGAGCGGCCCAAGGTGAGGTACTCCTGCGAATAAAGCCTTGTCCCAACAACTGCTCTATCTGATCCCGTAGCTCTCTCATCTCAGCTGGAGCCATACGGTACGGTGCGCGTGCTATAGGTCTCGTACCCGGTAGCAAATCAATAACGAAATCTATCTCTCGACTGGGTGGTAAGCCTGGTATCTCCTGAAACACATCCGAATACTCCCTGACAACCGGGATTGAATCTAAAGGAATAACAACCTCCTTAGAGGTATCCTCCTCTATGTAATACAGATGAGCGGTCGATCCTCCCTCTGGGCGAGGCATCGCCACTATAAACATCTCCTGCCCAGGAATGGCAAAAATAATGCTCCCACTGAAGCAGTCAATCATGGCCCAATATGCTACGAGCCAATCCATACCGATGATCACATCGTGGACATGCATGTATAACACTAACATGTCCGCAGGTAATACCAAACCACCAACCTCTACTCCCACTCCCCGGCATATAAAGAAAATAAGTGACCCACTCCCTAATGGTGAGTCGACACACGTCACTGTGCTCTCTGCCGTAGCTAACAATCCTAAAGCTTTCGCGAAGTGTGTAGCAATAAAACAGTGTGTAGCACCCGTATCAAATAACACCCGACCCATAGTGCCATGGATAGGAAACGTACCCTCGATCGCGGGAGGTGCCTGTGGAACTGCAGCCTGGTTGACGTTGTAGACACGTCCATACTGTAGCTTCCCCTGCTGAGCTGGGACTGCTGGGATGGGTGGCAATGCTGCCATCTGTGGCGGTGCAGGAAGAGCGGCGGGAAACATAGGCCTCTGCGGCTCCTGGCGAGCACCCTGCTGCTGCTGCTGTGGGGCCCTACCCCTATCAGGACAATCCTGTCGCTTGTGGCCAATCTTGCCACAGACGAAGCACTTCCCTGGGAAGTTCCCTCCCTTCTGTCCCTGCTATCCCCGGCCCTGGTGGCCGTTACCGTTCCTCCCTTGGCCCTGCTGGCCCTGATGGAACTGCTGCCCATTCTGCCCCTGCTGGCCCTGCTGATCGTTTGGACCCTAATGGCCCTGGCGGAAACCTCCCTGTCCCTGCCTGTAGTTCCCTGACCGGAACCTCTTATTGTCCCCCTGCTGGGTACCCTGCTCAGTCTGTCTCTGCCCCTGACCGGTCTGTGCCCCGCTGGCACCATGTCCTCCAGTCCTGCCCTGATGGCTAGACTCCCCTGACCGCTTGCCCTCGGCCATATGAAAATGATGGTCCTGGCAGTGTAGTAATGCAGCGTTAACCACATCAGAATACGAGGCCAACGATAGGTTCCCTAGCAGATGCTGACGGATCCTCCAATTCAACCCATCAGTGAACTTCTCTATCTTCTTCTTCTCTGTTGGAATCTCGTCTGGAACGATATTCAACAGGTTAGTGAACTCGGCCTCATACTCGGCCACTGTCTTGCTCTCCTGCCTCAGACTCATAAGCTTCCTCCTCATCTCTGTATGAACTGCGGATGGAAAGTACTTGCGGTCGAACCGCACCCAGAACTCCTGTATCGTGAGGGTATCCCTCTCCTCCGCGGTGGTAATTGACTCCCACCACTGCAGCGCAGATCCAACTAGCTTGAAAGTAGCTAGCACCTGTTTCTGAACATCAGTGCACTCATGCATCCTCAAGTGCCTCTGCATATCCTTCCTCCATTGGCTCGATACAATCACATCTGAGCTTCCTACAAACTCTGGCGGATGCGCTTTCTGAAAAGCGTCACGTACACGTTCCCAAGCAAACGGGAATGCATTAACCTGGACTGGCGCAGCAATCGGCGCCTGAGGGGGTGCCTGCTGAACAACGGCAATCGCGGCATTCACCGCTTGAGCTACTATAGCTGCAACCTCAGTGGCGTTCAACATGCCCTGAACTGGAGCGGGCTGGGGTTCGGGCATTGCATTCCTGGGAACTCGTCGTGCACGTCGTGGAGGCATCTGAAATAAGAACAAAGTTTATAAGTTCGCAGTTTATAAACTTAATATAGCTGAAGAACGAAGCATACACAAAAGAGTACAACAGTCCTAAAATATAGGGCTCTATATCAAAGAAAACGTAGCGGAAACATAATAGCCGTACAGATCCTAAAGGACACCAGAACCTGATGCTCTGATACCACCTGTGACACCCCGACTAATTAAATACCGGCTAGCTACTCCTTTATAAAATTAATTCAAAATGCCAAGTTGGCTCAGTTAATAGCATCACTGTCGAAAACATTTTATTATTACTAACCACCTAGTATTTAAAAAGCAAGTTGCCAAATTTTAATTTAAGTCTGATTAACATGAAACAAGTGTAAAAATGAAGAAATATATATAACACCATTCACCATGCTGAAATGAAATGAATAACCATCATAAAATGTAAATAAACTCTGGAGGAAAAACTCCTCAATACAAATCCCACAACTGATAAGTAAACTGAAATAAATAACTAAAACTGAATACTGAGCAATACATGCTAGAGTCTGAAAACTGAAATGTAAAAATGTCTAATAGAATTGGGCAACATGCCCTACAACTGATAGATGCTGAAACTGGAATCCAAATGAGAGAGGCGTCTAAAAGCAAGTCCCTGTAGCTTCCACAAACAGCTACAGCTCGTCACCTGAATGAGAATCCTATGCTTGGTGTCCCTGTGGCTGGGCACCTAAAAATGGTTTTACAAAGAAAAGAGATTTGAAAAGAAAACGGGTCAGAGCCCGAATGTGTTATATTTTAAAAACCTGCAAGTGCTTTAAAAACATTTAAAACATTAAATGCAAAGTACATGTTAGGACATGCACTCACATTATATTCTCACCTCTCGTCTAACTGTGCACACCTAACGCAATTACCCATCTATATCGACCCATACTACTAGCTAACTGACGACATAACTAGCTAGACTGCCAAAGGTCCTACCCATATTACTAGGTTCCGTTTAGCATAACAACGCTTGTAATTAAATAGAGGTTTAACATAAACTCCGTTACTAAGTATGCCATAGATATAACTATCAGTTAACTCATTATCAGTCTCGGAACATTACCGTAATTATTTTCACAATATTAACATGAAGGTTCCCATTAAATTAAGCGTATATTATTCACATCATAAATATACGACACAAGCACCCCGAGAACTAAGCTGCGGCGCACACATACTCTGCTATCCATCCCGGTACATCACGTACATAAGGATTACCTATTCCGAATCTCTCAGGAATAGTTTACCGATAACAACATCACAAATAATGGAGGCGAACACAGTCACCATCACATGGGTCACGCACATACCTACGCTCCCATGATCAGCGGACTTATTAATATCACAATAATTCTTTCAATGATCTATGTTCATCAAGGTACCAGTCTATATCCCCCCCGTAGGCACACAAGGATTAGAGGGTCCTAAGCGAACGTAACCTCCCCCGTGATAGCAAGTATGGTAGGTATGTTATACACATAAACTATATACTAAGCATTCACACATCTTAGATATCACCATTTTAATAAGGTATTTTCTACATCATTATACCATTATACCAAACTTATATATTTCAAGTCTCCCGTTGATATAAGGTTAAATTGCCAACACGTCTCACGCCGTAATCCCTTATCCTTAAAATCTATCTTAAATAGACTATTAAGTTCCGATTATTCCCAAATATAACATCTTTATTCTTAAGGTCTTTACTTCTGCCCTAAACCTTATTTCATTTAATTACTCAATTCTACACTATTAACCCAAACGTTATTTCACTTAACAAATTTCTATAATCTAGAATAATTCTTCGAATTGTATTCTAATTAAAGTTCACTATAATACTCACCTCTACTGGTCTTTCTTAAGGGTGAGGGTATTCATCAGGTCTCCAAACATATTCTCCGAGGGTTTCCACCATTAAAATCAAATTAAGGAATATTTCACTCATTCTGGGAAGGTCGATCGATCGACCTATGAATGTCGCTCGATCGATCTAGTCGATCGATCGACTGATGAATGTCGATCGATCGATCGAACAGGTATGGCTACGGACTGCTTCGTTTTGCAGATTTTAATCCATCCCAAAACTAATTTCTAACGTATGATTCTCAGATATAACGTCATAGTAATGCCATATAGCAATCCTACAGTATTACTAACGTCCATAAATCAATAATTCAACATCTAAAGGCTACCTATGGATCAATCTTCATAAAAACCTAGTTTTTTTCCAGATTTTCTCAAGAACATGAACCCTAACATAATATCATCATCAAATTCCAGAATTTAATTCGTTTTTCTTTCACCCAAACATGTATTCACATCAGATAAATCGTCACCAACTAGTCTACATGCAATTTATCCTCAAAATTCAGACCTAAGTTCAATTAATCATGGGTTTTTCATTCATCTTCCAATAACAATTATAAATCTTCAATTTTGCTAACATGGAAAGAACATTTGCTGAAGTTAAACATAATTAAACCACTTGCCTTGGTTTGATTTCGAATCTGGTGTTGATTTGTAATCTCTTTCTGCAGATTTCCTCTATCTCTCTCCTTCTCCAAGCTCTCCTTCAATGGTGGCTGAAGGTGGCTAGGGTTTGGTTTGAAGGAAACTTATGAAAACCTAATATAATAAACCTCCGTAGCTTGTTGGGTTAATAAGGGTTGGTTGGGTCAATCCTTATCAGATTATAACTCTCCATTTTCGTCACTTTTAATTACCCAAAAATACCAACTTACTAAAATACCCTTTATGGTGCCGGGATGGCCTAAAAATACCCCGGAACCCAAACTATACCCCCGGCTAGTGTTTTCTGACTATCTCGACCCTTCCGGACGCGTTGGCACACTCAAAACGACCATACGGGTTATAGATTTTTAATTCACTTTTAATATCAAAATATCATACCGTGACGCGGCGGTCCCACGCGTGTCAACTAAATTTCTAAAATGCCGTATATAAATCCCACGACAAATTTTATAATACCAAGTTCATATATAATCATATATGCACATAATCAAATACCAGTTCGCATCACATTAGTATTATTAACCCGAATTAATTTCCAATTAATACGCAATTTAATTAATTAATCCCAAAATAAATATAGTCAAAAATACGGGGTATTACAGTTACGCCTGAATTTTGAGGGCAAAATTCCCCTTTAAGGGGGGGAGTATGTAACAACCCAGGTTTTCAAGCGACTATTTTATACTATTTTGCCTAATGGGCTAATTTTATAAAATAGGGAATGTTGGAGTAAATATTATTTCCCGTGAGACTTAGGGATAATATTTACTATATTTTGACTATTTACCGTTATGAGAAGGTAAATAGTGTTATAGTGTGAATTTTGCGTCGTTATATGTAAAACGACGGTTATGACCTATATTTAAATTGGGTATAATTAATGAATAAAAAAATGGAATTTGAACGTAAAACTAGTTCACACTTTCCCGAATGCCAAATAGGGGGTGCGGTTGTTTTTAGAATAGTCGAGATAGTCGAAATAAGTGCCCAGTTGTAATTTTTGAGACTTAGTCATTTTAAGGGGTTATGACTCAATTAAGTGGTTACGAGTCATTTTAGTGGTGTATTAACAATTAAAAGTGGGGATTCATGTTGTGAGACCCGTATAAGTCCCCCACCCCTTTTCCTTTGTTCATTTGTGTTAGAAGCCAAAGGAGAGAGAGAGAGAAGAGAGAGTTGGGAGAAATGGAGAGAAAGAGAGAGAAATGAAGATTTGGACCGGATTTCCGTTGCTACCGGAAGAGGATCAGACACTAAGAACCTCGAGGCAAGTTTCTTACTTGCTAGATATTGATTTAATGTGATAAATTGTATGTATAGTTAGGTTTTGGAGATTTAACCCATAAATGGGTATTTGTTGATTTTGATGATTAAACCCTTAAATCATAGTTTTAATTTGATTTGAGGATAAATTATTAGTTGTATATGGTGTAGGACTGATTTGGTAGAATTAGATGTTGTTGATGTTGGGCAAAAGCAAAGATTTGGGGTTTTCGGATTTTAGGGTTTATGTAACCCGTCGCCCCAAACTGGGCAAAATCCCAGGACCGAATCGATTCGGCCCAATGGGCGAATCGATTCGGATAAGGAGAGGGTTACAGGTCTTGCAGACCGAATTGATTCGGATTTAAAGCGAATCGATTCGGCAATTGCAGAAAGCCAGTTTTTGCTCACCAAATCGATTCGGCTATTTAGCGAATCGATTCGCAAGGGCGAATCGATTCGGCCCAAGGGGCGAATCGATTCGGTTCCCCTATTTTTGTGAGATTTTCTTATTTTGATTTTTAGCCCTTTTTCTTTTAGGTCCAAGGCTTAGGAACCTTCCTTTGGGAAGTAATTAAGAGTCCTAGAGGGTGGTTTTGGGTAGACGAATGCCCTAGGATGATAATGGGATATTTAGGCTTACCGAGGGCTAAGTTGCGTAGGTTGATATCCGAATGATTTAGGAGATTAACCTAGAAATGAAATTTGAAGTTAAAATATTAAAGTTGAGCTTTTGAGAGACACTCCATTATGGAGACTCACTTTGAGGGTTTATGAATTATAAACTATTTGGGGATATTTTGATGGTTAGTGGCACTTTGGGGTCTTAGGTCCTTAATAAAATATGACTTAATAAGGAAATAATGCACCTTCTAAAAGCTGGTGCTTAATGGCTAAATGGATGATTTTTGGAAATATAAAATATGAGTTTTCAAAAATGGAAAAAGTAATGTTTTTCATAAATGATAATGTATGGATACACACCTCTCTAAATCGCTATCATAAGGGAAGTCGCGCGCGTTGTGGTGAAGCCCCCTGGCTAATGATGAAGGGTGGATATAGTCCCTAGGCCATGGGAGCGCTTATGGTTGTATATTTTCTACGGGGGTAGGGAGATTTCGGATGTGGTCTTGGCTACCACGCAGGCTCATGGCCGCTTCCCGATGTTTCGATAGGATCCTAGGTTGTCTTGGAGGCCCAGGAAGATGATAGCCATTTAGGGGCGCACACAATGGGGAAACCCGGACGGGCGGTCTTAGAATCGTTATATATATATATATGAATATAACTATTCTAAATCAAGTTGGACTTGATGTTTGTTGAGTGCCATAAAGAGAACGATGTAAGGCCATAAAGAGCCTATGATGATGATCATATTCCTGATAAGGAAGATATTTTTACAAAGTGAACAATTGTGATAAATGCCTATAGAGCATGAAAAGTATGATTATATTTCCTATTAAGGAACAAATTCATGAAATGAATTAGTTACGATGTAAGTAAATTGGGTAAACATTTGATAAAGTGTTGTACCATATATATGTATACTCCTAAAGATAGAATTAGGAATTGTGCCAATAGGTGATGGATGGGTTTTTACTTTTATATTTTTCTTTATGTAGTTGTAGATGTGACCTCCCACACTTGTGCACACACATGTATTTATTTATTATTTCGTGCTTAGGGTTTAATGTATCTCGACGATCAACCTTGCCTAAGTAGTAGTGTATTGGGGGGGTTCCTTGTTTGGATTTCGCTTTGCGAGACACCCCACGCACGAATAGGGCATAGTGTTGAGACTAGGGAGAAGTTAACGTTTAGTACTTAAATTAATTAGGACGGGGTCTAATGTATCTCGACGATCAACCTTGCCTAAGTAGTAGTGTATCGGGGGGGTTCCTTATTTGGATTTCGCTTTGCGAGACACCCCACGCACGAATAGGGCATAGTGTTGAGACTGGGGAGAAGTTAGCCTTTTGTTCTTTCTATTAACCTGAGAATCATTTATATTGCGCTAGGTTGCTGCTAGATTGAGAGTTGAGGAATATTATTGTTATCTTCGAGAGATTTACGCACTTACCTGCCATGCATTTCAGTCACATGGTAATCATATCATACCCGGCCCTGACCGGTTTCCATATTTCCTTGTATCTGCATTTCTTTGTCGTTACAGGTGCTCTTCCGCATGGACATCTGTATTTACATATTTTATTCCAGTTGTCATGGATCTACATCATGTTGCGGATGTTGTAGGATACTTGTAGTAGACGCTCCTTTCTTCTGTACTCTAGTTATGTTCAGTATAGTTATTCGGGCGTGTTTGCCCAAGGTATTGCACTCATTTATAATATTGTAAACATTGATTGTAGTATTTATTATATCATTTGTATTGGTCTTTGCACCGACAACTTATTCGGTGATTATTTATGGTGTTGTCATACTATATTCATCGATTTTTGATACCCACCGTTTTCACAAATGGGATTGTCTAAGTGTTTCTCTTTACTTTTAAATTTTTTTTGTATATGACAATCCATTTTTCTAAAATGATTGGTGGTTATCTCATACTATTATGTTAATCGACAGTGATGCTGAGAATGGACCATCTATGATTCCTGTAATTATTGGAGTATTGGGCTGGCCACCTATTATTTTAGTAGGCGGGTTGTCACAGTTCATAGAGGAGCTTTCGTAGATCTTTTGAGTTGTTATTGAGAATGTGATCGTTGGTTTCTCATCATGGTTTGAGGTATGGGGTTTTACACAATGTGTTCATTAAATCTCGCAAGTGTCATTCTCTTTGATTTCATGTTTAATTGAACTCATATTTGAATTGATAAATTCATTGAAATCTGGAAAATAATTGTCGAAATTATTTTGATTCATGTGGTATCATTATATTATTGATGAGCACGTTGTCATGAGATTTTAATATGGCACAGATGATGGGCACCCGCCAAAATTCCTGATTCCCGGGCTGCGGCTTGATAAATCATATACAGATGTGGTGAGGCCTGGTGACCCGGTTAAAGTGTTGTTGAGAAATTTATTGATAAATTATTATGAGATTTTCATTTTATTCGAATATTCGTACTTGTGTTGTTACGTTTTATTCATCGCTAACATATATTTATTGAGCATCATTCCTGTCGTATTGTGTACTTCCCCATATTTTCTTTTAGTGGCAGGTTAGCACGGATTTTGGGGCGCTATGGAGATTGATTTTAGCAAGGATTATTTCGGAAAGATTTGTATTAATTATTTTTTTGTATAGAGCTTTGGAGATTTTTATTTTTTATTCGAGTTAGATAGTTATAATTTTAATTTGAGAGACTTGTTGTAATTGAAGAGATTAAGATTAGTGGATTTATATTATTGTAGGTTTATCTAGATGCTCTATACCTTGTCACTTATGGATTTGTATTTATTTTATCGCATTAGCTCTCCGTTCGCTCTCCCCGGGCGGGCGGGGTGTTACAAATGGTATCAGAGCTTAGGTATACGACAACCCTTGGGGATTGGTTTTGGGTTCATTGCGTGGTTAGCAATTTTTGGAGATAGAAAACTTTATGTGATATTCGTCATAAGCATCTAGATTAGATGTGAGGAATTATTTTTGGAGACGAGATTATTTTAGAGTTAGTGTAGTGGCCTGATTTTGAGAGTTAGGCATTCGGCGAATTTCGAGGGAGAAATTCCATTGTTAGTGGGGAAGCGTAACAACCTGTGTAATTTTGGGCTATTTTAATTAATTTAGGAAAATGGAGGAAAATAAAGTTTTTGATAAAATTATTTTTATTGCTCAAACTAGTTGGTTATTATTTTTAAAGGTGAGAATATCAAACGGTTTCGAAATCGGAGTTAAAATGGATTTTAAAATGATTTTTAAATGTTTGTAACTCTTGGAGTTGTTTTGAATTCCAACTCTTTATTTCTTTGCCTAATTTAAAGGAGTCTTTTGGATTCCAACTCTTCATTTCTTTGCATTATAAAAGGAAGTCGTGGGCAACCCTTTTTAACATACTTTTGGGAACAAATTTTGGCAGCAAATATATTTCATATTCCTCTTCTTTTTATATACCCATTGTCCCTTGAGATTTGTGAGTTCCGACATTAGATTAGAGGAGTTCTTGGGGCTATTTTGTTGGAGGTTCTTAGAGGAGCTTTTGTAGATATTTTGAGTTGATCTTGAGAATGTGATCGCTGGTTTCTCATCATGGTTTGAGGTATGGGGTTTTACATAATATGCTCCTTAAATCTCGCGAGTGTCATTCTCTTTGATTTCATGTTTAATTGAAATCATATTTGAATTGATAAATTCATTGAAATCTTGAAAATAATTGTTAAAATTATTTTGATTCGTGTGGTATCATTATATTATTGATGAGCACGTTGTCATGAGATTTTAACATGGCACGGATGTTGGGCACCCGCCAAAATTCCTATTTCCCGGTCTATGTCTTGATAAAGCATATACGGATGTGGTGAGGCCTGGTGACCCGGTTAAAGTGTTGTTGAGAAATTTATTGATTAATGCTTATGAGATTTGCATTTGATTTGAATATTCGTACTTGTGTTGTTACGTTTTATTCATCGCTAAGATATTTTTGTTGAGCATCTTTCCTGTCGTATTGTGTACTTACCCATATTTTGTTTTAGTGGCAGGTTAGCGCGGATTTTGGGGCGCTATGGAGATTGATTTTAGCGAGGATTATTTTGGAAAGATTTGTATTATTTCTTTTTTTGTATAGATCTTTGGAGATTTGTATTTTTTATTCGAGTTAGATAGTTATAATTTTAATTCGAGAGACTTGTTGTAATTGAAGAGATTGAGATTAGTGGAATTATACTATTGTAGGTTTATTTAGATGCTCTATACCTTCTCACTTATGGATTTGGATTTATTTTATCGAATTAGCGCTCCGTTCACTCTCCCCGGGCCGACGGGGTGTTATACTTACTACATTTTAGCATATCGTTTGATTGATATAGAGCCTTATCATAGGATTGTTGTATTCCTATACATACGTGGCTTACGTTCTCTTGTTATTAAGTATAGTTTATGTGGTTCATATAAGAGTTCAATTGGGAATTGTACATCGAACACTCTAAGGAGGACAGTGAAGGGCGTTAGATGGACTACCGAAGGGAAGGTCTCAACAGAAGTCTTGGAGCATCTAGGAAAGGGTAATCGCATTAGAGATCACCATAATGACATTCGAGTAGATAACGAGAAGGATAATCAGTCGGGGATGGTAATTTCTTAAACATCATTGTAGAAAATAGTGGTACAATTTTAGAATGACCAATCATTATAAGTAGGGAGACGAGGATCGGCTTTGTGAAATTTGTACCCGGTGAAGGGATATGGGAAGTTGATAAAGGTATCCGTACGTTGAGATTTCAACCTCGGGAAGAATACCTGGGAGTGAAGGAGAATGCCAGTTAGGATGTACAGTGTGATGCGTCAAGATCCTTGGTCTGCAAGCTTACATAAATGTTAGGGATCCCTTAAAATATTTTAGATCAATGGAATTTACTACTAAGTGATGGTTGGTTTAGTCAGGATAAGCAAGGACAACAAAGAGTTCCATAGGGCAAGTGGGGCCCAAGGAACACCAGAGGTAGCATCCCGGGTCAAGACTACCAAGTCTATGAGAAGGACCAACATGTAATACCTAGAATAGATAGAGCAATGGTAATGACATGGAGAGGTGTCTTACTTTTAAAGAGTATGGACACATGTGTGACCCTTGTCCACCTTAAGTTAGGGGGATAAGAGAATTAGTCCAGCTGGGGCAACTATTTATAGAAATTTTGTTTCACCTAGGACGAGGGTGTTATGCCCAAGAACCATTGGGGCCACCAGCATCATTGACTATTGGAAGTATGAGTTTTATCCTCGAGTAGTAGGATAAGTTTTATGTGACACGAGTGAATTACAATATTCAATTAGCACTAGATTCGTTTGTGAGACGAGTTTAGTGGGTATATCATTGATAGCACTATAATGTGTATATAGTTGCCTTTATGTAGTGGGACTATTTTTAGTACTAATCGTAGGGGAATAGGTGAAGACATGAAGAGTATATGGATGTAAGAATTACTCATTATAGTGAGGTGTCATTCAAGTATAATAATAACCTGGGTATGGACTGATTAGAGATGTAGTCGGAATGATAGATGGTGGTGATAGAAAGGCCACCATGTTTAATGTTTGAGTGCAGAATTTGTTGTTTGACATGGCCTCACCTGAAGGAGGGTTGATCTCGATTTTATATTAAATTATATTATATTATAGTGGAGACTTCGGAGAGCATAGATGTCTCATTGTATTTGATTCCATTGCGTAGGGATCTTCTCATAGGATTCAAGGAATATTGGGTCTATTGTCGAGTGGATAGATAAAGCTCATTATTGTGATTAGCGCTAATGCCTAGTGATAGTGAGAGCACAATGTTATTTAACAATTTTTACAGATATGGGAGTTGAGATTTACAAGTATATGGTTAGGGGTAACATCTGAGTGTTATGATTGTGTGTTTCAGGCCTATGGAAATCAATCACCACTAATACTAAGTGATAACGCACCAGGGAAAGTTCCTTGTTTGCGGGATGATGCGAGATGAAATTCGCATGAAATTTTACAACTACTGGTAGTAGAGGGACTTTGATGGATACTAGGGCATCAATTTGAATATAATTCCTCAAACGTGTCGAGAAAACACTTTGTGCTGAGAGCTATAATATGGTGTAAGGCCAGTAGAGCCGGTAGTGCTGTGAAAAAATACTAAAACCTTCTTCTCACCATGAGTCGAAGGTTAGGAAAATCTAAAAAGGAATTAAATTATGTTTTATGGGATGATTGAGAAGACCCATGTGCTATAACTCGGTTCAGAATGTGAGGCAAATCTTGATAAAAGTTGTTCCATTTGCAATGGTTATGAAGATATGCGCAAGTAATAGGGTGTATGGGCGCCCTGGTTAGTTCATTTATAAATTGTTCGAGATAGAGGGGCATGGAAATTAGTGCGTGTAAAGTATGAATATGGGTCAGTTATGAATTAAGATAAAATTGTAATCTGGCTAGAACGTCATGTAAGAAGGACGATGATCCAACTATATATGTGCTAAGAGAGATAGAACACTCCAAATGGGTTGAAAGATTATGGGAAGCCATTCAAAAGATATCTCTTGATAAAGATAACTCGTAATTGTTCTGGGAAAATAGAGCGAAGATTTACTGAATCAAATGATGAGGGTGGCTTGCACGCACATATAATATTGATGACTCTAAGGCAAGAAGACCCAAGAAGTGTGCCAGTTGTAAAAAGTGCACGGGTCATGGCTATTGGTGTACTCTAGGGGAAGAAGGGGAGTATAAAGCACAACTTAAATCTCAGATATTATAACTGGAAATTGAAGAAGGGGTGAGACATAGTGAGACTATCTCCGAATGAACCACTTGTAGGTGGAAAAAGGTTGGCTGAAGATGATCAACCAAAATTTGGTAACAAACTATGGTTCTAGTGATGGAATGGGCAGGTAGACTGCTAAAATGCATTGATGGTATACCAACAACGTGACTAGGGCAAGAATTTCTCCGAGCATATGGAATGGATTAGCTGAGATGGAGTGATTGTTATGCTCTTTTTGAAAACAAAGATTGCACTACTGCAAGATGCCTTGAATTATTATTATGAATCAGGATTAGATCCTCCACCTCTGATGGGGATTATCAGGAAGCGATGGGGACGTAGGTTAGTTTTGGGCATATGGTAGCACCTATAGGTCTAGGGTTAGAGGAGAGGTGGTTTATTATGCTAGTTAATACAAGAATTGTGTGTGGTCCTTATAGGGTAATTTCGGGGAGAAATTACCTTTGGTAGAGTGTGTGTAAGAATTTATACCAGTTTATCAAACATGAGGTAATTTTTGAGGTTTGTCATAGAAGGAGTTATCTTCCACCCTCTAGTTGATTATATGTGAGGGGATAACTAGATTTTAGGACTGACCGTGATTTGGAGTCCGTTGTTAAGAGTGGAGTGAACCACAAACTATTTTTGGTGACTTTTGAATGTCGTAAGAGCTATGCCACCATGAACAAAAGTTCTAAATACTGACATGAGTGGTCAGAAGTTATCCTGATTCCTCTAATGAAGGGAGTTTATGTGTTGAGTAAGGGGAATTGGCACATAGGGACGTTCGGCCTTTTCTTAGTATGGAGATGATACAGCCAGTATAGAGATCATATAACTGATAGAGCGTATCAGTACATAGTGCATTGAGAAATCTTGTTGAAATTGGAGGCTATAATGATTAAGCCTTTTTATAGATGGGTACCACTAGTGGGGCTATAGTGGAGTAACCCTTATGTTATTATGATTTGGATTTGGGTATTAGAGGATGTCATGATTTTAAAGATCCTAAGTTTTATCACCGGCCTTATCCTAATTTTGAGTATGAAATTCCTTTGTAAGGGGGGAAGTATGTAATACCCCATAAGTTCTTCATATTTAGAATTTAATTAATTCAGTAATTAAGTAGAAAATACGTTTTAATCTTAATTACGTGAGTAGAGTAATTTATTGTGATTTAATAATAATTATTTTTATTAGGTTAGTTAATAATAATTTTAGTTATTAAATATCAAACGAGAGACATATACTGATTAATATGGCTATGATGTTTACACCATATCGAGTGATATGGGCATAATTTATTTTACGTCATTGAGAGTCGCGTGAAGACTATTTTGTGGTGAGAAATGAGAAACATATTTTAGGTTACTCAGATGACAATTTAGAGGTCATGGATGAGCCCGAAAGGGGAGATTTGTCAAAAGAGTGTACCCGGGGATTTCAATTGAGTCACTGGTCAATTTTGGACCAAACCAGCACCTTACGAGGGTAATTTGGTCATTCTAAACATAGAGGTCAAAGGACCTACAGAAATTAGAGTTCGATGTCCGATAAGTAGAATTGGGGTTTAGGTTTACTAACTCAAAAAGCTTAGAGAAGTCATTAAAGGGTAAAGAGCGACCGTTCCCAAGAGCTAAAGGAAGGTTTGCGTAGGATTGGAAGGTGTTCTTGCACCCCAAGCACCTAAGGAGTGAAGATTTGTAGGATAGCACATCATATCATCATCTTCATCATGAAATGAGATCACCTCTATATAAGGAAAGTGGTTTATTGTAATTAAATTCAAAGTTATAATACCCATGTGTAGGGTTACATGATTTATGAAAATCTTATTTTGCCTTCTTGGAGAAAAATATTGATTTTGATGCATATTTGGTTAGGATCACATGTAGTTCATATGACACCTATAGAGGATTGAAAATAAAAAGAAATTTGATTATCACTACGGATCTTAATTTCGATTTTATGTTAAAATCAATATGAAGAGCACCATTATCTAGGATTTAATGGAAACTGAATTTTGATGATTTTTGGAAAGATTTCATATGGATTTGATGGTATATTTACATGAGGATTAGTCCATATACATGTTAGTAATGTTTGTTAATGATGGGAGAGTGTTTCTTAAGGTTTAAGTGGTTTAGAACGATCAAACTCAGTGATATTTTGTCGATTAATCGATCGACCTATGAATGTTGATCGATCGACTCATTGGTCGATCGACCAAAAAACATCAATCGATCGACTAAAACTGAATTGAGTCTCTTTTGTGTTTTGATGGTTATTAGATCCCTAACCATCGAGGGGAACCTTAGGAATGATATTATACCTAGTTGGGGACTTAGTAAAGAGCAGTAGGTTTATAGTTAAGTCCTATAGTGTCCTTTAGAGTGAGAGTCAAAGTAGGGATCGACGAGGATAAATCGATTGAGATGTGTATAGAGAAATGTGTAGCGTGACTTATGGAGGGATAGTAAAATTTATCGATAATACATACTAGTAGAGTGATTTATGTTTAGCTACTGAAATTATAAAGGTGTTAACTAGGGCCTTTAGAGTTGGCTGAATACTCAAGTAAGTGCGATAAAGAGAGAAATCAAAAAAATGTAAGGTATAATGAGTATTGGGGAGAAATATACTGTGTAGTAATGTAAATCTTTAGGTTGTGTGAATACCTATAAATTTTTTACTTACCTTGGGTCAATACCTATAGTGCCAATATGATATTTGAGTCAAGGATTATACCGAGCAAATATTTTACTATTTCATTTACATTTGGTGTCGAGGATGAGACCGGGCTAATGTAAATGATAGGAGAATTGAAGTCAATGATCAGATTGGGCCAACACTCCTTATACTATATATTGTGTGTGAAATATATAATATATAAATAATCTACTTGGTTAGAATGGTATATGATGATATGATGTTCATACACTTAAAAGATAAGTAATTTTGGATGATTGCGATCGATGATTAGACCGGGTGAATTATCGTTACAGTATATATTGTTTATTAAATATATACCTCATGATTTTCTACTTATGTATGATAGTAGACTTATAGATTATATACATAGAGATATACATCTAAATGGTAAATTAAGTACTGACACCTAATTATGGAGGTTAAATGATGATAGGATAATTGAGGTCGATGATTATTCATACCAATGATCCTTATAGTATATGTTGTGAGTAAAATATATACCATATCAAGAATCTTCTTGTGTGAGATAGCAGATAGTTAGATGACGTATATACATGTAAAAGTAAGTTGATTAGAGAAACTTAATTATAAAGATTTGATGTTAGAGAGTGGGTATATAAAGGATAAAATTAAGTGGTGAGACTTAATCATTGATATGGAAAGATAGTATGTGAAGAATGTTTCTTTTCTATTAATTAACAAATGAGGGATTTTATAAAATTTATGTACTAGACGCAATCCCAGTCATGAGGGATTTTGAGGATGTATTTCAGAAGATACCAGGATTACACCCAGCAGGGAGATTAAGTTTGTTATAGATTTAACACCGAGGATGAGATCGATTGCCAAATCATCGTATCGTATGGAACCTTTAGAGATGCAGGAGCTGAGAGAGAAGATCCATAACCTCTTGGGAGAGGGTTTCATTCAGCGTAGTACGTCGCCGTTGGGTGCACCTGTGTGATTTATGAGAAACAAGGATAGTTCTCTTCATTTTTGTGTATAATACAGCAAGATGAATAAGGTGACGATACGTAATAAGTATCTGTTACCTAGGATTGATGACTTGTTTGAGCAGTTAGGAGGGGTTGCATACTTCTCTAAGATTGATTTGAGGTCAGGTTACCATCAATTGTGCATTCGAGAGGATGATGTACCTCAGACCGCTTTCTTATAGAGGTGTAGGTCATATGAGTTAGAGTGATGTCGTTTGGGCTCACTAATGCACCAGCAGTCTTCATGGATCTCATGAACCGGGTATCCATGGAGTTTTTGGACAAGTTCGTGATTGCATTCATAGACGATATTCTAGTTTACTCTCGCACGGAGGAGGATCACATCAAGCACTTACGTATGGTGATTTAGACATTACGGGACCAACAGTTATACGCCAAACTCGGGATGTGTGGATTTTTTCTTCGGGATGTTCAGTTTCCTGGCCACATAGTGTTCGACCGGGGAATTTATATTGTTCTAAGTGAAGTATCAGCTATGAGGGAGTGGGGACAACCCAAAACATCGAATGAGAATCAGATATTTTTATGTTTTGCAGAATATTTCCATTGCTTCATCAAGGGGTACTCCAAGATTGGTGTCCCTTTGATGAACCTGACGTGAAAGGGAGTACCTTTTGTGTGGAGCGACCACTGTCATTTAGCGTTTGATGAGTTAAAAGACAAGTTAAAATCAGCAGCCATACTAGAATTGCCTAGGAATTGATTGGAGTACTGGCATACACTAACGCATCCCTGCAAGGACTTGGGGGTGTGTTTTAGTAGGAGGAAATAAAGATAGCTTATGCTTCTCAAAAGCTAAAGCCACATGAAAGTAATTACCCCCCATGGTGACGAGTTGGCAACGGTCATTTTTGCTTTGAGGATATTGAAGCTTTATCTTCTAGGGGAAGAGTTGAATCTTTTCAAGGATCATTAGTCACTTTTGTATCTCTTCACACAGAAGGATCTGAATATGATCCATAGATGGTGGTTAGAATTTGTGAAGGAATAACAGTTTGATATGCAATATCATCCTGGTAAGGCTAACGTGGTGGTGGATGCATTCAGATAATGACCTATTGGGGATGTAGCTGAGGTGTGGAAAGCAAAGTGGAGGGAGCGCCAATAGGAGGTTGAGGTGGCCAAGGCGTACATGGCTGTTATAACCATCACTCTTGAAATCGTGATGCGAGTAGTTAGGGCTCGGGCAGAGAACTAGTTCTGTCAAGATAAGGTGAGACAACTATTAGCTGAGGGTTCAGAGTCTTACTCAGTCAGTTCAAAGGGAGGTCTGTGATTTAATGGGAGGTTATAAGTGCCCGATAATGAGGAGTTGAGGAAGGAAATTATTACCGAGTTTCACGATTCGTGTTTTTTATACATATCAGTGGGGACAATATATGTGGTGATAGTATTCGTTGTCGAGTATGAAGCGAGACATAGAAAAGTTTGTCTCGAAGTGTGTTATACGACAGTTGGTGAAAGTTGACCATCAGAGACCTTTAGGGATGCTACAGCCACTAGAGATTCCGCTATGGAAGTGGGAGAGCATCTCGATGGACTTTATTACTAGACTAACAACATTACAGAGGGGTCATGCCAGGGTAGTTAATTTCATGTCAGTTCGTACTGACTTTGATACAATATAATACGCGTATCTATTCATTTTAGAGATTATTAAGTTGCACGGGCCCCTATTAATATTGTGTCTAATAGAGACAAGATATTTATGCCACATTTATGATAGAGCTTTCAGTAGGTCATGGTCACAGAATTACGGTTGAGTACAACATATCACCCGGAGACAGACGGACAGACTGAGAGAGTAAATCAGATGCTTGAAGATATGTTGAGGATGTTTATCCTAGACTTTGGGGGAGGATATGAGAGATATCTTTCTTTGGTAGAGTTTATGTATAACGACTCTTACCAATTTACTATCAGTATGGATCCATTCGAGGCACTACATGGGAGGCCTTGTCGTTCTCCTGTTTGCTAGTTAGAGGAGGGAGATAATAAGCTATTGGGGCCAGAGATGATGCCGAAGACTTCTACCAAGATAGAGTTAATTCGAGGACATATTCGAATAGATAAGGATAGGCACAAGAGTTATGCTGATGCCGATAGGAGGAACATAGAGCTAGAGGTTGGCGACTAGGTGTTGGTTCGGGTATATCCTATGAAGGGGATTATGAGATTCTGTAAGACGGGAGAGTTAGCACCGAGAAACGTGAGACTATTTACTATTATTGAGAGGGTGGGACCGGTAGCATATAGGTCGGGAGTTGCAGAGTATCTTTAGGGGATACATGACGTGTTCCATGTGGCATCACTGAAAAAATACAAAAGAAGCGAGAGGGACTTCTGGCATGTTCCACTTGAGGATATTGATTTGCAGCCAGATATCTCGTATGAGGAGAGACCCATGGCTATTCTGGATCATAGCGAGCGTAAGCTTCCAACCAAGGTGGGACCATTAGTGAGGGTACATTATTGAAGAGTCGACTTGGGAGCAGGAGGAGGATGTGCGATAGCAGTATCCAGAGTTGTTAACCGCATATATATCCTAATTTTGAGAACAAAATTCCTTTGTAAGGGGAAGTATGTAATTCCCCGGTAATTTCTTGCATATTTAGAATTTAATTAATGGACTAATTAAATAGAAAATACGTTTTAATTTAAAATATGTGAGTAGAGTAATTTAATGTGATTTAATAATAATTATGCTTATTAAGTGAATATATAATAATTGTAGTTATAAAATATTAATCATGAGATATATACTGATTAATATTTCTTATATGATATTTACTAAGTGTGAATAGTAAATAATTGATAATTAAGATTATACGTCATAGGGAGTGATGTGGGCGTATTAGTTGTTATCTCACCCATAGTCGAATGTTAGACTATGTTGAGGTGGGAAACGAGAAATATATTTTGAGTGACTCGAATGATGATTTAGAGGTCACGGATGAGTCTAAGAGGGGAGAATTAGTGAAAATTGTAAACCCGAGGATTTCAATTGAGTCACGGGTCAACATAGGACTAAACCGGCACCTTACCGGTGTAATTTGGCCATTTAAGAAATATAAGTTAAAGGACCTAAGAAAATTCAATTTCTATATCTGATAATTAGAATTGGGGATTAGGGTTGATAACTCAAAAATCTTAGAGAGGCCATTAGAGAGAAGAGAATAACCTTTCCCAAAAGCTTGAGGAAGATTCTTGCACCCTAAGTATCTAAGGAGTGGGGATTTGAAGAGAAGCACATCAAATCATCATCTTCATCACGAAATCATATCACTTCTATATAAGTCAAGTGGTTTATTGCAGTTAAATTTATTGTTATAATACCCATGTGTAGGCTTACATGATTTATGAAATTGATATTAAATCTCTTAGAGAAGAAGATTAATGTTGATGCATGTTTAAGGAGGATTACATGTAGTTGATATTAACAACTGTAGAGGAATATAAATCAGTGTTTTCATGATCATTTTTACGAAATCTAATCTGGATTAATGAGTATAATTTATGAAGAACCTTCATATCTAGGGCTTTTGATGATATTTATGAAATACCCTGTAATTTTGATAACTTTTAAAAATGGATTTATTTGGAATTAATTAAATAATTTCAAATTTATCCGGATTTAAATATTACTTGAGAATATTTTAATATATGATATATGTTGAATATTACTTAGTGAATGAAAGTAATATGTGGTTATGACTTTACTTATGATTAATTTTAGAAGATGTCACGAATAGTTAATACGGCAATTTCGGTGAGTAAGTCAGACGCGTGTGAAAGTAGTGTCGGGACTGAATTTATATAAAATAAAAATAGGAATATTTTTATGTCATCGAAATGGTTGTTTTGATTGTGGTAAAGTGTTCAGAAGGGTTTTGATAGTTAAAAAAGTCTACTCAGACATTTGTATAGGATCTCGGGGCACTTTAAAGCCGAATAGTCACCCTGGACGGGAATATGGTCATTTAACTTAGAAGGTGAATTGTGTACACGAATTTGGGAGGTTATTCATAAGTCCAAAGGGATTATATTATTCATTCGTTCTACGAACATTGAGAGGATGAAATCGAGAGAGAGTGAGGAGTTTCTCTGGGGAAAAGGAGAGTCTTTGCGGGAGAACAAAGAGCCAAAGGTCACCACCTCCAACCACAACCAGAAGTTGATCGGAAAAGGGAAGAACCACCAGTGACACACATCCCCAAAGGATCAAAACATCAGTAGAGGCAAGTGATTTAATATTCGCAATTTTGTTAGTATAATGTCCATGTTAGGATAATTAGAAATGATGAGAAGTTATATGTTTTGGAGATAAACTAGTTGGTATTAATTCATTTCTGGAAAGTAGAGATATGCAGGATTAATATCATGTTGTTGATAGATATGAATCCAGGAAATAAACATCACATGTTTGAGAAATTATGAGAATTATATGATTCTTCTTGAAATATTCACATCTTTAGTTTTCTGAAAAAATATGAGAAACATGCTTTTAATCCACTCTCTCGATGATTCTAGGTTGTTTAAATCAGTAACAATCATTTACATATATTGCTATATCATGTGGTATGGATTATAAGAAATTTGAGACGTTAAAATAGAGGTTTGATTGGTTAAACGTTGTGTAACTCGTAGGATAAATATTGCAGAATCTAGGCTGATACTTTGGTGATCGATCGATCGACCCATGAAGCTCGATCGATCAATCTCGGCAGAAATGATGAAATTGTTTCTTTTTAATTCTTGTTTTAATCCCAAAACTTTTAGGTATTTTTGGTGATTATTATTTGAACATAATAAGATTTATGGAAGGGTAGTAGGCCATAGCTAAAATCGGGATTAATATTATTATGTTTCGGATATAAATTGGAAAGATTTATGTTAATTAATCAAATGAATTATGGTTGTTAAATTGACATTTTGTGATACGATTCAATTATATGAAGATTAAGGATTGTACCAGTAGGGTGGGGATCATTTGAATCACCTGGAAAATCTTAAGTCCATATGTAAATAAACCTAAGTTAAAGAATATATGGTTATGCGAGAATAAGTTTTATCGATTATAATTCTAATTGAAGATGAGTTTAATTCACAATAATCTAGGGAGTATGATGACATGGATCAGTAGGGTATAAGTGAGTTCTTACTAAATGTATATCAACGAAAACTTATTTAATCTCCGAGTAATGAGATAGGCCCAGGAATAACGAATCAAAGAGTAAAGTCATAATATTAAATACATAGGAGTTGAGAGATAGATAATACTACGTATGGGAATTATCTCATGGTTGTGTGAATACCTTGTTGATATTATATATATCTATATATATATATATATAGGTGGATGAATACCTATAGTATAATTTATTATGTGTATGACATACCTACGCTACATGTTATCGGGTATGAGGTTTTGCATTGTGGACAGTCTTATCCTGTGCACCCATTTGGGAGGATTTTAGATTCGTACCCTGAGCATAGGACCTTGGATACATGCTATCGGTGAGATTGATATTTTCGACTGTTGAATAGGATCATAGGTATGTGCGTGACCCATTTGGATGGGGAGTATGCCCGCCTCCAACATATGTGTGTTATGTTATTTATGTTTCGGGGAAGACAACGAACCATTTGTCCTTTGAACAGTGAGAATTGTAACTAGACATGATAGCATAGTATGCCTGCACCGTAGATGTGACTGGCAGGCTCTATATTAGTATATATTATAAGGTGAAGATATATAGTGTGATTCAATCTATTGTGTAAATTTTTAGTTGATTATGAATAAAAGAAATTGAATTTAATTAAGTAAAAGAATACTTAATCCTAAGGTTTTGAAAGTAATATTCATATTAAAAGAGAAAAGACTATGAATAAGTATATTATGTATGGTATGGGACATACGGGGTTATTATATGGGATAAAATCATGTTGCGGAAACTAGTTATAAGGAATCCTTAATTATTACTCGAATACGTTAGACATGCACTCTAGATGAGATATGATAATATCAAGTGAGAGCCCGGAATCTAACATGTACATTGTAAGATGTGGGTTCTTCAAATACTATTAGTATTAAGTGAGGCATAACCCCTTATCAATATCGGACCAACACCATTAGATATAGATCACAATTTAGAGCCGTGTGTGAATCATAGGTAGAGAGATTTACCTATTCAAAGTTTCACCAAAGAACATATTAACATGTGAAAAATGTGGTAAACATAATAAACTAAATGGTACAAGCATATGGCATGGTCGGAGGGAGAAAGAACAAGCACTCTAGGAACAATAAAGACAAGGAAGGAACTTCAAGCTCAGTTAATGCCCAATGATGGGTGAATTCAATGTGTAATGGGAGTTAATGCTCTTTTCAAACGATCTCTGGTATGAGAGATGTTCGACAGCAGTTCCAGGTTCTGGCTGCCCTATCCTTCATTTATTTATTTTTATCATATTTATATGGAGGGAGAGGTTGCTCGAGTCACCATGCCCTGGATCCCTTTGGACGGATGCATTAAATGAATGAGATACCATATTTAATGCATTGGATTGGTTAGTTATGGAAAGAAAACATTCTATTGGTTGGAAGTATTTCAGTCATTTATGAAGGATATGACATGTTAACTGGGGGCATACTCTAGGATGCCTATTTCGTCAGGTTTGGTGAACTAGACCTGCCATCCTAAGGATAAAGTCACTTGAGTGTTGTATTCTTCAGTTCCTAAATGTCAGGCGCTATGACGTTAGGAGGTGGTTTAAACAGTGGCAATTTTTTGGTATCTAGTCATGTCAGTTAGACAGGCAGGCAATCGAGGTACCTCGAGGAGGTGACCTCGAGGGGGTAAGCATTGATAAAGATCAAACAACTCGAGGAGGTTCATTCTAATAGTTAAGAAATGAGTGGGCTGGCATGACATTAATCATAGGTGAAGTTTTATCCAAGTGTTCCAAGAGGGTTAGTAATAACTCCCATCATTGCCTTGTTCTCAATCCTCCAAACCATGTCCTTGCAAAGTTCCCAGGAAAAGATATCTTGATAGAGCATGAAAGCTCTCCCATGCCCTGCCAGGCATGGTCCATTGTCGGTACTAAGGGACCCCTCTCAACATATACATTCATAAAATCAAGTACATAATACATCATTTAATTTCTTATTCCAAACTATTGTCATTCGATTGACCTTTATCTTCAAGCTAGGTCTTTCGAGCCAGGTTAGTTGGAGGCTTTTCGGGGTAAAGCGTTGCGAGCTATTTACTTGTGATGAGCCTTCAAGGTGGGTCTTGCGAGCTACTTGCATAGAGGATCTTCGATGTGTGTTTATGGGACATATTTCTTTGTAGCTTATCAATTCACTTGGCTAAGTTAACCATTCGGGTGGGGGAACACCCCTCCACATTTTCCTTTTCGTAGAGATATTTATTTATTTACATGAAGAAATATTTGTACAAACAGTTTTCTTATCTATGATTTTCCTTCTTGGGGATAATGAAGAGATTTTTTTTATATTTCTCCCAAAGAACTTCATTCTCTAAGGTAGAAAAGATCCCCAGACATGCTTCATTAAATGCAACTGTCGTTTACATTTTAGTGTGTCACACGTGAAAATGCCAATGAGAGCGCGTGAAAACGACGCGACTTTTCGACGCGTCTTTCCTCGAATCAACATAATAGCAACCTTTAGTCTTCTTCAATCACGCATTTTTGGCCAATACGCTAGTCATATAATTTTGAAATGTCATCATTGTTATTTTCCAAACGTCACCTTTGTTATCGTCTTTTGAAATTTGTGTTGCCCCTATAAAAGGGGAAGCACCTTGGGTTAAGACTCACCTTTGGGTTTAACTTTTTGAGTTCAAGATTTTCTACGAGAGTTTGGCAAAGTCAATATTTCCTTCTACAAGTTTCTTCAAGTATCTTCCATTCTCTCTTCCCTTCGTCTGATATGTCACCTGTGAAGAGAACTCTTTCTGTTAGGGGAGCCTCTCCTGCCACTCAGGCACTCTAGGCTCAGTAGGCATGATACTGTCATACCACTTATTTTAGAGAGGACGATCATTTCTGGGTGATGGCTGAATAATTTCCTGGTGCTTTGGTGCTAATTGAGGTTCCATACATGTTAGTAGACGTGGGTGAAGATGCTGAGGACTTCACTCATATCCCTACTACTATTGTCAGCCACTTTTGTATAGAGCATGGCGATTTCCCCTACTCCAAGGTGGCATTTGAGGCGTCTTCTAGCGCTAGTGAACGCTTGAGGAGTAGGTTCGTCTTGTTCCCTGTAGTTGGGTGACCTTACCTTGGAAAAAAATAACACTCCTTTACAACTATTGGTGTCACAGTGGAGCCATAGGTCACACACATTCGTGGCTGCTTGGGGCGAGGTTAGTGTTATTCTTAAGGATGTGTGTGATCTATTGGGATTAGAGGATGCTGGATATGACACATTCTTCGAGGAGATCGCTTCTAGTGAAGAAAAAACTATAAGGAATGAGTTAGAGGCTGTTGTGAAGGATTGCATGGTCATTTACAACAAGTGCAACTACTTTAAGGTTATAAGCTATTTATAATTTATTGAAGAAAAGGTGTCAAGAGATCCCACGAGGCCTCTAGGGAGAACCCACCAGGGAAAGAAGTATTCGAGTAGCCTCTAATTGGGAAAGTCTATGAGTCTAAAGTTGAGCTAGCGGGGTACATGTAGGTGATGTTGTCGAAGGTATATCTTTCGAGTAAGTCCCACGACTTCCCTCGCAAGGACCTGAATAATCCGTCCATTTGAATGGCCTTTAGTGTAAAGATCCTCCTCACAGCTATTATTCGTGGATCGCTATACACTTGCTAGATCATGTGTCTGTAGCTTCAATGCTTCAATGTGTCCTGATGTGTAGCTTCAATGCTTGCTAGGTGTATATCTTTCTAGGTCAATGTATGCTAGGTCAATGTATACATTGACCTAGCAATCTACCAACAAATGTATTCTAGGTATATAGCTTGCTAGGTCAACAGGTAAGTGTCTGTGGCTTCAACGCTTCAAGGAACGCCATCAAGCGTTGAAGCATTGGTAGCTTCGATGTAAAGAATACATTTGCTCGAAGCGTTGCTAGATCAATGTGTCCAACTATGCCAGCAATATTCTTTTGATGGCGTTCCTTTATGCCCACTTTAAGGATTTTGCCCCTGCTAGCCACTTCCCAAGTTCATAGGATGTGAGAGCCCCTAGTATTTGTTGTTGGAAGAAGCCTCTTTTAGCCCTAATTGACCGTGCTGAGCGATTCAACCCTCTCCCCTATGTTTGGGTAAGACAGTTCTTGACCAATAATTTCTTTGGTAAAGAGGAGCATCCCATTGATCCTATTGAAGAAGCCCTGGCCAAAAATTTCCCTAACTATAGTGTAATCCTATTGTTGATCCCTTTTGTGGTGACAATTATTGTGCAACACAAATAAATATGAGAGAAGTAATGACCAAGAAAGAACAAATAAAACGCCAATCGCACAACAACAGGTGTACGTGGTTCAGCAAAGATGTGCCTACGTCCACGGTGGTGCAGCCAGTATTATTTCTATCTATTCTGGAGAATAAGTACAGAGAATATATCTTGTCCTTTGCCCCGAACCTAGGGTTTAATTTATATATGTGTAGGTTAGTTAATGGAGATGATGGATTCCTCCATATTAGCCATCTTCCCTATAACTTCCCTTCATGGGATCGTGCTCCCCCATAACTTCCCTTCATGGGATTGTGGGGAAATCAGATCCATACAAAAGATGAGGGGCCTGGACTTTGGGCCGCTTCGGCTGGGCTACTCGTCCAGGCTTATAGCACTAAATTCTGGGTACCCATAATTGCCCCTAAATTTGTTGTGCCATGCACGTGGGCCCAACAGATTTAAATGATTATGGCGTTGCCATTCCTCGGACCTGTAGAGTCGATTTCTGGCGGCAGCCGCTTCGCTTACTGTGCAATATGATTAGATTTTGAAGTTTGTTGGAATAAGGCACATTTCTTTTCGTCGTTTCATCTTTTCCAGCAATCTTCTATCTTTTGAGAACTCTTACGCTTTGTACCTTCTTCTTTTGATCTCCACTCTCATTGCTTCTTCGTCATTTGACCTAATCTTATGTCTTGTAAGTCTCTCGTGCCCTTTTAATTTTCTATTTTTTTTGTAGTTTTTCTTGTATTTTCCAATGGCGAAGATTGGAAATAGGTCAATCTCGGAGTTTAGAAAATTCTACAACATTCCTGAGTGGGTAGAGATTGAGTGTTGTGCCTCGCCTCCTAGGAACGTTAGGGATATAGAGGATGCACACTAGATTCATGTTTTGTTGATCTCCCTAGGGGGACTTACCTTTCCCCCTAATGATCTATTTCTTCATTTCTTTAGCTATTTTAGTATTGTACCCGCACAATATTTGCCCAACGTATGGAAAATAGTGAACGGCGTGCATGGGATAAATCAATTGTATGGCATAAGGTTAGGGCTTGCCGAGGTTTGCTTTTGTTACTCCTTCTCTCGAACTAGTTCAGGTGTCCTGTACCTTAAAGCTAGGAGCCCTGATAGGGTATAGGTAGTAAATTTACCTGATTCCCATAAGGACTACTGGCAAGAAGGTTTTCTTCTTAGGAATTGGCAGTTCTCCCCCCAATCTGAAGGGTTGAGGTCTGAGAGGTTCACTATTCCCTTTTATGGGGAAGAATATATAGGTAAATATTATACTATTGTTTCAATCTCTGTTGATTTATGATTTTCCTAACTCCTTTCTGCGCTTTTCTTTTACAGCGAGATCACGGAACTTGGAGCCTGCTCTTGGCGAGCTCCGGATTTCTGAATTGGTTAAAGCTTGGAACATCAGAGAGCCTTTGGGTGACGGCGAGCATTCCAGATCTGTCGCTTTTTTATTGGAGTACAAGAACGTGGGCTCTAGCTTCATAGCTCGGCCTGTGGACAGTGTACCAGAGTTTGATTCTTTGGAAGAGACCACTGCTGAGCCGATACAGTTGGACGAAGAAGAGAGCAGCTCTGAAAGTGAGCCTGCATGTACTCTTGGTGAAGGGAGCTCTGATAGTAGCAGCTCTTCTGATTCTGAAGAGGCTTCTAAGGCTCGAGGATTATCGAGTACTTCCAGCAGTTCTGCTGAAGATATGCCTCCAAGGAAGAACCTGATCAGGGATGATGATGATGATGATGACCATGTGCTCCTTGCACAAAGGTCAAAGAAATAGAAGACTGCATCTGGGGTTGTGGCTATAGGTTCTCGGCCTTCCTCTCAGGAGGAAGAGAGGAAGAGGAGAGAGGAGGAGCAGGTGAAAGAGAGGGAGAGGAAAAAGGAGGAGGAGAGAAAAAAGGTGGAGGATAAGAAGAGAGTAGAGGAGAGGAACATAAGGGAAAAAGAGAAGGAGGAGGAGAGGAGGAAATTCGAATCAAGGACCAAGGCAGGTCAAGCCTTGGTCCCAGTATCTGCCTTGCTCGAGGGGGCTTCGGTGGCCATTTCTCCTCAGCTAGCTCCTGCGCTGATTGAGAGAGCAGTTCTTCCTCCGGATCTCCTGAGGGCGCTGGGGTCCAATCAGCTGGCCCTGCAAGCTATCCAGAGGATGGCCTTGGTAAAAATCCCTTTCAATTCTTAATTTTTTTTAGCAAGTCTTGATTGTTTTCTCTTCCTGATCTCTTATTTATTCTTCATAGTTTGTGATCGACTTCGCTGTGCTCTACCGTTCTCGCGATGAGCTGGTGAAGAGGACCGGTGAGTTGGAGTAGCAAAACTCTGCTCTAGAAGCCAGGGGTTCTCAGCTGGAGACTGATCTGAAGGCTGCTGATGCAGCTCGAGTTTCGTCTGATCTAGCCCTCGTTAATTTAGCCCGCAAGAGGGATAACGCGGTTAAGGAGATGGGCGACCTGAGGAAGGCTTATGAACTAGTGTGCTCGAGCAAGCTAGACCTCGCAGAGAAGAACAGGGTTCTGGTCGAGCAGCTAGAGGCGAAAAAAGCCCAGGCAGCCACCATTAAGGAGGACTCATACAACTCTAGGTGGGTTGCTGCTTATGATGATGCTGAGGTTCAGATTGGCTACATCAGCTGTATGAACTTCAAGAAGGGCTGGAACAAAGCTCTTCTGGCTGCTGGTGTGGATGCAGAGTCTTCCTTATTTGATGAGCACGACCCGGGTCCCAAGCCAACTGTGGACGAAGAAGCTCCTGCTCCAACCATCGAGGGTATTGATCTTCCCTCGGATACAGTTCCTACTGGTGTTCGCTCTGTTCAGGCAACTGACAGCATTCTTGCTGAGGGGGATAGCTCTGCTGCAGCTGATAAGGGGAAGCAGCCAGACACTGCTGGGCAGCCTGAGGTTGCTAGTTAATCTGTTCTTAGGATTTTTTTTGTACTTTTTTCTTATAATCTCCCATGTTTTTTCTGCTCGATGTACTTGGTCTTTATTAATGAAATAAGAAGATTCTCCTTTTGTTTCCGCTGATCCCTTTCTCTCTTCTATCTTTCTTTTACCTGTAGTTGGTTGATGTGGATGACTATATTCCTGTTACCTCCCAACTGGGTAGGACTCTTGGTCCTAATGCAAGACATGCGGTTCATCAGGCCTTTGCTAGACTTTACAGGTTTGTTAAGTCAAGGATCCAAAAATATAAGGATCAGTCTGAGCTAGTGGCCAAGCTGAAGGACAGGCTCCAGGAGATGGAAGAAATTGGTGCCTCGGTACAAGAAGAAGTCAGTGCACTAAGGGCAAGGTTGCTGGAGGCCACCGAGATTAACCAGGTTGGGGAGTTCCTGCAGCAGGAGAATGAAGATTTGAGGAGGGAGGTCCTAAAGCTTAAGGAGCATTTACCGAGCACCGTTTCAGTAGTCCTCCAAGGATCTTCTTCGTCGTGAGCTGCTTGGCCTCCCCTCCCGCGTGGTGGCAGGAGTGCCAGGGGTAGGAACATGGAAGCCGATGAACAACGTGAGAGGGTGATGGACGAGCTGCGCGAAGATGTTCGGCGAGCTTATGTAACTGCTGCTAGGCTTCAGAGGGACGTCACCCGACTACGACATTTGTTCAAGAAGGGTCCTCGGCAATTATGGTCTGATGGCTATGATCAAGGCTGGCTGGATGTTCCAACGAGACTATCAGAGTTCGAGGAACTTTCCTTCATCAGAGGGTGGTTGAGTGCACTGAAAGAGCTGCAGGTCTCGAGGAACTCGGTGTTGTGGTATCGACATGAGATGTCCTCCTACACTTTGATGCCCAATCCATTCAGGATGGATGATCGATGGATCCCTATTGATGATATTCCCCAGAAAATGTTGGAGTTGGACGCAAATGAGGTCGTGGAAGAGTTAGCCCCCGCTCCTGGTGATGGAAGGAGAGCTAAAGTTGCTGATTATCTTATTCGTAGGCTTCCACCTCCTTGAGATTTTGTTATTCTTTTTATTTTTGATAATGTAAATGCTTTGGGCGAGCTTCGCCGACTAAACATGTATTATCATTGTTTGTAAACATAAAAGATTAATGAAAACTTCGTGTTTTGGGCAATTTTGCCGACTAAACGTGTTCATTCCATCCTTTTATATTTTTGCTTCTTCATAATCTTTTTTATTTTGTCATGTGAGTGTCTCCCCAGTCCAGTACGATGCAAGAATACCATTGTGCCCTCACTTTACCTTTTAGGTTGTGTCGTCACACTCCCTTAGGTCTAAGTAGAGCAATTGGCGAGGACACACCTGGTATTGGATGCTTTCATCCGATCAGGATTTTGTTTAACCAAAGTAGGTTTGATGCCTAAGAATACTCTGTAGAACTTCATATATTGCCAGGGGCAATGCTAAAAGGTCGGTCGCGCTTCATGACAATGACCAGAGGAGGGGTCTTCCCCTACTATGTCCACCATTATGCCTGTGATTTGGAAGGGATGTGTAATAAAATATAACTATTACTAATTAGAGACTGATCAACTGAGAGATTTTCATTAGTGAAATGGGAAATGAACTGGGAAATGAACTGTCCTTTCACATAACGAATACAATAAAAGATTTAATAATATAATCCCTAAAAATAGAACTTCTTGAGATTAGCTGCGTTCCTTGCTCATGGTATCTCCCTGCCCTCCATCGTTTCCAAATGATAGGCACCTTGTAGGTCGTCTCTAATTATCTTATAAGGTCCTTCCCAGTTTGGGCCCAGTTTGTCGTTTGATGGCTTCACCGTTTTGCCCAGGACCTTTCTTAGAACATAGTCCCCAACTTTAAATTTCCTCGGGTTGACCCTTTTGCCTTAGTGCTTCGCGAGCTGTTGCTGATAGCTCACTAGTTTCACTAGGGCAAGTTCCCTGCGCTCGTCGGCCAGGTCGAGTTCAGCGATCAAAGCCTCATCGTTCTGGCCTTGTTTGACACGGTCGGATCTCATTGTCGGTAATCCAGCTTCTAGTGGGATGATCGCCTCCATACCATATGCTAGTGAAAATGGCGTTTCTCCTGTTTCTCGCCTAGGAGTCATTCTGTACGCCCATAGGATATGCGGTAGCTCGGTTGCCCATGCGCCTTTGGCTCGTTCTAACCGCTTCTTCAATCCAGCGATTACTGTTTTATTCGAGGCTTCACCTTGTCCGTTTCTTTGAGGGTAGGCCACCGAGTTGAAGTGGTGCCTGATCCCATATTCGTTGCGGAAGTCCTGAAAGAGGCCACTCTCGAACTTTGTTCCATTGTCAGTGATGATGGTCCTGTGGATTCCGAATCGAGTGATTATATTCATCCATACGAACCTTATCATGTCAGTATCTAAGATGTTTGCCAGTTGTTCTGCCTCGATCCATTTGGTAAAGTAGTCAGTTGGTACCAACAGGTATTTGCGATTGTCGGTGGCGGGTGGCAGTGGTCTAATGATGTCCATTCCCCACTGGGTGAAGGGCCAGGGACTGGTCAGGGATTTTAAATCGCTGGCGGGCTGGTGGACCATAGGAGCGTGAAGTTGGATTTTAGGCATTTGCGGACATATATTGCAGAGTCCTTTTGCATGTATGGCCATCAATATCCTTCCTTCATTGCTCGAAAGGTTAGAGATCTTCCTCCGGCATGACTTCCACAGATTCCTTCGTGAAGCTCGTGAAGCATTGCCTTGACATCGCCTGGGTGGACGCATCTAAGGTAGGGGCCGGAGAACGATCTTTTATACAAGTCGCCTCATGTGTATAAGTGAAAGCGAGCAGCTTTGACTCTTATCTGGTGGGCAGTTCTCTTGTCTTCTTGAAGCGTTCCGTTCTTTAAATAGTCCTTCAAGGGATCCATCCAGCTGGGGGCTGATTCCAATTGGAGTATTGGTTCTGCTTTTGTCAGCTCGCAGTTGGGGTAAATGCTTGGGCAACTGAGGAAATCGATAGGGATAACCATTTTAAGGCTATAATCAACTGCCGAGCTCAAGGCTGCTAACGCATCAGCGTGGCTGTTTTGCCCCCGAGAAACTATTTGATGTTGATCTCTTTAAAGCTCTTCATTAAGTTTTTTACCAAGGAGAGGTAGGCTGCCATTCTCTCATCCTTCGCGTTATAGTCTCCAGTTATCTGGTTGGAAACTAGTTGCGAATCACCGAATACCTGCAAATGCTTTGCTCCCAAAGTTTGCGCTTTTTCGAGACCTGCTATTAGGGCTTCGTATTCTGCTTCGTTGTTGGAGGCTGTAAATCCCAGCCCGATTCCTTACTGAAGGACTGTGTTTTATGGAGTGATGAGAACAATTCCTACCCCTGCCCCCTTTGAGTTGGAGGCTCCATCAACGAATAGTTTCCAGCTTTCCACTTTAGCTTAGTTTTTTTGCTCTGTTGGCTTAGGTTGGTCGAAGGGCTGTTCGCCTGTGAATTCAGCTATGAAATAAGCAAGGATTTGACCCTTGATAGCTGTCCTTGGTTGAAATTGGATGTCAAAACGGCCGAGCTCGAGTGACCATTTAGACAGTCTGCCCGAAAAATCCGCCTTCTTTAGGACAGCTTTGAGGGGGTGTGATGTAAGGACGATGATCGTATGAGCTTCGAAGTAATGCTTCAGTTTCCTCGAGGCTATTACTAGGGCGAATGCGAGCTTTTCCAATGGTAGGTAGCGCTACTCGGCATCTAATAAGATTTTGCTTGCGTAATAGACTGGATGTTGGATTCTTGTAACTTCACACATTATCACTGAGTTGACAGTATGACTGGATATAGAGAGGTGGAGGTACAAAGAGTCCATTTTCCATTGTATGACAAGTAGTGGTGGAGATCTTAGGTAGGATTTGATCTCGTCTAATGCTCACGAGAAATTTGGGGTCCACTCTACTGTTTTGCTGCCCTTTAAGAGTTGGAAGAAAGGCTTGCATCTCTCGAAGGATTTAGAAATTAAACTATTTAGAGCAGCGAGCATTCCATTGAGCTTATGTACATCCCGGATAGTGAGAGGAGGTTGCACTCTGTTGATTGCATCAATCTGGTCCGGATTAGCCTCTATGCCTCGCTTGCTGACCAAATACCCAAGAAACTTCCCTGACTGGACACGGAAGGAACACTTGCTCGCATTAAGTTTCATTCGGTACTTCCTGAGGATTTCGAAGGTACATGACAGGTCTGAGAGGTGATTCTCCTTCTCCTTGCTCTTTATGAGCATGTCGTTGATGTAGACCTCCATTGTGTCTCCCATTTGATTCTTGAACATTTTAGTAACTAGCCGCTGATAGGTTGCCCCTGCATTTTTTAGCACAAAAGGCATGACCTTGTCACAATATAAACCAACCTCATGATAAACGTCGTTTTGTCCTGATCTGGGGCATACAAAGGAATCTAGTGATATCCGGAGTACGCGTCCCGGAAATTCATTCGTTCGTGAGCTGCGGTGGCGTCTACTAGTTGGTCTATTTTCGGAAGAGGGAAGCTATCCTTGGGGCAGGCTTTGTTGAGGTCAGTGAAGTCTATGCAAACTCTCCACTTCCCGTTGCTTTTCGGAACTACCACTGGGTTGGATAACCATTTGGGGAATTGCACTTCCCGTATGGATCCAGCATCCAGTAGTTTTTCAACTTCTTTTTCTATTGCTCTTGCCTTCTCGGGAGCAGTTCGCCGTGCCTTCTACGTTATCGGTTTGAATGTGGGATCGACGTGTAACTGGTGTTAGACCATATTGGGATCGATTCCTGGAAGCTCATACGGTACCCAAGCGAAAACATCTATGTAACTTCTGAGTAAGGTTGAAAACTCCTTTTTGCTCTTGGTCAGTGAGTGATGCTCCGATCAGGAAGACTCTGCTATTGTCGCCTTCCCTAGCCGCCACTTCTACCAGGTCTTCGATGACACGCTCGGAGAGGAGGATCATGGTCTCTTCCACTCCAGGCCTTCCATATTTTAATTGCTATTTGGAAGGAATTGCACCATCCTCTACTTTCTCGCTGGGTTGATTGGCTTTCTTCTCTGGCTTTGGTTGGATGGCCGCTATGAAGCACTTCCTTTCCTTCGCTTGGTCGCCGTGTATCTCCATTACTCCTCGCTCGGTAAAATATTTGAGCTTATGGTGGTAGGTCGAGGAGACTACCTTCATCGCATGAAGCCATCCCCTGCCAAGGATGGCCTGATACGGTGAATCAATGTCGACCACCAAAAACTCGATCATCTTGGAAACATTTCCAGCGCGCACTGGCAGTACTATTTTACCAAGGGGCATGGTCATTTTTCCAGCGAAGCCAACCAGAGGGACAGTAGTTCCCTTTAGGTCGACGACGCTCAACTTCAATTTTCGGAACAGGTCGATGTATATTACTTTGGATGAGCTTCCTTGATCGACGAGCAGCCTGTCGATGTCAAAGTTGGCTATCCTGAGTGTAATGACTAAGGCATCATGATGTGGGCTTCTTAATCCCACAAGATCTTCATTCGTGAAGACAATATGCTTGTTATAGTTGATGTCCTCTGCTCGCCGACGTTTTCCTGACTCTAATTTTGCTGGATCAATCTGAAAAGCTTGCATTACCATTTTCATTTTCTTTACCTCCGTTCGAGCTGAGTTCCCTTGTATTTTCTTGATGTCAGATAGTCCGTGGATTACTGCGAATTCGTGTCCGGCATCATCTTCCAAAACGTTGTCGGGTTTTGCCTCTTTGTGGGCAGCCACTTTCTCTACCTTCTTTTCCACAAATTCATTCAAATGTCCGAACTGGGCCAACTCCTTGAGGTGGGACTTAAGAGCCTTATAGTGCTCGGTCTTATGCCCTCCATCTTTGTGGAAAGTACATCTTAATGCATTGTTTCTTTTCGAGGGGTCTCCTCCCATTTTCCGAGGCCATTTGATGAACGGCTCATCCTTGATCTTCGCGAGAATTTTGTAAATTGGCTCTTTCAAGACGGTGTTGACCGCCTGGAATGATTTTGTCACGTCAGGGTTCCCTCCATTTTTGGAGCCATTCTTGCCCCCACTCTTTCTTGCTTTCTTCTGGTTCTCAACTTTCTCACTTCCCTTGGTAGTCACCTTGGCTCGACCTTTTTCTCCTACATTAAGGCGGGTGATATCTTCCACCTTTGCGTATTTCTCAATCTGGGCCATCAGGTCATCAATGGTTGTAGCTTCCTTCTTCGTCAAGGACTGGTAAACGAAGCAAGAGCCAGGTAGCCCAATTTTGAAGGAAGCGACTGCCACCTCTTCTACGCAGTCCTCAATCTCGTTGAATAACTCCCAGTACCTCTTCGCGTAGTCTCGGAGAGTTTCTTGAGGCGATTTCATCATGGTTAATAGAGCATCCATCCTTTTGGGATGGGAGCTGCTGGTGATGAACCGCGCCCTAAAGAGCTTGGCCAGGGATTTGAAATTTCTGATGGATCGGTGAGGGAGTTTTGTCGAACCATTTATGGGCCACGTCATGGAGGCTCGAGGGGAAAATACGGCACATCAGTGCATCCTAATGACTCCATAGGGTCATGGCCTGCCGGTAGTGCCTGACATGATCAATGGGATCAGTCTTCCCGTCGTAAATCTTGAACCTTGGAATGGCAAATTTCTTGGGAGCATCTTCCTCTTCAATTTCCTTCATAAAAGGTGACTTCATTTGGGTCTTGAGGGCTCTCCTGTTGAGTTCTCTGGTCGACCCGTTGTTGCGGTGAGCTGGATGTTGGTCCATTTCTCTGCGGTCCAGGTTCCATATGTTTTCATCGCTTCGAGCAGGGCTCTGGTAGCGGCGAGCTCTTTTTAGTTGCTCGCGGAGGTCATCGTCTGAGTCGCCACCTTTGACCCTTTGATATTCCCGCCTAGGGCTCCTTCCTCGGCTGCGAGATTTGCTCGCTTGAGGGCTAGGAGTGCGATAGGGGTGTCTCCTAGTATCGGGATGTAGTTCGTTCTCCAGTCTATCTAGTTTTCTTTTCAAGTGAGAATTCTCAGCCTCGTATCTGCGAGAAGACTCCCTCTGCTCGTGGAGCCTTGCCTCGTATGCATCAATCAATCTGGATATCCGCGTGGACCTTGCTGGTCCTTGACTTTCTTCTGAAGCTGGCCGTTCCAAGCGAGCCCCACGATCTGAACGTCGGACCTCAGACCTAATCCTGCGAGGAGCAGGTGGCTCTTGAATATCTCCTGCTTGAGGAGCATTGCTGCTGTGACCAGACATCTTAGATTCTTTTCTTGGCGTGGGCTCTTCTCAGGGAAAGATGAACGTTTTCCACAGATGGCGCCAATTGTGGTGACAATTATTATGCAACACAAATAAATATGAGAGAAGTAATGACCAAGAAAGAACAAATAAAACGCCAATCACACAACAACAGGTGTACATGGTTCAGCAAAGATGTGCCTACGTCCACGGTGGTGCAGCCAGTATTATTTCTATGTATTCTGGAGAATAAGTACAGAGAATACAACTTGTCCTTTGCCCCGGACCTAGGGTTTAATTTATATATGTGTAGGTTAGTTAATGGAGATGATGGATTCCTCCATATTAGCCATCTTCCCTATAACTTCCCTATATGGGATCGTGCTCCCCCATAACTTCCCTTCATGGGATTGTGGAGAAATCGGATCCATACAAAAGATGAGGGGCCTGGACTTTGGGCCGCTTGGGTTGGGCTACTCGTCCAGGCTTATAGCACTAAATTCCGGGTACCCACACCTTCCTATTTGCCTTCATATACCGAGTGGTCATCATTTTACTTTGTTTATAGTCCCCACAGGGTATCCATTCAGTTTGGGTATGATAAAGGGCCCCCCTATTAAGTCATTTTACTAGACAGAAGGCCACTAACTTTTAGTTTGCTTGTTCAATCTTCCTCTTGTCTACTGTTGTCATTATGTGTGCCCATTATCCTGCTAACCACGTGATACCGAATAAGGGAGATCGAGGAGGGAGATCGATGATGTTCATCAATATGTTTTTTTAGAACAAATTGGCTGGGTTTCAAACTAACCTTCTCAAGGAACCTTGTTATCCTGAGGTTGATCGATTTCACACCACTGAGTTGTGATTGATAAATTATACCACCCAATCATCTGAATTTCCTCCCCCAGCGCCTGTGGATCAAGAAGTTGAAAAGTTAAAGAAAGGCACTAATTCTTCCATTCTTCCAACAGACGTTGCCCCTCGTCCTTTGAGGCCGGTTGGAAGGACCGAGTATCCTTACACTGCTTCAGCTGGTTCAGTAGTTAGGGACACTCCGAAGGATCCCTTAAATAAGCTTAAATCTACTCCACAGCCTCCACTAGTCTCTTCTCCCAACCCAAAGATTTCCAAGGCAGTGAGCTAGATGGTAGATCGTCTTCGCCAAACTTGGTAGGATTTTAGTGTGGAAGATTGGGCTTTCATGTCAGCCGGGATGTCTGCTTTTAGATTTCATTATCACCCTCAATCTCTTGGGGGTTGTGAAAAGAGTAAACCATTTACCCCCATCAAGCTTATGATGGAGGAATCGAGGGGGTCCGGTGAGAAGGAGATTCCTGAGGAGCATTTTTGTCTGGTGGAGATGTCGGTGAAGGTGATGATGATGATGAGGAAGGATAGGAGGACGAAGAAGAGAAAGAAGATAAGTAAGAGGAAGAGGAAGAGGATGAGGAGGAGGAGGAGGAGGAGGAGGAGGAGGAGTATATTTCCTTAGTATGTAGGTGTAGGTTGACGGTAAGGGTTTCTTCCTCAAAACAACTCGGCCCCCAAGACTATGAGATCATTGAGGATGTGATGGAAGAAGAGGTAAATTTCATATGTTTATTACTCTGGGTGCCATCCTTCTATTCAATCTTGATCACGTTGGTACCCCTAGTTTGTTGTAGTTTTCTCTTTTTCTTCTGTTCAGGTTGGTGTGTACATTAATGCGCGTGATGGTGTTGACGAGAATCTCCCTCTCGAAGAAGCTGCCCCAACTATTTCTTAGGTAGTCACCCATTTCCCCCTAGGGGCAGTTGTATCTGATACTTCATCTAGTGGTTGTTACTCCCCCGAGCATTCTTTTTTGAACAAGTAGGCTGGCCTTGAGAGCGGTGTGACTTCGGCCAATGTTGTTGAAGCTATATCAGTACCTGTTGTTGCTATGACTTCGATGCCTTTAGTAAGTCTTTATTTTCTGCATTGATCTCCCTTTTTCTACCTCTATTTATTGTTCTGATTTAATTTATGATTTTCTTTCCTTCTTAAGGATACCACGCCCGTTTCAACCGTCCCTATGGTGCCTCTACCTTCGAACGATCAAATAATTGTTACATTATTCGAGTCCTTACTCTTGAAACCCTAAGGTGTTGATCCAACTATCATTGCCCAAGGATAGGTTCAATAAGAACATGTTATTGAGAGAGTGGAGGATAGGAAGGATCAGGTAGATGAGGTTGGGAAGAATGTGGTTGCCCTTCAAAGTCATCCCACGTTCGTGGCCCCCGAGGTGGGTGAGGAGGAGGACGTGATTCAGATAGCCACTCGCGAGTTCGCTGAGGAGCAACAACCTCAAGTATTTCAACTATTATATCTATCTTTATACATAGATATATGTTGGTTTTAAGATCAAAATTTCCCATAATCGCAGGTCGGGCGAGCCTAGGTATGTAGGACTTTATCTTTCATAAATCTCCTATAACCAAAGGTCAGGCGAGCCTAGTCTTATATGCATAAATCTCCCATAACCGAGGTTCAGGTGGGCCTAGTCCTATAGGCATAAATCTCCCATAACTAAGGGTCTGGCGAGCCTAGTCTTATAGGCATAAACTTTCCATAATGGTCAAGCGGGCCTTGTCTTATATGAATATATCTATAATTTAGCATAGTATATCTTTTTTGTAAGCTTTCTTTTTTCTCTATCGCTATTTCAACTATTTGTTGCATTTCAGGTGGAGGTTGATCAATTAGCAGCTCATGGGCTCGAAGTGGAGCCTGTTGTTAAGGAGTCCATTCAAGCACCAATAATAGCTTCAGTTGCTTCTCTAGGTGGGGCCCGTGTATATGGTGATACGTCCACAGCCTGTGTTCCTCAAGTGCAAGCCATTGATAGTGCATTGCACACCCGATGGCCATCTGCTAGTGATGGCATTTTTAGTGTTCTTCCTCCTGAGGCATCCCCCGAGGTGGTTGTGCTACAAACTTTAGGCAACTTCCCTTTTCTTCTGACTGAGGGTCCCGCTTGTTGATCGAGCCATTGCTAACTCGCTTTCTTTCGACCTTTAGTGTCCGATGTCTTCATCCCCTTCACGGGATGATCGTTGGCTAGTTGTTCGAGCTGGTGATGGTCTTAGAGGACATTCTCAGCACGCCCCTTATGTCTTTTATCCCTAACACTGTCAAAACATTATTGGGTTGGGTTAACGCGTTAAACAATGATGGTTTTTCTCTGATATGGCTGGTGGAGTTTTTATGGAGTTTCAAAAAGAGTTATCTTCCCAGAATTTCTAACCGCCTACAGAATTCCCATCGCGAGCAGGTGGTTGTCTGTGAAGAATTTGTGGGTTTGGAGTCACAGTTGCTAGTGGCTGAGAAAGAAGATCAAGAGGCTCATGAGGAAGTTTCTTGTATGGAGGCATAGTTAGTTGAAAAAGAGCAAGAGCTAGATACCATCTACTAGGCTCAAGAAAATCGCCAGAAGAAACTAACTGACCTTATCGCAGAGCAGAGCCAATATGATCAGAATCTTCCCCCACTTCACCACAGGCTGTTTGGTTCAGAGAATCTTAACTTCATTATAGAGGACCCCTAGCTCCATTATCCGATGTTTCTTTTTGTTGGTCCTGCCCTTTTTATTGAAACTTTTGAATTTGTTTTTCTAACTTGGTTGTAACCACAAATAATATCATTTATTTATAATAAAGGAACATTTCAAACTTTGATGCTTCCCTTCTTTTTTATTGTTTAATTGATTTTTAACTATGCTTAGACATCGATGCTAATTAGCTCAAATATAATAAATGGATCAATCAATGGACTTGAAAAAATAAAATATTGATCTAGCATATGCCTTTTGAATTTTATTTCTGACTTTATTAAAAGGGGAAAGCCCAATTGCTTTGAAGCGTACATCTATAGTTTAGCAACAAAAATAGAACAAGTCATTAAACATGAGTGACAGGACGTATATTTAGATGTAATAAATATTCATCCACTTGTTATTCAGTTTGAAGGTCACGTCATCTTCCAACTTAGATATCTCGCAGTAGCCCGAATCATGAGTTGCTCGAACGATATAAGGCTCGTGCTTGCTTTTAGAACCAAGTCTTCTTCTTTGAACATCCTTGGCCTCACCAATTGGTCATAGAACCTAGATAACTACTTCCTATATATCTCGAAGCGTCTTATGGCATTATCCTTATGTTCTTCCAAGCCTTCGATTTGCATATGGCGATTGTGCGGGAGCAAAGCACTTCATAGGTTGTAGCGAGCTGAAGGTACCTCGAGTTCCACTGGAAGCACATCTTTTTCCCTAAGTACTATCGAGAATGGTGTGTACCCTGCTATTTTTCACTTCATCATTTGATAGTCCCACAAAACTTCTGGCCCTATACATAAGGATATAACGGGTGGGGTTTTCTCTTCGTCATTCGGTGGTATCACAACTATTCTCATGTACTTCGATCAATCTTCTATTAGCATCGTCGATGTCCACACACCTGGATAGCCAATCTACTTTGTTCTTAAAATATAAGTTTCCTCTAGCAATAAAGTATTGTGATAAGTCGGCCAAGCTAAGTGGTCCTTCTCCTCTCTCTAGATGCCTTCGATTTCACCTCTTCAGTCAACTTTATCTTCTGATGGCAGCAACTTAGATACTATCGAGGGGAAGTTCTCTTTATGACTTGGATCACAGTTGACCCCCCATCAAAGATAATCTTTTGCACGATAGTGGAATAGGCATCCACATACATGTTCATTATATGGGAATGCCTTTTTATCTTTATCGCCTCAAACTCGCCCAGTAATCGTTAGATGATCGTGCGGTAAGGCGCCAATATCATGTTCTTCAGTGAAAACTCCCCTGTCACTTGCTTCACCACCTAACTTGAACCCCCTTTGATTGTTAGAACCTAGATGGCCCTCCTCAGTGGTTCGAGTAACCCAATGACCAATGCCTCGCACTCGGCCTCGTTATTTGAGAATTTGAACTCTAAGTTGAACGATAGGTGAATCTCTTCAATGCCTCCTCGCAAAATGATTCCCTCTCCTCCTTTCTTCTCGGGTGAGGATCCATCGAACACCTTAATCCATTCCTTTAGGCTATCAGCTACAAAATTGACCTGAAAGATATCACCCGCAAGCTCTTCGATAGTCACTTCCAACATTCGCAAAGGAAAAATGGCAAACAGATCTGCGTACACCTGACTTTTGATTACCCGAGGGACAACACACTTCAGATAATACTCCAATAGAATTAGGAACCATCTAGTTACAATATGAACTATAAATGATAGTAGGTAGTGCCTAAGTTTTTACGCCACAAATACGAGGGCAAAGAAATACCTCTCAATGCTAGTGTATCTGGCCTTCGGACCATGTATAATCCTACTTAGATAATTAATAGGTTTTTTAGTTCCTTTTCACTCTGGGCCCAACAAATCCCCAATACACCGTTATGTTGATGTGAGATATAAATGCAAAGAGGTACCTACATTTGGGGGGACCATCGTTTGAAGGGAGGTAAGTAGTGCCTTCAACTTTTCCATGGCCTCCTGCTGCACTATTTCCCATGTAAACTTCACTCCCTTCCTTGGCTGCTCCATCAATTGATGCATTACCTCAGCCAGCCTCGGGACGAACCGCCTCAAGTAGGATACCTTACCCTGTAAACTCTTTATCTCTTTTGAGTATTTTGGTCTTGGCATATCAAGGATGGCTTGTCATTTTTCCAAGTCCGTTTGTACCCCCTCGCGATTTACCACGAACCCAAAAAATTTCTCTCTCCTTACCCCAAAGGTGAATTTGAGGGGTTCATCTTTAGCCTGTAGTTTCGGCAGTGAGTGAATACCCTCCTCAAATCGTCTAGGTGGGATTCTTCCTTCTAAGACTTAATCACCAACTCATCGACATAAAACTCCATGGTTTTGTGGAAAACGTCGTGGAATATTGCCATCATCATTCTTTGATAGGTGGCCCCTGCGTTCTTCATCCCAAAAGGCATGACCATGTACATGAAATTGCCCAAGGGTGTTCGAAAGTCAGTCTTCTCCGTATCACCTAGATCCATTTTTTCCTAATTATATCCCACATACCCATCCATGAAGTTGTACATCTCATGGCCCACTATTGCATCGATCAAACAGGCAATGGAGGGAAGTGGAAATTCGTCCTCCGGGCACGCCCTGTTCAGATATCTAAAATCTACACATATCCTGATTTGACTTTTGTCCTTCTTTCCCACTAGTACAATACTGGACAACCATATCGGATGCTGTATCGTCCACATAAACCACTTTGTGAGAAGATTCTGTACTTCTTCCTTGATCATCAATGCTAACTCTACTTTGTATGTTCGGGTGGCCAATTTCACTGGGATTACTACGGGAATGACATTCAGTCTGTGATAGCTTACCTCTGTGTCAACCCCCGGTATCTTAGTGTACTTTCATGTAAAGACATCTTTGAACTTGACCAGGAGTGTGGTCAACCCCTCTTGAGAGGCTCCCTCCAATTCCTTCGAGATAAATATTCGGTTTGGACCCCCAACTTCTCTACCTAATTCAATCTTTTTCAATTTCTGGATCTGTGGCCCAGGACCATCTTTCATACATTCCGGATCTTCCTCCACTTCTTCTATAGACTCTTGGATCCTAGAGTTATCAATTATAAGGAATTTCACCTGATTATCTACCAAGAAGAATTCTTACACTGATTCAGCTTCATTACCTAGTCTCTCGGCTGCCCGCTCACACCTTCACAATTTATAAATGATTATTACCTTAGGTAAGACAACTCTCTTGCACTGCCGGTCCACATATTTTTCTACGATTCTCATCCAAATCCTTCATCGTTCTCCTACTAAGAGTTATATGTGTCTTAATTTAGTGCTCAATGAGATTAATTCATGCGGTCATCTTGGTGCCCTAAGATCATGTTCTTCTTCACAAGTCCCAAGCGTTCAAGCAGGTGCACGGACCCTTTCTCGAGTTGAAGGGATTCTTATCCCCTCAGTATATCTTGTCATGCCCAAATCTGTGATGATATGTTGAGGGCACTAACCCATGATTATACTTCCACACCCATCCTATTAATAGCTGGTATGATGGGTAACAATTCATGATGTCGAACTTCATATGAGAAGTGATATTCCCCATCATGATGCCCACATTGATGTAGCCCACTGACTTGGAAGGCTGGTTATCATAACCTGATATTTCCAAGGACTGGGGCACTAATCTTATTTTTGATAACCTAGTAGCATATAAGGATCCTACATGCATTATGTTGACGGATTCCCCTTCGTCTACCAACACTTGTGAGAAAATCCAATCATTCATCGATGGAGTAACATATAAAGGTCTATTATCTGGGTACCTGATCATCCTATCTGCCTCTGAGAATGTGACTTCTGAGAGGTGTCTTCTCACCAACTTAGTTATGGGCCCCTTCCACTTCAAATATGGGGAAATATTTTTCTTTTCAATCTCCAGAATGGCTCTCATAAATTCCATCCAGGAATCTTCAGGAAGGCTGACTTAGTCGAATAAGCAGCCAAACTTTTGTAATTGAGACACGTCCTCACACTCAATCGACGTATTCGTTTGATCATCCTCCAGCTCATAAACTTCTTCTATATCTCTATATGCAGCCTCATCATATGTTATCACTGGATTAACATCACCCAACGAGCATGCCCCCATCTGCCCACTAAGCATCTCAACAACGTCGAATGATTCTCCTCTTTGGCTCTCTTTGGCTTCAGCCTCATCATCTAAATGCATGCAAGCCAACTCGAAAGTGCATTATTTGAGGGAATCATCGAAGCCATTACCTTGAGTGCCCTCAAAGTCATTCCCTCCTAACCATTTCTCCATAATTTCCCGTTCGACCTCCTCGTTAAAGGCACTAGCCATATTGGCCCCGTGGGATGGTAATGGGTTATTATTTACATTGGTTTGCGGAAACTCGATATCTTAATTCTTCATGTGATTGTAAATCAACCTTATTAATGAGAAACAAACCTTAGTAGTGTGATTAAATATATTATGGAGTGCGTAATAGTTGGGTTTCTCTCTGTCTTCCCAGGTGAGCGGCACAATGTACACATTAATTGGCCTGCAAACTTTATCACGAACCATCAGATCGTACAAGTTCAAAACTTGCTCCACTATACAAGGTAGCTCGGGAGGATCCTTGTCATCTTCAAATCTTCTCTTGTTGTCTTCTTCTCTACCCCCATCATCCGCATAGTTGATCCTCAAGGTTATTCACCTCCCTGATGTAATTTTTGGCATCATAACAAACTAGAAAAAGTGGGAAGTGGTACTTGAGGCTTCACCACTAATGTGATATTCCTTTCTGCCTTCATACAGGCTGCAAACATACCTTATCTTATCTCATTAATCATGTGACATATGTATTCGGGAAGTAAGCCTTCTGCATATACTTGTAGAAGCTTTTCCTCTCGCATCTCCTCCCTCATATCTAGGGATCGCTCATGGATCATTCGAATATAGGACATAAAGTCCTATCATGGCTTCTGCTTCTCACGTGTGAGCTGGGTGATTTTGAACTTGTCCTTAGCCAAGGAAAACTTTTCCACAAATAAAACATGTAATTCCTCCTATGAACATACACTCCCTTGGGCTAGATGGGAATACCACGTGTAGGCTTTCTCTATCAGGGATTTTGAGAACTCCCTTTGCCTTACATTTTTATCATTATAGTGGGCCCCAAGATTCTCGATGAACCTCTTCAAATGTTCCTTGGGAGTGCGAAACTCATCGTTTACGGAGGATCTATCCCCTTTAGACACATCTATGAGCTTTAACAAATGTTTCTCCATGTCTTCTAGGCTTGCTAGCGGGGTACTTGCTGACAACGGCGTTGCTATTGCCGGGCTTGTTGAGGTTAGAGCACTTACTCCTTGACTTACCATGATAGCCGAAGCAGCTGGGGTTACTCCCCATTATTGGAACATCATTCCAGTTTCATAGGTGGGACCATAAGGGTGTGTTAACGGAGATAGTCACCGCTCCCCCTAGTAACTGTTGGTGTTGGTATATTGGTTGGTGGTATAGTAAAGGAACTCTCCTCCGTGGGAGCTCTAAGCATTGTCTGGGATACCGAGTCTTAATGAACTCTGCGAATAGTCCCATCTGTCCATGCATCTGTGCCTAACCCACTCTCCCTTGCACAACCATCGTCTATGTGATAGCAGCGCTAGGTGCGCTAAGCCCTATCCTTATTACCCCCCCGCTTCAGGTAAGGTAACTCTATTTGCCTATTCTTCACACTGTATGGCGTCGGAATGCATGTTTCCTATGGTGTTATCCTCTGGCATCTTTTCAAAAGAGAATACCTCTCGAGTAGAGTCGCCAAATGTAAGAGCATGGAATATATCATGTACATAATAAATGCTTAATTGCATTTTTAAACACTTGCTATTTTAAAATCTTTTACAATCGGGCTCTGACCCATTTCCTTGCATATTCTTTTCACTACTATATCTATATTAACATGTGCCCAACATCAGCGACGTGCATCTTACAGCATGGATGTTTCATCATGAGTTGCTGTTCATAGAGATGCATGCTTGTTTAGATGAATCATTTCTTTGATTTTGATGTCTGTAGTACTTCTCTTATTTAGGGCATGTTGCCCAGGATTCTAGTAATTCATTTACCATTCAGATATTATATTGGGTTTATGTTGGTACTATCATTTTTGGTTTGTCGGTTTGATGATGGATATTTTAAATCAAAATTTTTTATCCAGTTACATTTAATCTTGTTATTCATTATTCAGTTTTGTTTGAGGCTTTTCTATTGTTGTTCAGTATTGTGGTAATGGTTTTAAATTGTTATCAATATTGGATAATGTTTATAACACTAAACGTAATTAAGTATTGGGTGAGTTATTTTAAAAAGAATATTTTTTTCGACAGTGATGTTGAGAATGGACCAACTGTATATTCTATTTAATTTAATAAAGGAGTAGCTAGCCGATATTTAATTAGGAGGGGTGTTACAGGTGGTATCAGAGCATCAGGTTCTAGAGTCTTCAGGATCTATGATGCTTACTTATTCCTTTTACTTAGCATCTTTTGATATAGATCCCTGTCATTAGGATTGTCGAGAATCATAATTGTGCATTTACGACTTCAACTATTTATGTGGTATACTAAAATGATGATTTCGATGTATCTTATTTCAGATGCCTCCACGACGGGCAAAAAGGGCACCAGGTGTAGCACAACTAGCACCACAGCCCGCTCGAGCACAGGGAACTATGAATGCAATAGTAGCTGCTACCATTATTTTCAAGCAGTAAATGTTTCCTTGGCGGCTATCCAACAAGGTCCACCTCCAGCACAGGTAGTGCCACCAGCACCAGTGCAAGGGTTTCCCACTGCTTGGGAACGTTTTAGGGAGGCTTTCCAAAAAGCCCATCCACCAGAATTCAAAGGGGGTTTCGACGTCGTAATTGCTAGCCAATGGAAGAAAGACATCCAACGACATCTGCGTATGTATGAATGTATGGTGGTTCAGAAAGAAATGCTAGCTACGTTCAAGTTGGTTGGTGAAGCTCTACATTGGTGGGAGTCCACTACCACAGCGGGGGAGAGGGACACCTTGTCTATTCAGGACTTCTGGTGCAATTCGACCGCGAATACTTTCCTTCTACAGTTCAGACTGAGATACGGAGGAAACTCTTAGACATCACCCAAGAAGGGAAATTATTTGCTAAATATGAAGAAGAGTTTACTATTCTAGCGAATTTGGTGCCAGGAGAGGTACCTATTGAGGAGAAGAAGATTCAATTATTCAGGTATGCTCTTAACTAGATGATTCACCAGCATCTGTTGGGAAATCTTTCTTCACAGACATATAATGATGTATTGAATGCTTCCATACTTCACTTCCAGGGCTACCATCTTCATCTCAAGGGGATTAAAAAAGGAACTAAATCCAGTCAGTAGGGTCGTACGGGAAGAAATAATGGAAGTGGATCATCTTCAGCTCAGGTACAGCCGAAATAAGGGGATTAAAATTCGTAGCCACGGGATTATTCGAAACGTATGAGATAGGGAGGACTTCATTATGGGCAGGGTGGTAATAGGCAAGGCCACTAGGGCCAACAACACAATCAGTAGGGCCATCAGGGCCAAGACAAAGGTGGAAATGATCGATAAGGTCGCGGCCAATAGGGTCATAATGGGGGGTAATTTACAGGTAGATGTTTCACATGTGGCAAAGATGGTCATAAGCAATAGGATTTCCCAGATAAGGGTACGATGCCCCATCAGTAGGGTGTGCACCGAGAGCCTTAGGGGCCAATATTTCCATCTTCTCTTTTAGCACCGCCCAAGATGCTAGCCTTACCAGCCATTCTAGAATCTCCATCGTAGCAAGGGAAATAACTATATGGATGTGTCTACAACATTAAATTGGAGGAAGTTCAATAGCCACCAGCCATGATTGAGGGTATATTTTCTATCTCTGGAGTTATGGGACATATTTGGTTTGATACGGGAGCATCACATTCTTTCATATACACTCATTTTGCTCGAGCCACATGGTTATTAGACATAACAAATAGTACTATTACGGAGTTCTATTTTACCAGTTGATATGCTTGTATTAGAGATGTCCAAATATGATGCTATTATTGGTATGGACTGGCTAGTCACTTATAGATCCACGGTCAATTATTTTTATAGGAGTATTATATTCACTATTCCTCGTCAGGAGATGTTCATAGTAGAGACACCTTGTCCTGAAGGAGGATCATCCATCCATTTATTTTACTTACAGGAGGAGACCTCTACGGGAGTTGTAACTTCCCTTGATTCAATTCCAGTTGTTAGAGAATTTGCCGATATATTTCATAGTATACCTGGATTACCGCCTAGTAGGGAAATCGATTTCGTCATTGACTTAGCACCAGACACTCGACCTATAGCCCGTGCTCCATACCATATGGATCCTATAGAGTTAAGATATTTGAGGGATCAGAATGAGCAGTTTTTACGATACTCTTTCATCCGTAGGAGTACCTCCCATTGGGGTGCCCTAGTTCTATTTGTGAAAAAGAGGGATTGATATTTATGACTATGTGTTGATTATCGGGAGCTTAATAAAGTCACAATTCGGAATAAATATCCTTTACCCTGCATCGATGACTTATTTTATCAGTTGAGAGGTGGAGCTTACTTCTCAATGATATACTTTAGATCTGGATATCCCCAATTATGAATCAGAGAATAGGATGTATCAAAGACTGCTTTTTTGACGGGATATGGATCTTACAAGTTATGGGTTTACCGTTCGGGTTGACCAATGTGCCGACTGTATTTTTGGATTCGATGAATCGAGTATTCAGAGAGTTCCTAGATTAATTTGTCATTATCATCATAGATGACATCTTGATTTATTCTAATACAGAAGAAGATCATGCCGATCATTTGCGAAAGGTCCTACAGACCCTATGTAAACATCAGTTGTATGCTAAGTACCACAAGTGTCGGTTTTGGCTCCTAGAGTTTCAATTCCTACAACATATAGTTTGAAAAAGAGTTATTTATGTAGATCCTAGCAAAGTATCAACGTTAAGGGAGTGGGGGCAACCCACGAAACCGACGGAGGTACATAGTTTCTTGGTATTAGATGGCTACTACATACAATTTATTAGAGGCTTTTCAAAGATTACAGGAACGATTACTAATCTAACCTGTAAAGGCATAATGTTTGTTTGGGATTATTCATGTCCGTTAGTGTTTGGTGAATCGAAGGATAAGTTGACTTCTTCTCTGGTACTAGCACTTCCCATGCTAGGAGTGGAGTATCTCGTGTACACTAACAAATCATTACTAGGAATCTTAAGCCACATGAGAACAACTACCCTACCCATGACTTAGATCTTGCAGTTGTACTATTTACCCTTCGGATATAGAGACACTATATGTTGGGTAAAAAGTTTTGCTTAATTATGGATCACAAGTGATAACAGTATTTGTTCACTCAGAGAGAGTTGAATATGCGACAACATAGGTGGCTTGAATTACTGAAGGATTATCACTTTGAGATACATTATCACCCGGGAAAGGCTAATGTGGTAGCCGATGCGTTGAGTCATAAACCTGAGGGTGAAGTAGCCTCGGTATAAAAAGCAAAACGGAAGGAGCTAGGCCATTATAATGTAGTTGGTAAGTCATTTATGTTTGTTATGACCATTACTCCTAAGATTATGACGAGGGTAGTACAAGCCCAGGAAGCTGATCCGTTCTCTCGAGATAACATTTGACAACTTTTGGCCAAAGGAGTAGAGTCTTACTCAGTTTTTTCAGAGGGAGGTTTGTGATTTAATGGTAGACTGATTGTTCTGGAAGTGGAAGAGTTGTGGCATATGGTGATGTCTGAGTCGAATGGTTCGAAATTGGCGGTACATCCCAATGGGGATAAATTGTACCAAGATATGTGGCGAAAGTTATAGACACCCCATTCTGATACCCCCTAACCTCTCCTTAGGTCCCTAGCACCTCCCTTCACCGTTGTAAACGCAAGTTATACCCTAGGTACTAACCTAAAATTCAAACTCTTCAGCTCAAACGAGACTGAATGAATATTTGAAAGGCACTGAATCCCCTTTCCAATGGCCCATCCCATGAATAATTCTGACATACGGTGCGGACAAACAACCCATTTTCCACTAAACTCGATTAGGAGGTCACAAGATGATCACAGGCTCCATTTTACCAAAGTCAACTCTTCAACTTGATCACAACTGAATGAATCTTCGAAGGACACTGAATTCCCTTTCCAACGGTCCCTCCCGGGCACAATTTTGATTTACGGTATGGATGAACGATCCGTTTTACTCTAAAAGGTCACCAAAAGCTTGCAGGCCCTAGTTGACCAAAGTCAACTTCCCAAACTAGGTCAAACTCTTTGGAATGTCTAATTACATCTCCTAACATTTCTAATGGTCCACCCCCGTGTGTGATTCTAGCTTACCATGCAGACGAATGATCCATTTGCATCTGAAGTTTCCTACTCTAAAAGACCGACGAATGCTTCCGAGCCATATTTCACCTAAAGTCAACTACCAGACCAGGGAGTAGTTGAAAGAATTTTGAAGGTCACCAAAATACCTTTCCAATGGTTTTCCCCATGTGTGATTTGGATCAACGGTTCGCACTCTACGATCGATTTTCTGAAGGAACTTGAAAGACACTACCAAACGGCAGGTTCCAAACCCTACATATCGACAGTGTGCCTAAACACACCTACTGATTAGCAGGACCAGGCCTATGTCGATCGGTAATTCCCTAGGCCTAGGAAAAGGAGGTACTAACCTCATTCCAAAAGAGAGGAAAAATCATAGATCCACCACTCCCGCCAAGATAAAAAAAAACCTCTCGAAGTCAACGTGATTTCCACATTCAAATACTTGTCCAACCTTCACCTGTCATCACCTTCTTCATAAAACTAGGTGAATAAAGTACCCTCCATCATCAACCAAGTGCAATGGCTTCTCTCCAACATCCAAGATCAGGATCAAGATCCTCAAGAAGGTCCAACTATCTCAACTCTCTCTTTAAATTCCCCTATATTCGCAATAATTCGTTTTATTCCTTATGACTTTTGTTCTCTCATGTCACATATCTTAATATACTTTTTATCTAGTGTTATTCCACATCTCTTATTTTCATATAAATAAAAGCCAAAAAACAAGAAAAAGAGGATTTTCTCATAAATTCTAAAGGGGAAATCTCAAAAATTTTCTCACATTTTTCTCACAACTAAAACACTTTTTACACACACACACACATACATATAAGATAAGTACCCGATTGGATTTATGGGATAAATTCCACCCCTCAATTTTCAAGCGAACTACGTGGACTTTGATGCCTCTATAGTCTACGTAGGCATCTCGGACTTTGATGCCTATTCCTACTTTTCTCTCATTTTCTATTTTCTCTATATTCTTTAAACTCAATTATCATAAATTCTACATATTTACGTATATATATATATATATATATATATATATGTTCTTAGTGGTGTATTATTCCACATGCGTTATCATTCCCTTATAATGATCGACGCTAGGATAATCGCATAAATCCTATTTTCTAATATTTTTTTAAGAACATTCCTATGGATGATTCGCTTTATCTAGTTCATGAGACAATTCAATGATTCATATCTACGCTACGTATACAGATGCACACAAACCACGGGTAAAAAAAGGAAAATATCAAGAACCCACGAGAGAACGTAAGGGCAAAATGGGTGCCTAACACCTTCCCATTTCATAACTTAGCCTTCGGACCCCTTTTCGAATCATTTTGGTTTCGTATGTATCAGTATGTCTTTGGATGTTGTCCTTCGAGACAGTTCCCTTTTCTTTTGTCTGTTTTGAGTAAAATAAACTGTTGAGTCCATCTCTCTACATTTTTTACCTCATCGCCAAAGCGCTCCCGAGAGGGATGTGCGGGACCAAAAATGATCTTCTCCAGTCGCGAGGATCATGGACGGCCAGAGCGGAAAATCCGCTGGGGAAACAATTTTTCCTTTTGAGGGCTAGTCTCTATTTACATGGGTGTTTTATTTTCTTATATACTCAACTATTTTGCATGTTCCCCTTTTACTACTCATGTGTATCTTATTCTTATGCTTCTATTCACACACTTGTAGAAAATTATTCGTGTACACTTCATACCATGTGCACCTAGGAGCACATATATCCCCATGTTACATGCATCACCCATACTTGCTATACCATTTGTACTCATACTTTGCTCCCTGTTGGGCACGATTAAGAAAGATACTCTCATCAGAAGATACTAATAAGTGAATCATGCATGATTCACACGATATCACCAAAGATCATTGTGATGGACAATATTTTGTCAAGTAACTCGAGGGTCACTTCGTGATGGGCATTAGTTCGGCAGGGCACAATTAGAATAAGGGATATGACTCTCACCTTCCATTGGTCCAGTACCTTCGATGTATATCGAACAATTCCTCCGTATCATACCGCTTGACCGAAGTCATGACGAGAGGTATATCGCAGGGAACTCATTCACGTACATCGATTATATTAAATTTATTCTCACACATACCGTTCCCATGAGGTATATAGTGATGCAATTCACGTACACTTAGGTATATCAAATGTCTTGTCCACACGTATCGATTTCCCTAAAAAGTAAGACGTATGTTGTGGAATCCTCGCCTAAGGGGGGAACCCGTTTCAATTTACCGACCCAACTGCATACCCACGTATAGGTGTGAAGCCTAGGATACACGTGTTAGATTTCCGATTTCAACCCAAAAATCTGCCGAAATTATAGGTCATCCTGTTGCCCAAATTTTTGCTCATTTTTTAAACGGGACCTTGGTTGTGGGCCTGGTTACAAGTACAACCATATCTTTGCATATGTTATAAACCTAACTTTTACTGGCTCATGTCTCGTTCGGCATTTCATTTTTCATTTAGGAAAATTTAATACAAGTGAGAACATAATGATAATAATAATAATTATAATAATCATGCTGAGACCCATCATCCAAAAACATTTTTTTCCATCTTTATCAAAAATCCAAAAATATTGTTTCCTTTCTTTATAAAAAATACAAAAACATTTTTGTCTACTTTATCTAAAAGCCAAAAATATTTTTCCTTTCAATATCAAAAGAGAAACAAAAAATGTCCAAAATAGTTTCCTTCTTTTTCTCATAATAAACCCCATTGTGTGCCTTCTCATGTCGATCGCACGTCCTTGTCCTGGCTCCTTATTGACTTGAGTCTTCGATCAAATCACCACGGAGTTCCGTCCGTTCCCCAGTTACTTTTTTCGAGTTTGGTATACATCTGATTTCCATGAAGAACACAGATCAAGTACCACTTTCGTAGCCAGATCTGACAGCAGTTTTAGCCCAACTCGTGTGCACTATCGATAACCTTCATACTGAGGTCCAAGAGATGCAACGAAACTAGGTTCTTGTTCCTCAAGAGCCTAAGGTATTATTCCCTCGTGCTATGGGTCGACCCGAGCCTATCTGGGTTCTCTAATAGCATCAGCACACCCCACGTTCCCCTCTTATTAATGAGTCGTTGCCTGCCAAGCTTCCTATGCCAAACCCTGCCCATCCTGGGCCTAATTTTCCTGATAGGCTCTTGAGGAAGAGTTGATCCGAAAGAGGAAGAGTTGAACAAGGTCAAAGAAGATCTTGAGATGCTAACTAATAATTTTGACCAAGTCCGAATCTCTAGAAATTACATGTACTACACCAACATGTCTCCTTATCCTAAGGCAAGGTTGCCTGGGAATTTCAAGATACCAAATATCAAGAGATTCAGAGGAGGTGGACCCCCGATTGTTCATATTTGAAGTTATCACCATTCCATGACTCTCATATGGTCTTTTGAAGAAGTGATGGACCAATTTATATGTCACAATACTAATATAACAATACTAATATAACTAAGCTTCGAAGGATAGCGCTCTACGATGGTTTTTGTCTCTCGAGGAGTCCATAATCCGTAGCTGGGAGGATGTAGCCCGAGAATATATGTCACAATACTAATATAACAATGAGATTGAGGTCACCCACCGTGATTTAGAGCTGCTCAAATAGAACTCGGGGGAATCAGTTAGTAAATTTATAGCCCGATGGAGGGAAAAGGCAGCCACTATGACCAATCGGCCATCCTAGAAAGAAAAAGTCAGCATAGTGAAGAAGCACTTCTTGCCCCATATCCGAGAGACCATGGGAGGACAATACTATCCCAACTTTTGATCTCTGAGAGAAGCAGGAATAGAAATCTAGGAAGGTCTTGCTAAGACATAGTTTGAACCAAAGAAGGTGCCCGGATAGTTCACCCACAGAAAATATGAAAAACCTGCCAATGATGAAGTCTCAACCATAAAAAACATCTCTCAACTGACCACTTTGTGGGCACTAGAAATCCTCCATATCCCAGTGTGAAAAGGAATACACCGATCTCCATGCTCCCCTCTCCAAAGTTTATTAATCCCAATTAAGCGGAAACCTTATAAAACCCTTGGACCCTCATCCGTTGCCAAACCGACTTCCAAGAAACTTCAAGGCAGATACACATTGCGCTTTTCACCAAACTGTTGGTCATACCACCGACCAATGCTTTTACCTCCGAAATGTGATCCAAAGTCTAATTGACCTCGGTACCATTCCCCACCAGCTAATCCTAAGCCAAAAACTACTCACAACCCACTCCCAAATCATACCAATGCTATCTTCTTAGAAATGAACCCAGAATTTGACCCCTCAACTCAAATCACATTCATACACTCTCCTAAATCTTTCCAAAGTTGCCCATATTTCCTCATACACCCTCTTAGCCTCGTTGATCAGGTACTATCACTCCTTACCAGAGCATGCATCACTATCTGTACTCGTTCAGAAAATGGAAGTATGTAATTATAAGAAGTGTTACACCAACTCCTAGAGTTTGGGCTAAAATTTCCCTTAAAGATGATCATTGATTACCGAAGGTTTAGTATGTTATTCTTGGAAGCACAAAAATGGTCCCAAGAGTCAGACAAATGGGTGGTACCAATCGATGAATTCAGTCTGGATGATCTCATCCAGATTATGGTAGAATCATTCAGGTAAACCATAGATATTTGTAATATGAGTGAGTTACTTGATACTCTTAAGTTACAAGGGCGCCTGGTCCCTTCGCCCTTACATATCCCCACAGAATGGTAGGAACTATATGAAAAAGCCATTGAAGTTATGGAATGCATTGATTTTAGGTGGAAAGACATAATTATTACCACCGAATTGGGGGAAGAATTCTAAGATTCGAATGAAGAACAAGCTTTCAAGAAAATAGGCTCGGTAGTCGACATGGGTGAAATGATATAATTTTAGGAGCTCCTCAAAGAAATAAAGAAGGTAGAAGAACAACCTGAGATTCACAAAGAAATAGGGTTCATGTTCTTCCCTTCTTCAGTAAATCCCATGACCAGATCAGGGATGCATTACCAAATCACAAGCTTACAACGAGCCAATGATAAGGGGAAGGGCATTGAAAACCTTATCAGGGAACGAGAAGAGCAAGATCCTCTATCAACTGAAGAAAACTCAAGCTAACATCACTTTATAGGGTCTTTTTCATGTCTTCTCAGCTGCACAAAAATGCTTTGATCAAGTTGCTCACTGAACCCACAGTTCCGCCCTCTACTACACGAGAAGAAGCGGTAAATTTAGTCAGATCCTTGACCTTTACCCGAATGCTATCCTTCTGCGAAGAAGAAATACCCAGAATTGGGCCAAACCACAATCATGCACTCAATATCTCCGTCAAAGTTATAGGGAAGATCGTACCACTCTCTCTTGTCGATAATGGATCCGCCTTGAATGTGTTCCCATTGAGAACCTTCAAATTCTTAGGATTGAAAGAAAGTGACCTCACTCCAACCTTTACTGTTGAACGTGCCTACAATAATATCCGTCAGGAGGTGATAGGATCCATAATACTTATAATAGGGTATGGCCCTATAAACCCTGTCGTTGAATTCAAAGTTATTGACAGCCCATCTTGTTTCAACATGTTGCTCGAACGACCTTGGCACCACAGTGTCAAGGGTGCGTCTTCCTCACTCCATCAGAAATTTAAGTTCTTCGTCGACAGACAAGTCTTCACCATTTTGGCCGACGATGATAATGCCGAGGGTCCAAGTACCAGCAGTCCAATCCTTAAGATACAACACTGGTCAAATGATATCCTCCTATCAGGATTTTGAGTAGAACCACACCTACTCCCGGTTTGGGACAATTTGAAAGAAAGGGTTTGTGCAAAATATGACCCTCATGGCAACGTCAATGTGATTCAGATGTTCAGAAACATGCACTTCATGCCCAAGCTGGGGCTAGGACAAAGACAACAAGGGATACTTGGGCCCATTCAACTGAAGAAAGATTTCCCTCTATGTGGTTTAGGGTATCAACCATGAGAATAAGAGCTCAAAATGATCCTCCAGTCTCGACCGAAGAGAAGATTATACTGCTTTCAGACTATTTTAGGTGACTTCTTGAATGGACGATTCATCAAAGAGTATGAGGACTTCCCCTTTTGAGGCTTTTCGGAACAATGGTATAACCATACAGACAAGAAGATGAAACCCGAAATGGAGATCTTTCTCAAAGATAGCTACCCATGGGTCGAAATTTCCCAACATCATGTTTAACCCCTTATCAGAGAAATAAAATAAACTGAGGAAAGTGACTCTGAGGAATCGTTCAACTTACACACTACATGAGGTTCATTCAGGTACTACATCACTGGATCCATCCCATCTGATTAAAGCTGCTGATACACCTCACCTCAACTGCTATGTTGCGCCCGTTCTACCTGTTGAAATCTTACCTAACCCCAATGTTTACCCCATTTCATCTTTTGTTGTCTATATTTGCTCAAATGTAATCGAGGCCTCCTTTGATGAGGTTCTCAATGTTGTCTTTCCTATCAATGAAATAAATGAGAATTTTGAGTATCTTACTGTGCCCTTACATTAATTGTTGAGATTCTAATCAAACTTTTGATGATGATGATTTTTTAAATGAAAAATTCTTAACTGATCTAAATAAGGTTAATAACAAACAACATAACCGCATTCAAGCTAATGAAAAAGAGACTGTTACTATTAATCTCGGTTCTAGTAGCCAACTGCGTGAGATTAGGATAGGGACTACCTTCGATAAGAATAAATGCGCACAACTCGAAGAATTATTGAAGGAATTCGTAAATGTCTTCGCATGGTCCTACGATGATATGCCCGACATTCACCTTGAAATTTCTCAGCATGAGATCCCCACTCTTCCAGATTACAAGCCGGTTTAACAAAAGCTGAGAAAGCTCCACACCGAATGGTCTCTCAAAGTCAAAGAAGAGGTGGTCAAAAGGCTGAACGTGGGTTTCATTCGTGTGATCAAACATCCCACATGGCTAGCCAACATAGTGAATGTGCCGAAATCAGGAGGGAAATTTCAGATGTGCATAGACTACCGGGACTTGAACAAAGCCTATCCAAAGTATAATTACCCATTACCCAATATCGACATGACCGTGGACAACACAACCAATTATGCTCTCAAGTCATTCATCGACGGTTTTGCATGATTCAACCAAATCAAAATCCACCCAGATCATCAAGAAAAAACCGCATTCATCACCCCATAAGGAACCTTTTGCTACACAATTATTTCATTTTGTCTCAAGAATACTGGGGCTACGTACCTGAGGGCTGCCACAACCATCCTGCACGATCAAAGTCATAAAGAAGTCGAGGTCTATGTGGATTACATGATTATCAAATCCAAAAGTAGAGAAGGTCATTTTCCCCCTCTCCGATAGTTCTTCGAACGATTGCGATGATATCAAATGAGACTCAATCCACAAAAATGTGTCTTCGGCATTAAAAAAGGAAAAATATTGGGATTCATGGTGAGTAAAAAAGGGATAGAAGCAGATTCTTCCAAGCTAAAAGCCATACTTGAGATGCCACCTCCCCGAACGGAGAAAGAGGTCTGAGGTTTCCTTAGGAAATTGCAATACATGACCCGATTCATTGGCCAGCTCACCTCCATTTGGGAACCAATTTTGAAACTCCTTCCAAAGAATTCAACGAAAGTTTGGAATGAGGATTTCTAAGAAACCTTCGACCGAATCAAACAATACCTGACTCAACCTTCGGTACTTATGCCATCACAGCCTAGTCTCCCCTTGCTCCTATACCTAACCATAACTGATGCTACAGCTGGGGCTTTGCTAGCCTAATATATTGAACATTACCTCAAAGAAAGAGCCATCTATTATGCCAGTTGCAAATTGGCTGGGTACAAAGTCAACTACACCGCTTTGGAAAAAAGCATGCATCGCGCTTATTTGGGTCACCCAAAAGTTGTGACATTATATGCTCGCCTTCCCCATTAAACTTGTATCCCAAATGGACCCCATTAAGTACCTGCTTGAGAAACCCGCCTTATCCAGCCGAATGGCTCGATGGTTGATGCTCTTAGTTGAGTTTGATATTGGGTACATCACATTAAAAGCCATGAAATAAAGAGCCATCTCTGACTACCTCGTTGATTACCCTATGGAAGAAGCTGATGACTGGATCTACGAATTCCCAGATGAAAATATCCTCTACGCCACTCAAGATGACCTCCGATGGCAAATGTTATTTGACGGTGCTGCCAACAAGAAGGGATATGGCATTGGGTTACTTATGATCATCCCAAATGACTATCACACTCCCATTGCCATGAAATTGGATTTCCCTTGCACCAACAACACAACTGAATACGAGGCATGTACGGTAGGCCTGAAAGTTACTCTCAAGAAAGGTATTTAATGCCTAGATTTCTACGGGGATTCTTCCCTCATCATTGGTCAATTGCTCAGAAAATGGAAAGTCAAGGAAGAGAAACATCAACCCTTCCATGCCCACTTAGAAGAACTAGCATCTCAATTCCAAGACATCACCTTCCACTACCTACCTAGAGTAAAGAATAACCTAGTCGATGCCCTTTCTACCCTTGCCTCCATGGTCGACATGCCCGAAGGAATAATAATGATCCCCTTCCAGGTCCAAAAGCAAAAGAAACCAACCCACTGCTACCACATTAACCTCATCACCAAAGAAGATCTCGAGCTAGCCAACTATTGGTATTAGGATATTTGGCACCTCCTAAAGCATGGTAAGTATCCCGAGGGTTCGACCAAGAAAGATCGAGAAACCCTTCGAAGGTTGGCCACCCAATACATCATCTTTCACAAAGCACTGTTCAAGAGAAACTTGGATGGAACCCATGTACACTTCATCGCAGGGGATGATATTGAAGAGGTGATGCAAAGAATCCCTAGTGGGGAATGCGGAGCCCATACGAACGGTCACGTGCTTATCGAGAAAATCATACGAAAAGGCTACTACTAGACCACCATGATCCAAGATTTCACCGCCTATGTCCTCAAATGCCTCAAATGCCCATAGTTCTCCAACTTGCAACACTTGCCTCCCCGAGAATTAAACAACATGACTACTCCCTGGCCATTCTCCACTTGGGGCATCGACATCATAGGGAAGTTTGCACCCAAGACATCTAACGGGCATGATTTCATCCTGGTTTCCATTGATTACTTCACCAAATGGGTCGAAGCCGGGTCATACGCAGTTCTAAATGATAAGAAAGTGTCCAAATTCATCAAGAAAACCCTCATTTTTCGATATGGAGTCCCACACGATTTAGTGTCAGACAACGGGTTGCATTTTGAGGAAGAAGTCACATAAGTGGTCAACGAGTATGGGATTCAGAGACACAAATATTCTCCCTACAGACCTCAAACTAATGGTGCAGTCGAAGTCGCTAATAACAACCTCAAAGCCATCGTCAGCAAGATGACCAAAATTTATCAAGATTGGGCTGATCGAATCCCATATGCCCTATGGGGCTATCGAACCACAATTCAAACCTCTACTGGGGATACCCCTTACTCTCTAGTCTATGGCATGGAAGCAGTCCTACGAGTGGAGCAAGAAATACCCTCGTTACGCGTCATGCTTAAAAGCAAGGTCAGTGAGGAGGACTTGCATTAAAGCCGCCTCGATGAGCTATAACTCTTGGACGAAAGGAGATTAAAATGAATGTATCACATACAAGGTACCATCACCAAATAACACATTCATTCAGTAAGAGAGTCAAGGACCGCGGTGTCCAGGAAGGGAATTTAGGCCTCAAAGAAATAGTAGAGCCCATATGGGACCCCAGGGGGAAATTCAAGCCCAATTGGAGGGGCCACATTGTGAAGAAGATCTTTACCGGCGGTGCCATCATGCTCACCGACTTATACGAAGAAGAGATGGCTTTTCCAGTCAACCTGGATCATCTCGAGAAATTTTACCCCTAGTTTGAAATGTCGACGCGATACCACTCTTCTTATCTAACTTTAATTATAAAAAAAAATCTCCTATTTTTCCTCTACCCAGAACTACGAGGGCCTGATCCTTTACAAAAAAAAAACACTTTCACAAAAATTAAAAATTTTCAAAAAACCCCTGAGGTATGTAGACAGCTCATACATCTTACATGAGCATGACCCCTTCTTTTTTATAATAAACTATTCTTTTCTTATCTCCGAGAATGACAGTTCACTTTAACATATATTTAAACAAAAGGATTATGCATGCCTTAGCGATCGGTATATATAAATCAAAATACAAATTTCATCAAAAGGAACAATTGGATGATCAAAAACTTCTTTATTTCATTAATAAGAAATTACAGTGCAATTACATAAAGGAGTGGATAACTCCCTTCCTCCCTACCTTCCTAAAAAGCTAAATAAAAAAAACCTTAATTCCTGGTACAAAATAAACTCTCCAAGAGTCCTACCCACAGCTACCAGAGGATCCCGCTCCATCATCGTCATCATCATCTACATCCTAGGGTCCCCAAACTTCCCCTGTTAGAATGGAGTGCTGCAGACACTCCAAGGACCGATAAGTTTGAACCAGCCTAAAAAAAACTACCGCACCTCCCTCCATGGTATTAGATAAGGCAAGCCACCTTTGCCCACTCTCCACTACCAACATCTTGATAACTAGTCTCCTCCATAACCACTTCATGTAATCCCATGGATGTGCCAAACTCCCCAGAAAGAAGTCTAGTGTCTGAGGTGTCATGATCTTCTCCCCGCCAAATTGTCGTAGAAATTTCCAAGGGAAATAAAAAGAGGTCTATCTGAGACCAACCATCCGAACATATGGGTATTCTCCCAGTTCTAGAACAGGCAGTAGTTGTCCCCACTAAGGTACTGAGCAGTACATATTTATATCCCTATGCTCCATGAACCCCTTCTCCCAGCTCTCAATATCCAGGCCAACACTGATGAAATGGCACAAAAAAAAATTGGGTACAGCCGACAAAGGGTATTTCGGAGGAGTCACCATGCAGAATCTTTCAGACAACCCCATTAACAACATCATAGGGCTACCCTTGAGATAGTCAGAACGACCTTCTCACCAGACATTTAAGCTATTCAAAGTCATTACTTGTATCACCGCCACATGTTTACGATGGTAGGATATCCATGAAGTAATAGTTGCAAGTTATGGGTCCACTAGTAGCTCCCCAATCAGCAGTAGAAATTTTGAAAGCAAGCTTAGAACTACAGCTCTAGCATATCCAACATCACCAAGCTCTGGCAAATGCACGGATCACAACACCTGTAGAAGAGAAATCACACCTCCAGCCACCATTGATCTGTCCACCGAGGACGAAACACAAAGAAGCCTGACCAAGAACTCCCAGGGAAAACTAGAAAACTGAGGCAAAGCCGCAGCAACATCGAGATTTATCGCCAATATGGAAGAAAAATCCACATAAGTCAGACAAACTTCTTCCAATGCAAACCGGATTACATGGTCTTCAGGGTACCAAAATTGTACTACCTCCATCAGCATAAACAAACTCGATATATGTTGTTATCATCGTAGTCGACATTATAAGAGAACATCGCCTTCAAAGTCTTGAGGTAGTTGGCAAACTAAACACTACCCGGGAGAGCCATCTCACAGAATAAGAAACTTAAGATGTGAAGATGTAAAGAAAACACTTCACTCTTACCCCTCTTTTATACATGAAAACCCCCACAAAAGACATAACCTCTGCAAATATAAAAAGAAATCCAGCCCCACAAGGTACCAAAGGCTGAAAAGGGTACAAATCAAAGCTTTCAATTGATGGGAATGGACTGACCTGCTCAAAGGCAGGATATGGTGCTTGCCGATCGACAACCCCCTACTTTTGAAAAAATTTCTTTTCCCTCTTTTATCAAAATTCCGAAAAGTCAAAATAAATTGATATTCTCAATAGAACTTCAAAAATCCCCTTTACATATTTATATAAATTCACAGTTTGAATAAAACTTTCTTTCAAATTCCCAAAAATATTTCTTTTTACGATCTCAGTAGCAAAGTAAAAAGTGCATGTGCATGCATTCATTCATCATTAGCAGAAGATAATAAAAAAAACTTCATTGCATTGCATAGATATGTTTCTCCATTACATCATTTTTACAGGGAAATAAAGAAAAGAAAAAGACAAATGGGACTCAGCCCGGACCCACATTATCTCTCTCTCTCACTTTCCCTTTCCTAAATCTCTCCTTAGAGCTTCCACCCCTATGACGCGCTCTCTTTCCCCGATGGAGAGATGATGCACGACCGCTATCTGAACCAGACTCCTCCCCGGATAAGGCAGACGACACCAAGAAAGAAGTAACAGGAACTGCATCTTGAATATGGGCAGTCAGCGAAGATACCCAGTCCCTAATATCCCTCAGCCAAGAGGTGGACACCACACATGCTATAAAAAAAAGGCAAAATCAGTGTCAAAGAGAAAAAAGATTAGAAGAAAACAAAGGAGAATAACATAAATATATACCTCAGGACGAAGAACCTCCTCTATCAAGACCAACTCCTCCGAGCCCATCACAAGATGATGATGCAGCATTAGAACCATCCCTCCATCAGCCCGCCGAATATTGTATGAAGGAGTATGTAGCCGCACAAAGGGAAAATCTGTAGTCACCACCGCCGTGGATGTCAAAGGATCGCCACCGCTGTGGGAGGACCCCACTAGTCGATTCGAACCCGCGGGAGGTAAGGGCAGTGCGTCATATATGTTGGGCGCCATCATCCAGCTCATCACAAAGTCCATATAATCATACGGCATAGCTTTACCGATGTACAACAGGTAGGACTCGCCAATCATCACTGTAACCCTCCCATCATCTGGTAGCAACCGCTCTTACCTCATAGACATAGGGAGCCTCACAGGTGACACCACCACCTACCCCTCAGTAATTTGTCAAACCACCGTCTCCCTGAGATACCAAGAGTGGCCAAACTCATGCACAAACAAATGCCTTATCTGTGCATTTACTCCCGTCAACCCTGTATCCTGAACAATCGTCCCCTAAGGGTAAAAGGTCACCTAAAAGATCCCCAGTAGATATGAGTCAAATACAAAATCAGAGCACACAAAGATCTTAGACTGAAGAAGAAAGAAGTCTTACCCTATCACTGGTCAGGGCATTCAAGACTTGATGCACCACATCTAAAGAGAGAGACCTCCTTGACTGCCGATTGGCCTTGCGCCATGGATGCAACCGACAAAAATCACCAATAGTCTCATCCTTCAAAGCAATCAGGTAGGTATTACACCCGATCACCCCATAGAACCACGTTTGCCAAAGATAAGATTTTGCAATTAAAGAGATGTGCATAAGGAATATGCAAATGCATGAAAGGAAAATCCACAAAATTAAAGAATACCTCAAGAAGATAGATGTCTCCAGTGGAAGTCAATCGGAAGCACCGATTGAATGCATCCAAAGAGAAATAAAGGGACCCCAAAGACAGTCTCCCCCGATCATAGAGAGGTATGTTCGAAAACATCCTCAGATATGGTAAAACTATAAGTGGACAATGTCTCCGCTCGATGACCCTAGAAATACACCCAACACCAGCAAAATGGACACCTAGGACATCTGTCTCACCTGTAGCCCGTCCTCCACATCAATCACCCTGCCTAATAAAACAACTTTCAGTAGCGAAAGACAGATGGAGTCCCCAGACAGTATCCTCCCAACATCACCAAGCGCCGCGCACACCACCTCCGGCCTCACCCGTAAAGAGAAATCAACCTCTATCTGCTCTCCATCAGAATCCATATCTAGTAGCTGCTTCACATCAATGGGTGTCACAATCATCTTCGCAAAACCAAAATGAAAGATGTGGTTAATGTCCCACCACCTCTCCCCCAGAGCACATAAAACTGCCATCGAACGAGCCATCTCGTCTAGTATAGACGCCAACCTCCCAAAGCCTGCTAAGGATACATCCCAATGCACCCCAGGTGGAAGATGATCCCTGAAATCCTTAAGTCCCATCGTCCCATGGGCACGCATATTCGACAACGAAACATCAGACTGAAAAAAGAAGAAATCCTTGTCAAAATCCAAGAAAAAGAGAAAATCACCAAAAAAGAAATGCCAAAAGTCATTTTACTTACGTAACTGCCAGGGTTCACCACCCTCGAAGAGCGATGATGTGACAGCTCCCCCGACAAGGCCCGCTCAGCCGCAACCGGCTCGAATTTGTCAAAAGAGTTATCACTCCCCAAAGCAAGAGCTGCCCTGGCCCTCCACTCCACATTTTCCCAGTCATCAAAAGCCAACCATTCCCGATGAACTGCAGTGCTCACAAAAGTGGCCATTTTTCAGAGATCAAAATGCTAGAATGATCCACAGAAGAAAATTGCAGAAAGAGATAAGGCAAGAAGCTACGAAAAATGAGGGGAACTCCCCCCGTTTATATAGGATGCCAAGGGGCATGCCGATCGGCACTGCACCCCCACCTACTGATCGACATCGACCTTTTACCTTCTCCAAGCTGTCCAAAAGTCTATGCCACTACCGAATGGAACCCTCCACACCATGCCGATCGGTACCCACCTTAAATTTTCGTACAAAAATTCCCCAAAAAACACCAAAAAGCCCTGAAAAATCCTCATAAAATTCCTAAAAATCCTGAAAATCATTTAGAACATTTTCACCAAGAAAATTTCACACTACCCCGAGTGGAACCCCTATTTACCCAGCGAAACTCTCAAAATCCAAGTGAATCAATCCTTGACAACGTCCCGAGAGGACCTCCAAAATATCCAAAACTTCAGGATCATATCCTATTTCCTAAAGATCTCAAATTTCCCCAAGAAATATGTTCAAACCATGGACTACCTAATCGCTTCCCAGCATCAGATTAGCTGTTCCCCCGGTAAAGTCTTCGAAAAACATAAGGATTTACCCAACAATCGGTTCCCCATCTCAAATCGAAATCACGAGGAAATTTCCCTGAGGTCATCTCATCTCCAAGCCCTCGGTATTGGCTTCGACCCACAGAATTGGTCATCTCCCCCTTAAGCCCGCAGAACTGGCTTCGACCCACAAAATTGATCACCTCACCTTAAGCCCGCAGAATTACCTTCGACATACAAAATTGGTCATCCCCCCTTTAAGCTGCAGAATTCGCTTTATCCAAAAAAATTGGTCACCTCACCTTAAAACCACATAATTGGTTTTGACTCGCATAATTGGACATATCCCCTTTAAGCCCGCGGAATTGGCTTCGACCCACAGAATTAGTCATCTCAACTTAAGCCTGTAGAATTGGCTTCAAACCACAGAATTAGTCATCTCATTTTAAGCCCGTCGAATTGGGTTCGACCCATAGAATTGGTCGTCTCCCCTTTAAGCCTGTAGAATTGGCTTTGACCCATAGAATTGGTCATCTCAACTTAAGCCCGCAGAATTAGTCTTCTCATTTTAAGCCCGCTGAATTCGGTTCAACCCGTAGAATTGGTCGTCTCCCCTTTAAGCCGGCAGAATTGGCTTCGACAATTGGTCATCTCAACTTAAGCCCGCAGAATTGTCTTCGACCCAAAAAATTGCTAATCTTACCATAAGCGTGCAGAATTGGCTTGGACCGGCAGAATTGGTCACCTCACCTTAAGCCCGCAGAGTTGGCTTTGACCCTTAGAATTGGTCATCTCACCTTAAGCTCACAGAATTCGCTTCGACCCGCAAAATTGGTCATTTCAAACTTAAGCCCATATAATTGGCTTCTGCCCGCATAATTGGTCATCTCATCTTAAGCTCGCAGAATTTGCTTCGACCCGCAAAATTGGTCATTTCAAACATAAGCCCATATAATTGGCTTCTACCCGCATAATTGGTCATCTCAACTTAAGCCCGTAGAATTGTCTTTGACTCGTAGAATTGGTCATCTCACCTATAGCGTGCAGAATTGTCTTCGACCCGTAGAATTGGTCATCACAACCTTAGCCCTCAGAATTGGCTTCGACCCACAGAATTGGTCACCTCCATTATTATTGTAGGTCTTCAAAATTGACCTAAATCTGTGGTCATCTCTTACTTTAGGACCATCCACATCATGCACCTTTAATCCCTCAGAATTAGATTCGACCGGCAGAATCGGTCACCCTCATATCCAAGCCCTCAGAATTGGATTTGACCCTCAAAATTAGTCTCCTTCATCTCCAAGCCCTCTGAATGGGATTCAACCCGTAGAATTCTTCACCCTCACCTTCAAGCCCTCTGAATTGTCTTTGACCCACATAACCGGTCATCCTAATACTTAGGTCCTATTAATCAACCTTAAACCCCCGGTCATCCTCTTTCAAAAGCACCATGTGGTGTCTAGTCGATGGCTTTCATTTGTTCTGAACTCACCCATCGAGGGGATCTGTAGACACCCCATTCTAAAACCCCTTAACCTCTCCTAAGGTCCCTAGAACCTCCCTTCACCATTGGAAACCCAAGTTATACCTTGGGTACTGACCTAAAGTCCATCGAGCACTCCAGGCTTTGTTTGACCAAAGGTCAAACTCTTCAACTCGAATGAGATTGAATGAATATTCAAAGGGAACTGAATCCCCTTTCAAACAGTCCATCACATGCACAATTCTGACTTACGATGCGGATGACTGACTCATTTCCCCTCAAAACTTAATCAGGAGGTCACCGGACACTCCTAGGCTCCATTTGACCAAAGTCAACTCTTTAGCTCGACCAAGACTGAATGAATCTTCAAAGAGCACTGAATCCCCTTTCCAATGGTTTATCACGTGCACAATTCGGACTTACCATACGGACGAATGATATGTTTTACTTTGAAAGGTCACTGAACGCTTCCAGACCCCGATTGACCAATGTTAACTCACCAAACCAGGTTAAACTCTTTAGAATGTCAAAGTACATCTCCTAACCATTCTAATGGTTCTCCCTGTTCGCCACGTGCGTGATTCGTATCAATGGTTCGCGATCAATGACCAATTTTATGAAGGAACCGGAAAGGCATTGCCAAAGGAAAGGCTCCAAACCTTGCATATAGGCAGTGTGGCAAAACACATTTGTCGATTAGCAAGACCAGGGCTACGTCGATCGATAATGTACGGGGCCTGTAAAAAGGACCCTTCTCTCGTAGTCAGCGTCATTTCCATATCCAAATCCCTTTCCAACCTTCACCATTCATCACTTTCTTCATTAAACTTGGTGAATTAAGTAACCTCCATCATCACCCAAGTGCAAGGGCTGCTCTCCAACATCCAAGATCAAGCTCAATATTTTCAAGAAGGTCCAACTTTCTCAACTCTCTCTTTAAATTCCCCTATATTCATGTGGGGACCCTGAATTCAGCACCATAGGCCTGGCAAGTAGCCTCTCCCTAGCGGCCCAAAGCCCAGGCCCATCACCTTCGTATTAATCCAATTACCTCACGATCCCATGAAGGGAAGTTGTGGGGAAACACGATTCCATGTAGGGGAGATGGCTAATAAGAAGGAACCCATCACCCCCACTACTCCAACACATACATGTATAAATTAAACCCTATGTTCGGGGCAGAGGACAAGTTATATTCTCCGTACTTATTCTTCAGAATATAGAGAAATAACACTGACTGAACCGCCGTGGACGTAGGCACTTCTTTGCTGAACCACGTACTCCCGTTGTTGTGTGATTGGCTTTTTATTTGTCTTTTCTTGGTTGCTACCTCTTTCATATTTATTTGTGTTGCATAATAATTGTCACCACAATTGGCGCCGTCTGTGGGAAACGTTTATCTTTCCCTGAGAAGAGCCCACACCGAGAAAAAATCTAAGATGTCTGGTCACAGCAGCAACGCTCCTCAAGCAGGAGATATTCAGGAGCCACCCGCTCCACGTAGGATTAGGTCAGAAGTCCGACGTTCAGATCAAGGGGCTCGCTTAGAAAGGCCAGCCTCAGAAGAAAGTCAAGGACCAGCAAGGTCCACTCAGATATCCAGATTGATCGATGCATACGAAGAAAGGCTCCACGAGCAGAGGGAGTCTTCTCGCAGGTATGAGGCTGAGAATGCTCGCCTGAAAAGAAGACTGGAAAAACTGGAAAAAGAACTACGTCCTGATACTAGGAGACGCCCCTATCGCACTCCTAGCCCTCAGGCGAGCAAATCTCGCAGCCGAGGAAGGAGCCCTAGGCGGCAATATCAAGGTTTCGAAGGTGGCGACTCAGACGACGACCTCCGCGAGCAACTGAGAAAAGCTCGCCGCTATCAGAGCCCTGCTCGCAGCGACGACAACATACGGAACCTAGTCCGCAGAGAAATGGACCAACATCCAACTCACCATGGCACTAGGTCAACCAGAGAACTTGCCAGGAGAGCCCTCAAGACCCAGATGAAATCTCCCTTCACGAGGGAAATTGAAGAAGAAGAAGCTCCCAAAAAGTTTGCTATTCCAAGGTTTAAGATTTACGATGGGAAGACTGATCCCATTGATCATGTCAGGCAGTACCGGCAGGCTATGACCCTCTGGAATCACCGAGATGCACTGATGTGCCGTATTTTTCCCTCGAGCCTTCATGACGTGGGCCAAAAATGGTTCGAGAAACTCCCTCACCGATCCATCAGAAATTTCAAATCCCTGGCCGAGCTCTTTACGACCCGGTTCATCACCAGCAGCTCCCATCCTAAAAGGATGGATACTCTATTGACGATGAAGAAAACTCCTCAGGAGACACTTCGAGACTACGCGAAGAGGTACTGGGAGTTATTCAACGAAGTCGAGGACTACGTGGAAGAGGTGGCAGTGGCTTCATTCAAAATTGGGCTACCTAGCTCTTCCCTCCTTTACCAGTCCTTGACAAAGAAGGAAGCAACCACCATTGATGACCTGATGGGCCGCATTGAGAAATACGCAAAGGTGGAAGATGTCACCCGCCTTAACGTAGGTGAAAACGGTCGAGCCAAGATCGCCACAATGGGAAGTGAGAAAGTTGATAACTAGAAAAAAGGAGGAAAGAATGAGAGCAAGAATGGCCCCAAGAACGGAGGGAGCCCTGACGTTGCAAAGTCGTTCTAGGCGGTCAACACCGTCTTCAAAGAACCAATTTACAAAATTCTCGCTAAGATCAAGGATGAGTCGTTCATCAAATGGCCCCGGAAAATGGGAGGAGACCCATCAAAAAGAAACAATGAGCTGAGATGCACCTTCAACAAAGAGGGAGGACATAAGACCGAGCACTGCAAGGCTCTTAAGTCCCACCTCGAGGAGTTGGCCCAATCCGGACATTTGAATGACTTTGTGGAAAGGAAGGTAGAGAGAGTGACTGTCCACAAGGAGGAAAAACCCGACAACGTATTAGAAGACGACACCGGACACGAATTCGCAGTAATCCATGGAGTATCCGATGTTAAGCAAATCCAGGGCAACTCAGCTCGGATGGAGGTAAAGAAGCTGACATCAGTAATGCAAGCTTTTCAAATAGATCCAGCGAAATCACAGGCAGGAAAACGCCGGCGAGCAGAGGACATCAACTACAACAAGCATATTGTTTTCACGGATGAAGATCTTGTGGGAGTGAGGACCCCACATCACGATGCCTTAGTCATTACACTCAGGATAGGCAACTTTGATATCGACAGGCTGCTCGTCGATCAAGGAAGCTCATCCGAAGTAATGTACATCGACCAGTTCAAAAAATTGAAGTTGAACATCGCCGACCTGAAGGGAACCACTGTTCCTCTGGTCGGCTTCGCTGGAAAAATGACCATGCCTCTGGGCAAGACAGTACTACCAGTGCTTGCTGGAAATGTTTTGAAAATGATCAAATTCTTGGTGGTCGACATCGATTCACCGTATCAAGCCATCCTCGGCAGGGGATGGCTTCATACAATGAAGGCAGTCTCCTCGACCTACCACCAAAAACTCAAATATGTCACCGAGCGGGGAGTGATGGAGATACATGGCGACCAGGCGATGGCAAGAAAGTGCTTCATAGCAGCCATCCGACCAAAGCCAGAGAAAAAAGACATTCAAACCAGCGAGAGAGGGGAGGAAGGTGCAATCCCTTCCAAATAGCAATTAAAATATGGAAGGCCCGGAGTGGAAGAGACCAGGCTCCTCCCCTCCGAGCGTGTTGTAGAGGACCTGGTAGAAGTAATTTCTAGAGAAGGCGACAACAGCAGAGTCTTCCTGATCGGGACCTCACTCACTGACCAAGAGCAAAAGGATTTGTTAACCTTACTCAGAAGCAACGTAGATGTTTTCGCTTGGGAACCCTATGAGCTGCCAGGAATCGATCTCAATATGGTCTGCCATCGGTTGCACGTCAATCCCACATTCAAGCCGATAGCACAGAAAGCACGACGAGCTGCTCTTGAGAAAGCCAAAGCAATAGAACAAGAAGTCGAAAAACTGCTGGATGCAGGATCCATACGGGAAGTGCAATTCCCCAAATGGTTATCCAACCCAGTGGTAGTTCCAAAAAGCAACGGGAAGTGGAGAGTTTGCGTAGACTTCACTGACCTCAATAAACCCTGCCCCAAGGATAGCTTCCCTCTTCCGAAAATAGACCAACTAGTAGACGCCACTGCAGCTCACGAGCGAATGAGTTTCCTGAACGCATACTCAGGCTATCACCAGATTCCCCTATATGCACCAGATCAGGATAAAACGGCGTTTATCACGACGGTTGGTTTATACTGTTACAAGGTCATGCCTTTTGGGCTAAAAAATGCAGGGGCAACCTTTCAGCGGCTGGTTACTAAAATGTTCAAGAATCAGATGGGAGACACGATGGAGGTCTACATCGACGACATGCTCGTCAAAAGAAAGGACAAGGATAATCACCTCTCGGACCTGTCAAATACCTTCGAAATCCTCAGGAAGTACCGAATGAAACTCAACGCGAGCAAGTGTTACTTCGGTGTCCAGTCAGGAAAGTTTCTTGGGTATTTGGTCAGCAAACGTGGCATAGAGGCTAATCCGGACCAGATTGATGCAATCAAAAGAGTGCAACCTCCTCACACAATCCGCGATGTACAGAAGCTCACCGGAATGCTCGCTGCTCTAAACCGTTTCATTTCAAAATCCTTCGAGAGATGCAAGCCCTTCTTCCAACTCCTGTAAGGCAGCAAAACAGTAGGATGGACCCCAGGTTGCTCGCAAGCATTAGACGAGCTCAAGTCCTACCTAAGCTCCCCACCACTGCTTGTCATACCATAGCAAATGGACCCTTTATACCTCTACCTCTCTGTATCCAGCCATACTATCAGCTCAGCGCTAATGTGTGAAGTTACAGGGATCCAACATCCAGTCTATTACGCGAGCAAAACCTTACTAGACGCCGAGCAGCGCTATCTGCCATTGGAAAAGCTCGCATTCTCCCTAGTAATGTCCTCGAGAAAACTGAAGCATTACTTCGAAGCTCACACGATCATTGTCCTTACATCACACCCCCTCAAGGCTGTCCTAAAGAAGACGGATTTGTCGGGTAGACTGTCTAAATGGTCAGTCGAGCTCGGCCGGTTTGACATCCAATTTCAACCAAGGACAGCTATCAAGGGTCAAATCCTTGCTGACTTCATAGCTGAATTCACAGGCCAAGAACCCTTCGACCAGCCTAAGCCAACAGAACAAAATAGCCAGGCTACAGGGAGAAGCTGGAAGCTATTTGTTGATGGATCCTCCAACTCAAAGGGGGCAGGAGTAGGAATTGTTCTCATCTTTCCAAAAAATTCAATCCTCGAGCAAGGAATCGGGCTGGGATTTGCAGCCTCCAATAACGAAGCAGAATATGAAGCCTTAATTGCAGGTCTCCAAAGGGCGCAAACTCTAGGAGCAAAACATTTACCTGTATTCGGAGACTCGCAACAAGTTTCCAATCAGATAAGTGGAGACTACAACGCTAAGGATGGGAGGATGGTAGCCTACCTCTCCTTAGTAAGAAACTTAATGACGAACTTTGAAGAAATCTACATCCAACAGTTTCCCATGAGGCAGAACAGCCACGTTGATGCCTTGGCAGCCCTAAGCTCGGTAGTTGATTCCAGCCTTAAAAGGATAATCCCTATCGATTTCCTTAGCTGCCCGAGCATTCACCCCAACTGCGAGCAGACAAAAGCAAAACAAATACTCCAATTGGAATTAGCCCCTAGCTGGATGGATCCCTTACGAGACTATTTGAAGAACGGAACGTTCCCAGAGGATAAGAGGACTGCCCACCAGATAAGAGTCAAAGCTACTCGCTTTCACTTATCCACGGGAGGCGACTTGTATAAAAGATCTTTCTCCGGCCCCTACCTTAGATGCGTCCACCCAGGCGATGTCAAGACAGTGCTTCACGAGCTTCACGAAGGAATCTGTGGGAGTCAGGTCGGAGGAAGGTCTCTAGCCTTCCGAGCAATAAAGGAAGGTTACTGGTGGCCATATATGCAAAGGGACTCTGTAGTATATGTCCGCATATGCCTAAAATGCCAGCTTCACGCCCCCATGGTCCACCAGCCTGCCAGCGAATTAAAATCCCTGACCAGCCCCTGGCCTTTCGCCCAGTGGGGAATGGACATCGTGGGACCATTGCCCATCGCTGCCGGCAATCGTAAATACCTGTTGGTCGCCACTGATTACTTTACCAAGTGGATCGAGGCAGAACCACTGTCGAACATCCGAGATGCTGACATGATGAAGTTCATATGGAGAAATATAATCACTCAATTCGGGATCCCCAGAACCATCATCACTGACAATGGGACACAGTTCGAGAGTGGCCCCTTTCAAAACTTCTGCGACCAACACGGTATCAGTCACCACTTCAGCTCGGTAGCTTATCCTCAAAGCAACGGACAAGCTGAGGCTTCCAACAAAATAGTGATCGCTGGATTGAAAAAGCGGTTAGAGCGAGCAAAAGGCGCGTGGACTACCGAGCTACCACATGTCCTATGGGCATATAGAACGACTTCTAGGCGAGCCACATGTCAAACGCCATTCTCACTAGCATATGGTATGGAAGCGGTCATCCCATTAGAAGCAGGATTGCCTACAATGAGATCCGACCTTGTCGAGAAGAGTCAGAACGATCAGGCTTTGCTCGCTGAACTCGACTTGGCCGACGAGCGCAGGGAACTTGCACTAGTAAAACTAGCGAGCTATCAGCAACAGCTCGCGAAGCACTACAGCACAAGGGTCAATACGAGGAAATTCAAAGTTGGGGACTATGTTCTAAGAAAGGTCCTAGGCAACACAGTGAAGCCATCAGACGGTAAACTGGACCCGAACTGGGAAGGACCTTATGAGATAATTAGAGACGATCTGCAAGGTGCCTATCATTTGAAAACGATGGAGGGCAGAGAGATACCACGAGCATGGAACGCAGCTAATCCCAAGAAATTCAACTTTTAGGAGTTCAATTGTTAGATCTTTTATTGTACTCATTATGAGAAAAGACAGTTTATTTCTCTATTTACCAATGAAAATCTCTCAGTTGATCACTCTCTAAAAAGTAACAATTATATCTTATTGCACATCCTTTTCAAATCACAGGTATAATGGTTGACATAGCAGGGGAACACCCCTCCTCAGGTCATCGTCATGAAGCACGACAGACCTCTTTGCATTGCCCATGGCAATATATGAAGCCCTACAGAGAATTCTTAGGCAGTAAACCTACTTTGGTTAAACAAAATCCTGACCGGATGAAGACATCCAATAACAGGTGTGTCCTCACCAATTGCCCCACTTAGACCTAAGGGAGTGTGACGACACGACCTAAAAGGTAATGAAAGGGCACAATGGTATTCTTAATACTGGACTGGGCGGACACTCACATGACAAGATAAAAAAGATTGTGAAGCTGCAAAAATATAAAAAAGATTGGATAAACATGTTTAGTCGGCAAAATCGCCCAAAACTCAAAATTTCCATTAAATCTTTTACATTTACAAACAATAATAGTACATGTTTAGTCGGCAAAGCTCGCCCAAAGCATTTACAATTATTAAAAAACAAAAAATCAAGAAGGTGGAAGCCACCGAGCAAGGTAGTCAGCAACTTTAGCTCTCCTCCCATCATCAGGAGCAGGATCGAAATCCTCCACAACCTCATTTACGTCCAACTCTAGTAATCGCAGGGGAATAGCATCGATGGGAATCCATTGATCATCTCGCCTGAATGGATTGGGCATCAGAGTAGATGGAGACATCTCATGCCGATACCACAATATCGAGTTTCTCAGGACCTGCAACTCTTTGAGAGCACTCAACCACCCCCTGATGAAGGAAAGCTCCTCGAACTCTGATAATCTTGTGGGAGCATCCAACCAGCCCTGATCATAGCCATCTGTCCACACTTGGCGAGGGCCCTTCTTGAATAGATGCCGTAGTCGGGTGACGTCCCTCTGAAGCCCAGCAGCAGTCACATAAGCTCACCGGACATGGCCACGCAGCTCCTCCATTTCCCTCTCACGCTGCTCCTCAACTTCTCTACTCCTACCCCGTGTACTCTTACCAGCACGCGGGAGGGGAGGCCGAGCAGCTCGCGATGAGGAAGAGCCTTGTAGGACTGCCATAGCGGTGCTCGGCGAATGCTCCTTAAGCTTCGAGACCTCCCGCCTCAGGTCGCCATTCTCCCGCTGAAGAAACTCCACGACTTGATTGATCTCGGTGGCCTCCAGTAACTTGGCTCTCAGCTCGCTAACTTCTTCTTGCACTGAAGCTCCGATCTCTTCTATTTCCTGGAGCCTGTCCTTCAATTTGGCCACCAGCTCGGACTGATCCTTATATTTCTGGTTCCTTGACTTAGCAAACCTGCAAAGCCTAGCAAAAGCCTAGCGAACTACAGGGCTTGCATTAGGAACCCGAGTCCTACCTAATTGGGAGGTAACAGGAATATAGTCATCCACATCAACCAACTACAAATAAAAGAAAGAGAAGAGAAAGGGATCAGCATAAACAAAAATAAAGTCTTTTAATTGATAATGAGCGAGGTTACATCAGATCAAAAAAGGAAAAAGTTACAAAGAATCCCTATCACTTAGCAACCTCGGTGGATGGACCCTTGCCTTTATCAGCATCAGTAGGGGCATTACCCTCTGCAGAGGTATCCACTGCCTCCTCGACCAAAGGAGCGTCAGAAGGAGTCACCCGAGAAACAGGATTGGTGCCTTCAGCAGTTGGGGCTGGGTCCTCATCCAGACCGGTTTTGGCCCTAGATCATGATCGTCAAAGTGTGGGGATGCAACATCCACCCCAGCGGCCACGAGGGCCTTGTTCCACCCTTTCTTGAAGTTCAGACGGGTAATATAGCCTATCAGAACCTCGGCATCTTCATACGCAGCAGCCCGCCAGAATTGTACGAATCTTCTTTAAGGGTGGCTGCCTGGGCTTTCTCCGCCTCCAGCTGCTCGGAAAGAACCCTGTTCTTCTCCACAAAGTCCAGCTTGCTCGACAGACCTGATCATACGACTTCCTCAGCTCATCGAGCTCCCTAACAGCATTATCTCTCTCGCGAGCAGAATTAGCAAGGGCCGAGGCAGATAAAGCTCGAGCCGCATCAGCAGCCTTCAGATCGGCCTCCAGCTGAGAACCCCTGGCCACCAGAGTAGACTTCTACTGCTCCAGCTCGCTGTTCCTTCTCAACAGCTCATCGCGAGAGCGATAGAGCATAGCAAAGTCAGTCACAAACTGCAAACCAAACAAAGGAAGGATCAGAAAGAAGAAACCATCAAAACGGATTAAAAGAAGTTGAGAATTAGAAAAGGAACCTTACCAAGGCAAGCATCTGGCTAGCATGCAAAGCCAGTTGATCAGACCCTGACGCCCTCTCACGATCTGCAGGGAGGACTTCCCTCTCAAACAGCGCAGGGGCGAGCTGAGGAGAGGTGGCCACCGAAGCCCCCTCAGGCAAAGCAGATACTGGGACCAAGGCTTGACTAGTTTTGGTCCTCAGTTCCATCTTCCTCCTCTCCTCCTCCTTTTCTTTCTCCCTCCTCTTTCTCTCTTCCACCTTCTTCCTCTCCTCCTCCTTTTTCTTCTCCCTCTCCTTCGCTTGCTCATCCTCTCTCTTCTTCTTCTCTTGCTCTTGAGAGAAAGGCTGAGAACCAGTGGCTATGGCCCCGGAGACAGTCTTCGATTTCTTTGACCTCTGTGCGAGAAGCACATCATCATCATCATCATCATCATCTCGGATTAAATTCTTCCTGGGCGGCATTTCTTCACCTGAACTGCTGGTAGTACTCAAAGAACTGCTACTATCAGCACTGCCTCCACCCAAATTACTCACAACACCTGCAGGCTCACTCTCCGAGCTGCTCTCTTCTTTGTCCAATTGGATGGGCTCAGCAGAAATCTCTTCGGAAGAGTCAAAATCCGGAACAGTATCCACAGGTCGGGCTATGAAGCTGGAGCCTGTGTTCTTGTATTCAAGCAGAAAAGCAGCAGACCTAGGACGCTCTCCATCACCCAAGGGTTCCCTGATGTTCCAAGCTTTCACCAGTTCCGAGATACGAACCTCGCTGAGAGAAGGATCCAAGTTCTTTATCTTCGCTGTAAAAGAAAAAGCAAGGAGAAGTTAGAAAAACCACAAAGTCAGCAAAGGTTGAAATAATAATCTGGCATCTACCTATATATTCTTCCCCATAAAAAGGAACAGTGAACCTCTCAGACCTCGACCCTTCAAATTAGGGGGAAAGTTTCCAATTACTGACAAGAAAACCTTCTTGCCAGTAGTCCTTATGGGAATCAGGTAGATTTACTACCAATACCCTATCAGGGCTCCTAGCCTTAAGGTATAGAACACCTGAACTCGTTCGAGAAAAGGAGTAACAAAAACAGACCTCGGCAAGCCCTAACTTCGTGCCATATAATTGATTTATCATATGCACGTCGTTCACTATTTTCCATACATTAGGCGAACATTGTGCAGGCACAATACTGAAGTAGCTACAGAAGTGCAGAAACAGATCATTGGGAGGGAAGGTAAGTCCCCCCTGGGAGAGCAACAGGACGTGAATCCAATGTAAATCCTCTATATCCCTAACGTTCCTAGGAGGCGAGGCACAGCACTCAATCTCTACCCACTCAGGAATACTATAGAATTTTCTAAACTCAGCCACTGACCTATTTCCAATCTTCTCCATTGGAAAAATACAAGAAAAACTACAAACCAAAGAGAAAATGAAAAAAAGCACGAAGGACTTACAAGACAGAAGATCAGGTCAAATGACGAAGAAGCAACGAAAGTTGAAATCGAAAACAGAAGGTACTAAGCGCAAGAGCTCTCAGGAGATGGAAGATTGCTGGAAAAGCCTGAAGCGACAAAAAGAAATGCGCCTTATTCCAACGAGCCTTCAAGTCTAATCAAAGCGCACGGATAGCGAAGCGGGTGCCGCCAAAGTAACTTCACAGTTTTCAAAGAAATCAACCATAATAGCTGATTATTTTAATTCATTGGACCTGAAAAGATGGCCCAACAAATTTAGGGGCAATTGTGGGGACCCTGAATTCAGCACCATAGGCCTGGACGAGTAGCCTCTCCCTAGCGGCCCAAAGCCCAGGCCCATCACCTTCGTATTAATCCAATTACCCCACGATCCCATGAAGGGAAGTTGTGGGGAAACACGATTCCATGTAGGGGAGATGGCTAATAAGAAGGAACCCATCACCCCCACTACTCCAACGCATACATGTATAAATAAAACCCTAAGTCCGGGGCAGAGGACAAGTTGTATTCTCCGTACTTATTCTTCAGAATATAGAGAAATAACACTGACTGAACCACCGTGGACGTTGGCACTTCTTTGTTGAACCACGTACTCCCGTTGTTGTGTGATTGGCTTTTTATTTGTCTTTTCTTGGTTGCTACCTCTTTCATATTTATTTGTGTTGCATAATAATTGTCACCACAATTTGTATCAACGTGTTTTGTTACTTATCACTTTTATTCTCTCATCTCAGATATCTTAATATACTTTTTATTTAGTATTATTGCGCAACTCTTATTTTCATATAAATAAAACCCAAAAAATAAGAAAAGAGGATTTTACTCATAAAATCAAACGAGAATTCTCACACTTTTCTCACATTTTTCTCACAACTAAAACACTTTTTTACACACACACACACACACACACACACACACACACACACACACACACATATAAGAGAAGTCCCCGATTGGATTTATGGGATAAATCCCATCCCTCATTTTGCATGTGAACTATGTGGACTTTCATGCCTCTATAGGCTACGTAAGCATCTCGGGGTAAAACATGTGACTCGAGTCCTATTCCTACTTTTCTCTCATTATTTATTTTCTCTATATTCTTTAAACTCAATTCTCTTAAATTGTACATATACATATATTTGTTCTTATTGGCGTATTATTACACATATGTTATCGTTGCCTTATAATGATCGACGCTAGGATAATCGCATAAATCTTATTCTCTAATATTATTTTTTAGGAACATTCCTATGGACGACTCGCTTTATCTCTTCCATGATACAATTCGATAATTCCTATCTCCGCTATGTATACACATTCACACACACCACGGGGAAATAAAGGAAAATAGCAACAACCCATTAGATACCGTAAGGGCGAAAGGTGTGCCTAACACCTTCCCATTTCTTAACTTAGCCTCTGGACCCCTTTTCGAATCATTTTAGTTTCGTATGTATCAGTATGTATTTGGATGCTATCCATCGAGACAACTTCCTTTTCTTTTGTCTATTTTGATTAAAATAGATTGGTAAATCCATCTCTCTACATTTTTTTACCTCATAAATGATGTCGACCGAAGCACTACTGAGACGGACATAAAAAACCAAAAAGGATCCTCTCCTGTCACGAGGATTGGGGATGGACACAACAATATTAGTCGAGCAGAATGAGGAAAGATATTGCCAATTTTGTATATGATTGTGCAACATGCCAATTAGTGAAAGTGGATCATCAGAACCCGGTAGGGTTTCTTCAGCCATTAGAGATTCCAATATTGAAATGAGAGAGCATTTCTATGGATTTTATCACCAGACTACCTACTACTGAGATCGGTCTATATTTCATATGGGTTATTATGGATCTCTTGACTAAGGTAGGTCATTTCTTGCCGGTACGGACTGCTTATGCTATAGGGCAATGTGCACAGCTCTTTATAACCGAGATAGTAAGGTTACATGTTGTTTCGCTTAATATTGTGTCCGATTGGGACCAAATCTTTATTTATCGAATTCGGGAGAGTTTTCAAAAGGCCATGGGTACTGAAGTGCGGTTGAGTACAGCCTATCATCCATAGATAAATGGTCAGACGGAACACACTAACCAGATGCCAGAGGATATGTTCCGTATATGTATACTGAAGTGCGATTGAGTATAGCCTACCACCCGCAGAGAGATGGTCGGATGGAACGCACTAACCAGATGCTAGAGGATATGTTGTGTATGTGTATTCTTGATTTTGGGGTGGTTGGGAACAATACCTTCCTTTGGTGGAATTTGCATATAACAATTCGTATCAGTTCACCATTGGTATGGCCCCATTTGAGGCATTATATGGTAGACCTTGTCACTCTCCTACATATTAGTTATAAGTGGGGGACAACAAACTACTCTAGCCGGAAGTGATTCAGGACACGTCTGTCAGGATTGAAATGATCAGAAGTCGCATTCGTGTAGCACAAGATGGACTGAAAACCTACGTTGATGCTAAGAGGCTCTTCAGGGAGTTTATCTTGGCGTACCAAGTACTTTTGCAAGTATCTTCGATGAAGGGTATAATGACATTTGGGAATAAAGGGAAATTGCCATTAAGATATGTGGGACCATTTCCTACCATAGAGAGAGTGGGACCAGTAGCGTACAGAATTGGGCTGTCGGAACACCTACATCGTATTCATGATGTGTTCCACATTTCTTCGTTACAATGGTATCTTTGAGAAGAGTTGGCTCACATGCATATTGCATTAGAGTAAGTGTATCTGCAGCTAGATAGTTCTTACGTGGAGGTCCTAGTGATGATATTTGACTGCGCTGAGAAACGCCTGAGGTCGAAGATAGTTCCGCTTGTGTGTGTCCAGTGGGCACACCATAATGTGGAGGAATCTACCTGGGAGCATGAGGATGAAATTTTGTTATTAGGGGGAAGTATGTAATACCCGGTAATTTTGATAACTTTTAAAAAGGGATTTATTTAGAATTAATTGAATAATTTGAAATTAATATGGATTTAAATATTACTTGAGAATATAGTAATATATGATATATGTTGAATATTACTTAGTGAATCAAAGTAATATGTTGTTATGACTTTACTTATGATTAATTTTAGAAGTTGTCGCGAATAGTTAATACGCCAATTTCGGTGAATAAGTCAAACACGTGTGAAAGTAGTGTCGGAATGAATTTATATAAAATAAAAAGAGGCTTATTTTTATGTCATCCAAATGGTGGTTTTCTCCACGCCAAAGTGTTTGGAAGGATTTTTATTGTAAAAAAATGTCTACTAGGACGTGTGTATATGGTCCCGAGGCACTTTAAAGCCGAATAGTCACCTCGGACGGATAATATGGTAATTTGACTTGGAAGGTTAATAGTGTACGGGAATTTTGAAGGTTATTTATAAGTCTTAAGGACTTAGATTATTTATTCATTGTACAAACTTAGAGAGGAAGAAATTGAGAGAGGGTGAGGAGTTTCTCTCAGGAAAAGGAAGAGTATTTGTGGGAGAACCAAGAGCCAAAGATCACCACCTCCAACCACCATCGAAAGTTGATCGGAGAAGGAAAGAACGTCCAGTGACACACAACCCTAAAGGATCAGAACTTTAGTAGAGGCATGTGATTTAATATTTTCAATCTAGTTAGTATAATATCTATGTTAGAATAATTAGAAATGATGAGAAGTTACATGTTTTGGATATACACTAATTGGTGTTAATTCATTTATGGAAAGTAGAGATATGTAGAATTAATCTCATGTTTTTGGAAGATATAAATCCCCAAAATAAACATCCCATGTGGGAGAAATTTTGAGAATTATAGGATTGCCCTTGAAATATTCACATCTTTAGTTTTTTGGAAATATATGAGAAACATGCTTTTAATCCAATCTCCTGATGATTCTAGGTTGTTTAAATCAGCAGGAATCATTTACACATGTTGTTATATCATGTGGTATAAATTATAATAAATTTGGGATGTTAAAATAGAGGTTTAATTGGTTAAAAGTTGTGTAACCCATAGGATAAATATTGCAGAATCTGGGCCGATACCTATGTGATCGATCGTTCGATCAACCTCTGACCATCGATCGATCGACCTCCCCATAAATGATGAACTTGTTCCTTTTTAATTCTTATTTTAATCACAAAACTTTTAGGAATATTTGATGATTATTATTTGAACATAATAAGACTTATGGAAGGGTAGTAGGCCATATGTAAAACCCGGATTAATATTATTATGTTCGGGTTTTAAATTGGAGAGAATTATGTTAATTCATTAAATGAATAGTGCTGGTTTAATTCACGTTTTGGGTTACGATTCATTTATATGAAGATTAAGGATTGGACCAGTAGGGTGGGGATCATTTCAATAACCAGGAAAATCTTAAGTCTATATGTGAATAAACTTAAGTGGAGGAATATATGGTTATGAGAGGATAGGTTTTATCGATTATAATTCAAATTAAAGATGAGTTTAATTCAGAATAATCTGGGGAGTATGATGACATGGACCAGTAGGGTATAAGTGACTTTCTTACTGAATATATATCATGGATGACTTATTTAATGTTTGAGTAATGAGATAGGCTCAGGAATAACCAATCAAAGAGTAAAGTGATAATATTAAATATGTGGGAATTGAGAGAGAGATAATACTACGTATGGGAATTATCGTATGGTTACGTGAATACCTTGAGGAGATTATATATATATATATATATATATATATATATAGGTGGATGAATACCTATAGTATAGTTTATTATGTGTATGACATACCTACGCTACTTGCTATCGGGAAGGAGGTTTCCCGTTGTGGAAGGTCTTAGCCTGTGTGCCCATTTGGGAGGATTTCAGATTCGTACCCTGAGTATAGGACTTTTGATACGAGCTATCGGTGAGATTGATAATTTTGACGGTTGAATGGGGACGTAGGTATGTGCATGAACCATTTGGATGGGGAGTATGCTCACCTCCAACATATGTGTGTTATGTTATTTATGACTTGGGGAAGACACATAACCACTTGTCCTTTGAACAATGACAATTATAGGTAGACATAATAGCAGAGTGTTCCTTCACCGTAGCTGTGACTGGGAGGTGCTATATTAGTATTTATTATAAGGTGAACATATATACTTTGATTAAATCTACTGTGTGAAGTTGTAGTTGATTGTGAATAAATGAAATTGAATTTAATTAAGTAAAAGAATACATAATCCTAAGGTTTTGAAATTAATATTCATATTAAAATAGAAAAGAATATGAATAAGTATATTACATATGGTATGGGACATACGGTGTTATTATACCGGATAGAAGCATGGTCTAGAAACTAGTTAGAAGTAAAGCTTAATTATTACTCGAATAAGTTAGACATGCACTCTAGATGAGATGTGAGAATATCAAGTGAGAGCCTGTAATCTAACATGTACATAATAAATGCTTAATTGCACTTGTTAAACACTTGATGTTTTGAAATCATTTACAATCGGGCTCTGACCCATTTCCTAACATATTCTCTTCTCTACTATATCTAGATTAACAGGTGTCGAGTATCAGGGACATGCAGATTCGGGTATGGATGTTCGATCATGGTTTGTTGTTCCTGTAGATGCAGACATGTTTAGATGATTCATATCTTTGATTTCGATGTCCATACTACTTCTCTAATTTAGGGCATGTTGCCCAGTATTCTAGTATTCCATTTACCATTTAGATATTTTATTGGGATTCTATTGGTACTATCATTTTTGGTTTGTTGGCTTGATGATGGATATTTTAAATCGAAAAGTTTTATCCAGTTACATTTTATCTTGTTATTCATTGTTCAGTTGTGTTTGAGGCTTTTCTATTATTCTTCAGTATTGTGGTAATGGTTTTAAATTGTTATTAATCATGGATATTGTGTTTAACACTTAACTTAATTAAGTACTAGGTGACTTATTTTAAAAAGAAAAATGTTTTTCGACAATGATGCTGAGAATGAACCAATTATATATTCTATTTAATTTCATAAAGGAGTATCTACCCGGTATTTAATTAGACGGGGTGTTACAATTTAGATTTGGGCTATTCTTGAATGAATTTCGTAAGGATTTGATGACGTGTTACGTTGGAAATAGTCTCTATACATGTAGTGGATGTTTGGTCATGTTGGTAGAGATTTTCATAATGTTTAATGAGATTTTGAAAGATCGAACTTCGTGAAAACCATAAATGGACATGGTTGATATATGGTCAATCGATCGATCGACCTATGAATGTTGATCGATCGACCGATCGATCAACAAAAGCTGAATTGAGGCTCTTTTGTGCGTTGATGGTTATTTGATTCCTAACGACTGAGGGGAACCTTAAGGATGATATTAAACCTAGTTAGGTACTTACAAAAGACCAATAGGTGTATTGTTATGTTCCATAGGGTCCTTTAGAGGGAGACATAAAGCAGGGATCGAAAAGGATAAATCGATTAGGATGTGTATTGGGAAATGCATGTCATGAGTTATGGAGAGAGATTTGCATTAATCCATGTTACATACAAGTAGAGTAAGTTAGGCGTAGCTATTGAAATTGAAAATGGGTTAACTAGGTCCCTTAGAGTTGGGTGAATTCTCTAGAAAATGCGATAAATAGAGAAATTGAAAAATGCACGGTACGGTGAGTATTAGGGAGATATATACTATGTACTAATGTAAATCTTTAGGTTCTGTGAATACCAATAAATTTCGTACTTAGTTTGGGTGAATACCTATAGTACCTATATGATATTGGAGTCGAGGATTGGACCGGGCCAATATTTTATTATTTCGTTTACATTTGAAGTCAAGGATTAGACCGGGACAATGTAAATGATAGGAGAATTAGAGGCGATGATTAGACAGGGCCAGTACTCCTTATACTATATATTGTGTGTGAAATACATAGTATATAAATAATATACTTGTGTAGAATGGGAGATGATAACATAACGTGCATACATCTAACAGATAAATAATTTGGGATAGTTGGAGTCGAGGATTAGAACATGACAATTATATTTATAGTCTATATTGCGTGTGAAATCTATACTTTATGAATAATCTACTAGGATGGAGTAGAAGATAAGTAGATGACGAGAACATATCTATATAGTAATTTAAGTGGAGAAAGCTTAATTGGAAAACAATAATATTATATAGTGGACTTCTAATGAATAAGCTTAGGTGGTCAGACTGAATTTTAAAAATTAGAAACTAACATATGTGAAATGTTACTTGGAAACTTATTAACAATATGAGAAATGTTAATGAAACATATTACTGTATGGGTGGTACAAGAACTTGGACATGTAGATGAGTTTAGACAAGTACTATAGTCTAAACAAGTTGGGTAGTTGTAGCTAAATAGGCTAAGTGTGGAACGTTAGACGTGCACTATAGATGAGAGTTTAATAAACTCAAGCGAGTGTGCATGATCCTAACATGTGTAATCAGTAACTTATCTTTACTGCAGTAAATTACTTACTATATATTTTCAAAACGTTTTGAGTACTAACTCTTTCTCTGTAATTTTTTTTTAAAAACCTTTTAGGTTTCCATCCACAGGGACTCAAAGCGTGAGCTCATTCCAGGGATTTTGAGGCTGGAACACAGATGGATGTTGCAGGACATTGATTTGACACTTCTTTTATCATTTTTGATCTAGTGTAGGATTTTAGCTTTTAGTATGGACATGCTGTCCCACAGTACTTTCATTATGTAGTGTATTTATATTTATTAGACTTTTGTCCAATGGTTTATTCGGCAAGATTTGTTTACCTTAGTTAATATATTCAGTCGTATGCTGGTATTTGATTTATACGTTGTTTCGCATGTTTTTGTATGTTTAATGGTAGTTAAAATTTGGCACTGGTCTAATTTCACCTAGGTGGTTAGTAATTAAAATGTATTTGACACTAATGCTAAGAATGAACCAATAGAGAAACCTGTTTTAATTTGATTTAGGACTGATCACCCGGGGTACATTTCGAGTCGAGGATTAGACAAGGCCAATGTAAATGATAAGAAAATTGGAGTCAATGATCATACCGAGCCAATACTCCTTATAATATATATTGTGTGTGAAATATATACTATTTGAATAATCTAATTGGGTAGAATGGTAGATGATAATATATTGTGCATACATCTAAAAGATAAGTAATTTGGGATAATTGGAGTCGATGATTGGACCAGGCCAATTATCCTTATAGTATATATTTTATTTAAGATCTATACCTTATGATTTTCTACTTATGTGTGGTATTAGACTTGTAGATGATATACATAGAGATGTACATCTAAATGGTAAATTAATTAAAGAGAAACTTAATCACGAATATTAAAATAGACTACGAAGAGGCTATAGTAAATTAAGTAGTGAAACTTAATTATGGAGGTTAAACGATGATAGTATAATTGGGGTCGATGATTAATTGGACCAATGATCCTTATAGTATATATTGTGAGTGAAATATACACCGTATCAAGAATATACTTTTGTGGGATAGTAGATATAGTTAGATGACGTGTATACATCTATAAGTAAGTTGAGTAGAGAAACATAATTATAAAGAGTTAATGTTAGATAGTTGATATCTAAAGGATAAAATTAAGTCTTGAGACTTGATCGTAGATATGGAAAGATAGCATGTGAAGAATGTTACTTTTGTGTTAGTTAAGAAATGATGGATGTTAATAAATTTATAAACTATATGGGTGGCATGGGAACTTAGATGTGTAGATAAGTTTAGATGAATACTGTAGTCCAATTAGCTTGGGTAGTATAGCTTAGTAGGCTAAGTATAGAATGTTAGGCATGCACTATAGATGAGAGGTGAGGAGAACTCATGAGAGAGTGTACGCGTACATGTGTAATCAATAACTAAATTTTATTATGATAAATTCTTGCTAAATATTTTCAAAATGTTTTGAGTATTAACTCAAGCTATAAAATATTTTCAAAACCTTGTAGGTGTCTAGCCAGAGGGACGTCAGACTTGAGGATTTCAATCCAGGGACTCAGAGTTGTAGCACTGTGGATTCTGATAGGATCTTGAGTAGATGATTCTACCTTTTTTTATCTAGTGTGGGATCTTATTTTATATCCCATGTATGTGCATGTTGTCCATTGACGATTTATAGTTATTCAATTCTTTTAAGTATTATGGATTGTGGTTTAGAACATTTAGTCGTTTGTTTATCGACAAGTCTTTCATTCATATATATTGTGTTTAATTAAACTCTAGTATACTCTGAATGTGTTATTTAGTTTTTTTGCATGGTACATTTTATTGTGTCAATGAAAGACAAAATTTGGCAGTAGTGCAATTTCACTTAGGTGGTTAGTAATTAAAAAAAATTTCAACAGTGATGCTAAGAAAGAACCATGTGAGAAACCTTTTCTAATTTAATAAAGGCCCAATCACCAGATGTTTAATTAGGCGGGGTGTCACATGTAGTTGACCCATTTTTATATAGAACAGAAACACGGTTTAATCTTGTGATTTGATGATTTAAACTTTTATATATTATTCTAGTTGATAAATTCATGTTAGTGGAACATCTACATGGTTTAGTTTTGAAAGATAATGGGTTATATGATGTATTTTCACCTTAGTTTGGAGGTTTATCTTTTTCAATTGCCATTCTATTTTGAGGAAGAATGACTCTCATCCCATCTCATTTGGATGAGATTTGTGTCTCGTTCGAACAAGATAGGGTTGTCGATGTAGTTTACGACTACAATGGTACTATATTGGCTTTTGGATCACAATTTGGTATTTCGGGTAATTTTTATGCATTTATATTATAATTTTGATGAAATTAAATTAAATGGACTTGAGCAAAGTCCTGGATTTAGGTTTCGAATTTTATAACATTTAATTGATAAGTACAATCCAATTTTGTTTCTGATGACTTTGGACACATCCAATGGATGCATACAGTTTTATCATTATTTACTATAAAAATATATATGTGTATTTATCATTGTTTCAAAGTTAATAAACTCTAGGAGGTGACTTTGGGAATATGGTTTTGAGATGTAAAAAACCTTTAAATAACATTAGGAGAATCCAATGATGGGCATTGGGATAGTTCAACAACACTTGAGAGTATGTGTGTTTTACTTTATTCCATATATATTATAATTATAAGGTTTAGTTTTATTTAAATTCGAGATTTAAATACCTAAGAATTAAATGGACAATGGGATGATTGGGGTATGCTTTAAATTATGCACTATCCTTCAATTATATATATTATGTGCATATATACAAATTGTTGTAAACGTAAAAATACTAGTGAAACTCGTGGTGTATCTATTAGTCAAGAGTTGGCTGATTTTATTTGTGACCATCTCTTGCTCTCATGTCTATTGATGCATCAATATGTTGAGTTCAATATTTTTTATCACACATTCAGGACGGTTTAAACCTCAGGAGATAACATATGGATGGATCAATCAATTGTGCAAGATAGCAACTAGAGTTGTCTTATGGTGACATGTAACGATCATCCTTTTAGAATGGTAACCACTTCACATTGTCGTATGTAGATGATACAATCCATCGAGTGAATTATGGTATGGACTACTTATTAGTTTAACTGGAGATCATGATACCCCCATTCTTATGTGTGTGTTCATTTCTAATCCATTAGGTGAGGGGCCACTAGACATTTACCGATAGAAGCATGATAAGGTTACCCGAAGGTAGTTTCCCTCATGTGGTTGTTATAAGACTTGTATATGTGTATATGATAATATTACAATGATGGGCACTTTGGTTTAAGCACTATGTCACATTATCTGATTTGATATGAGATTGCTTATATTTTCTTGCATGGGTGATATGAATGGGTATTGGCATGAGACCTTATTGTGTGCATATATTATGTCCATTAATGGACTCGTTATTTAAAATATGTTCAAAAAATGCAAAATGATACGTTAAGATATCATGAGTATCTGAATAAATAAAAGAAGTGTATTGAGTTGTAATACGTTCAAACGTAGTCTATTGCATATCATGTTAGTACTTCATTATATTACATTACTTATTAGTCTAGTTTAAGAGACTTATTACTACTTATAATAACTTGGGTTGGTACATTGGTGTAGTATCTCACTTAAACTGACGGGTGAGGTAGTCTTGCATGCAAGTCTCAACAAATTGGCATGTTTATCACAAATGACTCGCGAGATTACTAATCTACTAATACCATAAGTTAAATCCTTCATCTTTAGGGCACCAACCCAATTTTATAAACCTTTTTCCCCAAGAGTTATTATTCGCATTATATACAGGAATGTAAGGACACAAATTTCCATTTGAGTCCATGTATTGTGTTGGCTCAATTCCGGACAAAAACATTTTTTCATAGGATAGTATGTAATGGTAATACTCTCAAGCCTATGAAGTGTTTTTTGAAGACATAGCGGCAAAGAGTATAAAGATTCATCAAATATGCCAGTTTGCCTGCCTCATTTCTACGTCATCAACTATGGTTCCATGCTCCCAAGGTATGAATGCAATATTATATATTGGAGCTTGGAACAAAGTATATTGGGTGTTAGGTTTAATAAAAACTGTGTTTTATTTTCAGAAAAATTTAATTCGAACTTTAAAAATAAAGTATATAAAGTTTCTGGGCCAAAATCGAATTTTATAAAATTTCTGGAAGTCGTTCGATATGTCGTTCGAACGAGTTTTTTCGTTCTAACGAGATGTCGTTCGAACGAGTTTGCCAACGAGTTCCCACCAAGGTATACTGGTCCGTCGTTCGAAATGTCATTCGAACGAGATTGTTCGTTCTAACAAGATTTCCAACGAGTTTCTAACGAGTCCATACTGGAGCGTCGTTAGAAGTCTCGTTCGAACGAGATTTCGTTCGAACGAAATGTTGTTCGAACGAGATGCCAAGCGGGAACAGTTTTTGGCAGTGTTTTGGAAGTTTTTACCCATTTTCCCATTAGTTTACCCCACTATCTTTTTACTGAATATGTATGATATGCCCAAGTATAACCTCGGCCCAAGGAAACCTACCTCGGCCGAGATGATGGCGGAAACATTGATCGACCCTATGAAGGCCAGGGGCCCGCGATACCATCCCTCGGCCAGACCTACCTCGGCCCAGGCCGACACTACATTCCACACTACCAAGCGGCACTGCACGCATCAGAGTAATCAACAACACTCTTGTACATCTGGGTATGGCAACCTTGGCCAAGGGTGGGCCGAGGTAACAGTGAGCTGACCCTCAACTTGGAACTGGTTCAACCTCGGCTTGGGATGAGGTCATAAGAGGCCTTAATAATCACCAGCATGGGACTATCCCAACCTCGGCTGGGGACGACCTAACATAATGTCTCGGCTGAGATCAGGCCGAGACTCCTTATGCACTTCTCGGATTGAACGGGCATTAAGCCTTTACATCTCAACCTCTCCCAGGCTGAGGTCATTCACCAACATGACTGTCGAGCATCTGTTGACATTTGGATAAGGACACCTGGGCACAAATCAATGGTAACAAGATTATCCTCCACATGTGGGAGAATATTTCATCATCATTGCTTACATGTGACAGTGACAGATGGAATTCCCACATTGGTGAGGATACCACACACATGCTCATTGCATGCATGGGGGGTACATTACGCCCCCTAGGCACTATATATAGGGGTCATCCCCTACCTTGCAAAGGGATCCCCAGTGATAAAACCCTAGCTGAAACTCTATCTAAATATACAGTAGAGGGAGAAAGCTTGAGAGAATTGTATCCATGGCCATTAGTGCCTTCATTAAGTGATAGTACTCACACACTCACAGTGGACGTAGGCCAGATTGGCTAAACCACTTAAGTTTCGGTGTTGATTCCTCATATCCTCGCCTCCCTCTCTTATCTATTTATATAGTTGTGCTGCCATTGTTATTCATATATTGAGCTTGGAAACACCCTACCTGGTGGTGCTAATTCTTAACATCATCAGTTTGACGCCATCTGTGGGAATCGAGAGGCTATCTCTTCCTCTTTTTCTCCTTTACCTCACAGGAGACTCTGGTGGTGAACCAGGAACCACCCCTTGTGTGGAGTTGTTTCACCATTGAAAGAGTTCCTTTAAGGTATTAAGCTCACTTACTGTTCGAGCTCTTTATTGTTAATACATGGCACCATATTTACCACCGCCTCTTCTGCCGCCTGGAGGTGGAGGGGCTACTTCCAGTCAGGCTCCTCCCCAATCCGAAATGGCAGAGGTGGCAGCGGCTTTGAAATCTTTAGCTGCAACACAACAAGCCATGAAGGAGCAATTTGCCCAGCTTAGCCAAACCATGGTGATGAGGCCACCTGGAGTCTCCCCGGACATGATAACTCCGGCGGAAGTTCAGCCTCATCCTGACGCCAGGGGACCACCCCAGGTGCCCATGAAGGACCAACCTGCACCCCAACGGAGGAAAGGAAACCCTTGCGACCCTAGACACTTGCGCCTGGGGAGGCAAGTAAACCCTTGCCCAGAGGACATGTATGATGACCTTGAAGGAGAAAAGGCCCCGGAAGATTGGTGGGAGCCATATGAGGTGTCAGATAACACCGTACGACCTCTTAGGCAGAGCCAAGGATGTGTCGGCCGAAGAAGAGACGAGGCCCAACAAAGAGGGTCGGCCTTTGATAGGCAGAGTCAAGGATGTGTCGGCCAAAGAAGAGATGAGGCCCAACAAAGAGGGTCAGCCTTTAACAGGTTGAGCAGAGGGTCGTCCTTCGAGAGGCTAGGCCCAGTCAATGACCTGAGACAGAGGCTATCGAGGTCAAGGAGCGTGGCAGACTCTTAAAGAGGGAATAGGCACGTTCAGCCAGATCAAGGCTGACCCTTGGAGAGAAGAGCCAGGGAGCAGGAAGAGGTCAACAGTCAATGGGTCGTGGCAGGGGAACCCTCTGTCCATTGCAGAGAGGTGGCAGGGGATAACCTCGGCCAAGTTGATGAGAGAAGACCTTGGAATGACTCAATCCAACTTCTTGAGGAGAAGATACGGGACCTCATAAAGAGCAGGGACCCATCACAGAGGGGCTACTCGAAAGGCTCCCCATTTGTAGCTAGGATAGTGGGGTTCCCAACCCTAGCTAAGTTCAAGCCTCCTACAGTGACTCCTAAGTATGATGGCAGCACTAACCCAGTGCACCATATCGAGATGTATCAGTCGGTAGCAGACATTTACTCGATACCTGATGAGATGAAGTGCAGGGCCTTCTCAGGAACCTTGACAGGGGCTGCGTACAGCTGGTTCACCTCTCTTCCGAAGAACTCGATCGAGAAATTCAAAGGCTTAGCTGAGCAGTTCATCCACAACTTCTTCTTTGGGGTAAGACCTCAAAAGAAGACTACCCACCTCCTATATGTCAAACATGCTAAGGGTGAAAGCCTAAGAGACTACATAGCAATATTCAACAAGGAGAAGTTGGAGGTGGAGGATTACGAAGAGAGCATAGCCATGACCGCCCTTATAGGAGGCCTCCAGAAGGGAAAGGTACAGTGGAAATTGGCGGAAGACCCTCCTAAGTCAATGGCAGAGCTGCTAGAAACCGTGGGGAAAGTGATGAATGCGGAAGAGGCAATGGCTGCCAAATATGAGGAGGAGAACCGTGGTAGCACTCTGTGACAACCCGCAATCCGAAATAAGGGGTGGCCAGCCCGATACTCAAACATAACAGGAGTCATGGATGGATATCATTCTCAGCATCACAAATATAAACTGAGTATACGGGAAGACCACCCAATAAATCAGAAAACGGGTTGCCAAAAAGTGTAAAATTTTAAAAATGCGGTTATGAAAATTTAAACTAACAACCCAATCTGACAAGCAAGTGGAATTCCAAAAGATAACATATAATATAACTAAAACGAATGTACACAAATGGACCGAATAAGCTGTCGGTCCACAGCTTTATAAGACAACGTGCAACAATATAAAATATCTTACATATTACAATCATTAATCAAATACAAATGATTGGGCCACACGTCCGAGGGATAAGACCCGATCATATCTAGAATAACAAGAATGAAAGCGTCTAATACAACATCCTGTAACAACCCGCAAAATCTTACAGCTCGTCGAAAGTGCAGGGAACTTGGGAAAGTCAAGTCGGGCGTCCTTGCGGTGGAGCACCTGAGCAGATACAATAATATATATACAACAAGGAAGTAAACCGGTCAGGGCCGGGTTCTATATGATTTCTAGAAGAATAAAAAGCATGATATGTATGAATAGTTACACATGAATGATGAGGGTGATAATATGACATGCTATCTACAATTACAAGAAAGAATTGAAGGTAAAGCACTTTAATTTAAAACCCCTTCCTTATTAATACAATTTTCATTTCCTTCAGACATTCCTTATTAGGAATAAAACCATATTTTCGGTTAAGTCAAGAAGTTATAATTTCTATTCATTTATTAAAACTTCCCATTTTATCTTTCCATTCCTTATTAGGAATATCATTTACATCAAGTCTTCTTTATGGCACATATATTATTCCTGTGCTCTTCCTGGCACATATTTATGCTCTTTATGGCATTTCATACGCTCTTTGTGGCGTCTATCAACCAATATAGTTATATTCATATACATATAACGATATCTAAGACCGCCCGTCCGGGTTTCCCCACTGTGCGCGCCCCTAAATGACCATCATCTTCTAGGGCCTAGCATAAGACAACATGGGCACCTAACGCAATACGTCGGGAAGCGGCCATGAGCCTGCGGGGTAGTCAGGACCACACCCGGAATCTCATACCCATCGCAGAAAAATAACAGTAAGCGCTCCCATGGCCTAGGACTATATCCACCCTGCATTCATTAGATAGGGGGCTTCACCTCACGAGCGAACTTCCCTTATGATGTCATTTAGAGAGGTGTGTAACAATAAATTAACATTTTCATTTTAACATCATATTCATGACCAAAATCCATTTCCATTAATCATGAGATTGGTTCTTTATTTAAACCTAACATCATTAAACAATGGGGTTCATTCTAGTTGAACCTATCATCTTTAAACACCTATGGATTAATTTATTTCTCAATTTACAAATCCCGACTAAGTCTCCAAATGATCATTATGATCCTACAAATCTCCCAGGTTTATATAACTTCGATAAGCCCTTAAGTCTCCAAGTTAGGGCATTTAACTTCCTAACCTCTAAAAATTGAATAAAAGAAGTAATGCCTTAACATTACTTTAAACCTCCCCGAAATAAACCCCAGATGAACCCATTTCTAATCCAGGGTAACGACCAAACTCCATAACTACTCTAGGACTCTATGTTTACTTCTTTAAAGAAGTTTCCTAGGTCCTAATCCTAAAGAATAAGGATGAAAATTAAAAGGAGAAAAAAGACCCCAAAACTGCTGGAAACGAATCGATTCGCCCCTAGGGCCGAGTCGATTCGCACCAACGAATCGATTCGCTCTGAAAGTGAATCGGTTCGGACAACAAAATTTAGTTTCTGCAAATGCCGAATCGATTCGGTCTTAATCCGAATCGATTCGGACAACAAGACCTGGGATTCTGCATCTATGCGAATCGATTCGCCCCAGGGGCCGAATCGATTCGCCCCTGCGAAAATGCCAAGAATGGCTATGGAGTCTTAAACTCCAAAATTTATCCAACTCAAAAACCAAGCCCAACCGAAATCATTTGCTGCAATTTCTACATCCTAAATCCATCTATCTACCAACCTTAAACATCATTTATCATCCAAATCCATTTTTAGTGGTTAATACCCAAAAGTCCAATCAAAACCCTAACAATTCTAAATCATAACAAATTCATAAATATCAAGACTAATTATTCTACTTAAATCATAAATTTGCAAGTAGATTACTTGCCTCAAGGTAAGAATCTGATTTGATGAAGAAGGAAGCAACAATCCAAGCTCCAATCTCTCTTTTCCTCCAAAGTTCTCTTCCTCTCTCTACTCTCTCTAGAGCTCAATAGTGTAAAATGGAAGAATGGGAATAGGGGTGGGAAAATAAAACGGGGCTTAAGTCCCATAAGCCCACTTAAGTGACTAATACTCGATAAAATATACGCAACTACACTATTTAAGCCAAAACCAGTCAAAAGTGCCCGAAATGCCAAAATACAATATGGCACTTATATTGACTGTCACACACCTACTGGAACTAACTACACTATCCAAATCATCATTTGGGAATTCTATAACTCATTTTACTTCCGGTTTCATAATAATCCAAAATGTCATTTTAAATCCTTATGACATTAAAATCACCACATGAACATTTTATCTATTCACGGGGTAACGATACAACATTTTAGTAAATATTGACCTTGACATAACGAATTAATATTTACTCAACATCTATAATTTTAAAATTAATTACTACACATTGTCAATAAATATAAAATGAGCTATCAGAAGAGAGGGTTATTACATACTCCGCCCCTTAAGAGGGAATTTTGCCCCCAAAATTCAGATATACCTCACAAGAAGAGGTGCGGATACTATTCCCGCAAGTCATCATCGCGACCCTACGTCGATTTCTCGACACTATGCTGACTATATAGAACTCATCCCCCGAGGTACTAACGACGACCCGAAACATAACTCTACGCTCTAAGATAGCAACCGACTACACCTAATAAGGACCGTCACGTTGCATCTTCTTCAAAAGGAATGTGCCTAAAGGCACCGTCGTATCTCTCGTACTCCCTTGCATGAGAGACAAGGAACAATTATGAACTTGCCGCAAAATGTTTCGATAAAGCGAGCTAATAGGTTACCGGACCCACTGCAACATTTCTACGAAAGGTACAACATCATGCGGTGCAAGTTTCCTTTTTCTACTCGAAACGCTTAATGCCCTTCACAAGCGATACCCACCACAACTCTTGGTCTAATGACCTCAAACTCCAGATGCCTTCTTCCCGTATCGACTGAGCTCTTTTCGTCGATCTTGGTTATACGAGAGACCCATCATCTCGCCCTCTAACCAACAAGTGGGGAATTAACAAGGCCTACCATACAAGACTTCTCCTACAACGCCGTCCTAACAGTGATTCGACACAAATTCTTATAGGCAAAATCAACGAGTGGAAAGCACTGTTCTCGACTACTCTTAAAGTTAAGCACGCATATAAGGAGTATATGCCCCAACATATGGTTATTCTATTGGTCTGGCCATCTGGAAAAATGACAAGAAGTGATTAACCATAATTCGATTCCCATGACTTCTTGGGAACTTGCCAAGAATGAGAAACGGAAGTCTTATTCTAGTCAGGACTATAATCAAGGGCACCCCACGCAGTACAACAACCTTACTATGCCCAGCCAATAATACTAGTGACGTGCAACTTAGCACATTTCGTCATTACCTTGATGAACCGAAACGTTAGAACCGCGTGATTTCTCCATATCTGCTTTACTTAAGTCCCTTTTTGTTCGGTACAAAATTCTCTTACAGAAACGCACCCCACCATCAGTGTCAAAAGAGTAGAACTTATATATGGTTTTAACCGCCCTTGTTTCCTCCTGTGACATCTTGCAATGAAATGTTGTTCGCATGAAAGACTAAATTCTGCCCAGGAAGTAGTATCTCTCTTCCTATACAGCGATCACCCCCCCAAGATGGACTTCAACTTAAATAGGGGATAATACAACATACAAGTTTAAACTTGTGAAGCGCATCAACAATAAATCGATACTCCAGTATTATCACTCCCCATCATGGCAGAGACTTGCTAATGGAATCTACCTTCGAGCTTAACCACCTGGCTCAGGGGTACGAGTCAATTCACCCTTTCTTTACCTCCGTAACACTCCACTACGTGAGGCCTCATCTCCTTCGGCCTTAACCACCAACTTTTCGAAATCCTCCCACTTCACATAACATGGAACCAATCCCTTGATATGCGTTTACGCATGGCTTAGTCATGGTCAACTCCCAAAAACCCTCCTAATCTTACGTCCCATACTAAAAGGCCCTACGTCTAAACAATCCTAAAGTCTATCTACCTATACCCTATCTAAGTCGTATACACCTAATGCTAAGTATATCCCTAGTGCCCAAGACCTTTCTCAACTTCTGACATTAGCTCAGTTTCGTGCGTGGGACGTCTCACCGAAGCGAAATCCAAAGAAGGAACCCTCCCGTTACACTACTACCTCGCGTTGTCAGTCATCGAGGGGTACAGGTCTAAGACACATGTTCGGGACCAAAAGATTCTACAGCTACACACTAACAATTAAATAAAAATAAATAAATAACAATCCAACGCTCACCCTTCGTGAAACCCTAGGGTTATATACCCTATAACATATACATCTTATTAAATAGCCTTCCAATCAAGGCATAACCAGAAGTCTCAATTCGACTTCGTACCTCGGTCTCCCTCACATCGATCAGAGGAGAGAACTATATGCGGTGCTTCTATATCGTACTTTAATAGCCATCAATCACCCTTCTATGTGATTCTCGGCTAAACATTCCAATCCCACTTCCGACAATAATTTAATAAAACAAAATAAAATAAAAGGGAAGGATAGCATATCTCCACTCACAATATCTTTAAGTGTTCATGCGGCGGAGAGCCTCGCAAAGCGAAATCCAAACAAGGAACCCCTCCGACACATGCCTACTTAACTTGTTGATCATGGAGATAGAGCGTAATACACATTAGATAAGAGAAAGGAAAGGTGGTATATCTCCACTCCCAACGTTGTTAAGGTTCACGCGTGGAGCGTCCCGCAGAAGCGGAATCCAAACAAGGAACCCCTCCTATACGCTACCACTCAACTTGTTGGTCGTGGAGATAAGGCATAGAAATCACATACCAATATCATATCATACTCGACCATGTTATGGACGAGTAAATCGGCCTCAAGCACAATTTAGTAAGAGAATTTCTACATACATACAAACAAAAGAAATGAGCGAACCAATTCCCATAGGACTCTATACTAATTAAAATACTCTCAGCAGATATTATGAAATCTGTAATCTGAGAAGAGCTCATAAAACCAATGAGCGCGTAACACCCGCATCGAATAACATATAACTCACGTATCTCTGAGTGAAAACTTACCCTCAATAACGGGTGGTGCCGGCAGAGCTCGAGGAAGTATAGCCTCCTGATTATGACAAACACGTCCATACTGTAGTTGCCCCTGCTGCGGAGGAACAACCATAATAGGTACCGGAGGTGGAAACTGAACATATGGCTGCTGCGGAGCCCTAGAAAACTGACCCCCAATCATCTGAGGACACTCCTTCTTGAAATGACCTGCCTCCCCACATTGGAAGCACCGTCCCTTCATATCCTCCTGACCTCGACCTCTGTTATTCCTCAAATGGGAAATGCCTCGGCCCGGATGATCTCTACCTCCAAGGCAACCCCGATCTGCCTGATGCAAAGCACCTTGTCCGTGCCTATTATTATTGCCACTTGCAATAAACTCTCCAAGCTTCCCTACTTGCCTCATTTCAGTAGCTTTCTTTCTACCCTGCATATATAATCGATGCTCCTGGCAATGGAGTAAGGCTGCATTCATAACCTCACCAAAAGTCTGGAAAGCTGGGTTACCCAATAAGTGTTTTCGGATTCTCCAATTTAGACCTCCCATAAACTTCGAGATCTTCCTCTCTTCCAGAGTCACCTCATCTGGTACAAAACTTGCTAACCGGGTGAACTCCTCTTCATACTCTGCTACAGACCTCTCCCCTTGCTCTACATCTTGCAACTTCCTCTTCATCTCCCTCTGAACCGCGGGAGGAAAATACTTAAGATCAAACAAGGCCCAGAACTCAGTGATTGACATTGTGTCTCTTTGCTCTGGTGTGGTCATCGTCTCCCACCAGTGTAATGCAGATCCGATAAGCTTAAAGGTGGTAAGGACTTATTTCTTATCCTCACTACATTCTATCATACGAAGGTGGCGTTGCATGTTTTTCTTCCATTGATCGGCTTTAACCGCATCCGTGCCTCCCTCGAATTCTGGGGGATTGCCCTTTAGAAAGGACTCCTGAACCCTTTCCCACGGGGTAAGTCCCGTAGGATCTTGAACACCTGGAGCCCATGGCAATTGTTGGATCACTACGGTCATGGCGGCATTAATCGCTCAAGCCACTATGCTTTCTACATCCGCAACAATAACAGTCCCTTGTAGTGGCGGTGGAGGTCCTACTTCCTTCTCTACGACCTTAATACGTCTCACTGGGCGACCTCTCTTAGGCGGCATCTGAGATACAAAAACAATAGTATTAAAATACTGGTTAAAACAATCTATTTTGCAGAAGATCGCAAACATAAGCAACAAGAAGTCCTAGCATTAGGCTCTACATCAAAGAACGCTACGGTAGAACGAGACAAGTCCACACAGAACCTAGTACTCTAGAACCTTATGCTCTGATACCATCTGTGACAACCCGCAATCCGAAATAAGGGGTGGCCAGCCCGATACTCAAATGTAACAGGAATCATGGATGGATATCATTCTCAGCATCACAAATATAAACTGAGTATACGGGAAGACCACCCAATAAATCAGAAAACGGGTTGCCAAAAAGTGTAAAATTTTAAAAATGCGGTTATGAAAATTTAAACTAACAACCCAATCTGACAAGCAAGTGGAATTCCAAAAGATAACATATAATATAACTAAAACGAATGTACACAAATGGACCGAATAAGCTGTCGGTCCACAGCTACATAAGACAACGTGCAACAATATAAAATATCTTACATAGTACAATCATTAATCAAATACAAATGTTTGGGCCACACGCCCGAGGGATAAGACCCGATCATATCTAGAATAACAAGAATGAAAGCGTCTAATACAACATCATGTAATAACCCGCAAAATCTTACAGCTCGTCGAAAGTGCAGGGAACTTGGGAAAGTCAAGTCGGTCGTCCTTGCGGTGGAGCACCTGAGTGGATACAATAATATATATACAACAAGGAAGTAAACCGGTCAGGGTCGGGTTCTATATGATTTCTAGAAGAATAAAAAGCATGATAGGTATGAATAGTTACACATGAATGATGAGGATGATAATATGACATGATATCTACAATTACAAGCAAGAATTGAAGGTAAAGCACTTTAATTTAAAACCCCTTCCTTATTAATACAATTTCCATTTCCTTAAGACATTCCTTATTAGGAATAAAACCATATTTTTGGTTAGGTCAAGAAGTTATAATTTCTATTCATTTATTAAAACTTCCCATTTTATCTTTCCATTCCTTATTAGGAATATCATTTACATCAAGTGCTCTTTATGGCACATAAATTATTCCCGTGCACTTCCTGGCACATATTTATGCTCTTTATGGCATTTCATACGCTCTTTGTGGCGTCTATCAACCATCAAGTCCAACTTGATGAAAATATAGTTATATTCATATACATATAACGATATCTAAGACTGCCCGTCCGGGTTTCCCCACTGTGCACGCCCCTAAATGACCATCATCTTCCAGGGCCTAGCATAAGACAACCTGGGCACCTAACGCAATACGTCGGGAAGCGGCCATGAGCCTGCGGGGTAATCAATACCACACCCGGAATCTCCTACCCATCGCAGAAAAATAACAATAAGCGCTCCCATGGCCTAGGACTATATCCACCCTGCATTCATTGGCCAGGGGGCTTCACCTCACGAGCGAACTTCCCTTATGAAGTCATTTAGAGTGGTGTGTAACAATAAATTAACATTTTCATTTTATCATCATATTCATGACCAAAATCCATTTCCATTAATCATGAGATTGGTTCTTTATTTATACCTAACATCATTAAACAACGGGGTTCATTCTAGTTGAACCTATCATCTTTAAACACCTATGGATTCATTTATTTCTCAATTTACAAATCCCGACTAAGTCTCCAAATGATCATTATGATCCTACAAATCTCCCAGGTTTATATAACTTCGATAAGCCCTTAAGTCTCCAAGTTAGGGCATTTAACTTCCTAACCTCTAAAAATTGAATAAAAGAAGTAATGTCTTAACATTACTTTAAACCTCCCCAAAATAAACCCCAGATGAACCCATTTCTAATCCAGGGTAATGACCAAACTCCATAACTACTTTAGGACTCTAAGTTTACTTCTTTAAAGAAGTTTCCTAGGTCCTAATCCTAAAGAATAAGGATGAAAATTAAAAGGACAAAAAAAAAACCCAAAACTCCTGGAACCGAATCGATTCGCCCCTAGGGCCAAATCGATTCGCACCAGCGAATCGATTCGCTCTGAAAGCGAATCGGTTCGGACAACAAAATTTAGTTTCTGCAAATGCCGAATCGATTCGGTCTTAATCCGAATCGATTCGGACAACAAGACCTGGGATTCTGCATCTATGCGAATCGATTCGCCCCAGGGGCCGAATCGATTCTCCCCTGGGAAAATGCCAAGAATGGCTATGGAGTCTTGAACTCCAAAACCAAGCCCAACCGAAATCATTTGCTGCAATTTCTACATCCTAAATCCATCTATCTACCAACCTTAAACATCATTTACCATCCAAATCCATTTTTAGTGGTTAATACCCAAAAATCCAATCAAAACCCTAAAAATTCTAAATCATAACAAATTCATAAATATCAAGACTAATTATTCTACTTAAATCATAAATTTGCAGGTAGATTACTTGCCTCAAGGTAAGAATCTAATTTGATGAAGAAGGAAACAACAATCCAAGCTCCAATCTCTCTTTTCCCCCAAAGTTATCTTCCTCTCTCTACTCTCTCTAGAGCTCAATAGTGTAAAATGGAAGAATGGGAATAGGGGTGGGAAAATAAAATGGGGCTTAAGTCCCATAAGCCCACTTAAGTGACTAATACGCGATAAAATATACGCGACTACACTATTTAAGCCAAAACCAGTCAAAAGTGCCCGAAATGCCAAAATACAATATGGAACTTATATTGACTGTCACACACCTATTGGAACTAACTACACTATCCAAATCATCATTTGGGAATTCTATAACTCATTTTACTTCCAGTTTCATAATAAACCAAAATGTCATATTAAATCCTTATGACATTAAAATCACCACATGAACATTTTATCTATTCACGGTGTAACTATACAACATTTTAGTAAATATTGACCTTGACATAACGAATTAATATTTACTCAACATCTATCATTTTAGAATTAATTACTACACATTGTCAATAATATAAAATGAGCTATCAGAAGAGAGGGTTATTACACACTGGGAGGTCCCAGGGCAAGAAAAAGGGGAAGAAGAGGTCAGCAGATGACAAGTTCGCTCATTACACTCCTCTGACTGTAAGCTGTGAGCACACCCTTAATGAGATCGAAACTGACCGGACTCTGAGGTGGCCAGAGAAATTGAAGGCCCCACCACATAAGAGGAATAAAAACCTCTAGTGTGAATTCCATCAGGATCACGGCCATGTCACAGATAGATGCTTCGCTCTAAAGGATGAGATTGAGAAGATGATGAAATTCGGGAAGCTGAGAAAGTATGTGGATGGCAAGCCTCCAAAGGTGGAAGAGATGACCCTAAGAAGAGAAGAAATGACAGGTGCCATTGCGATGTCCCGGCTAGAAGGCATGATGATTCAGAGGGTGATGATGGAGATGACGCGGATCTCCCACCAAAGGATGAAAACACCCCAGTGAAGAGGGTCGGAATGATCTCCATTGGTGTTAGAACCATATGTGGGGATTCGGAGGAGGTGGATCTGAGGTAGCCGATAGGAAGGCTCATGTAGCGGAGGCCAAGTCAGTGGTCAAGCCTGAGGTTGTGAATCTAACGTCTTCTGACGCAGTGCATAAGAGGAAGAAGGTGGACATGGACACCCTCGTTGTGGGGTTCTCCAGACTCGACTTCAAGGGCATCTTATCCCCCCATGATGACCCTTTAGTCATAACAACAAGGGTGCATGGGTGCGATGTAGGGAGAATCCTGATAGATGCGGGAAGCTCAACAGATGTGATGTTATGGGCTTGTTTCAAGAGCTTGGGTCTTATCAGGGCAAGGCTAGTGCCCTATCATCACCCATTGATAGGCTTTAGTGGTGAGAAGGTACACCCATTGGGCATGTATGAAATGGATGTACGGATGGGAGATGAGTGGCCTAAGAGGCTGACCAAGAAGATAAACTTTTTTATTATGGACGAAAATGTCTTCTTGGCCTACAACCTCATCATCGGAAGAGTGGCCCTCGAAGAGTTTGAAGTCGTGCCGTTAATGGTCCACCAGATGCTAAAATTACCGACTCCTTACGGGGTAGGGGAAGTGCAAGGGGACCAGACCACGGCGCGGGCGTCTTATTTCAACTCGGCCGAAGAGCGAAAGTGTCACACCCCAAACCCAATATCCATACTAATCATTTGTTATTAGAATAATTGGAACATAATCTCAAGTCCATTGAAAATTTAACTCATTTATCAATGTTTTTCTGCATAATGAACATAATATTGTTTTTGTGCCATAACGAAGCCAACATCAGAGTCATAATTAAGTGGACATACAATACTGTGATTAACTATGATCAACTCAATTCATACTAAATCAATATATAAAATGTGTGAGTAAATTAAAATCTTCAGTGTGACAATGATAGAATCTCCATACTTAAACCCCAGCTCTTCAAACGGTGCAACTCTCAAAGTTACCGGTCATATATTATCCTAGCTGGCAGCGTACCAACCTGAAATTGTTAAAATATAAACCATAAGCATTAAGCTTAGTGAGGTACTCGTTCCCTACAATAGAATAACAATTCTATATCGAATATGTGAATATAAAATCTGAACAATCCTGCCCATTGGCAATAACAAATCATGGATCATAAGATCCAAATAATTCTTCCCGTTGGCAATAACAAATCCTGGATCGTAAGATCCAAATAATTCTGCCCGTTGGCAATAACAAATACTGGATCATAAGATCCAAATAATTCTGCCCATTGGCAATAACAAATCCTGGATCATAAGATCCAAATAATTCTGCCCATTGGCAATAACAAATCCTGGATATTTGAATATCCAAATAATTCTGCCCATTGGCAACAACAAATCCTGGATATTTGAATATCCAAACAAATCCTAAATACCGAAGTATTCAAACCAATCCTGGATCATTAGACCCAAACAAATCCTGGATATTTTAATATCCAAACAAATCTTGAATACCGAAGTATTCAAACAAATCCGCTCTTAGAGCTATATTCATATTTATATATGAAACAAATCATAAGTACACTCACCTGGACAGTTTAACTGGCTTTTCCCTTGCCATTATCCGGTACTTGTTCAATCATCTCTTCTTCCCTTTCTATCATTATTACAATATTAGTATCATCATAAGAATATTAATAGTCCAAAGAATAACTTCAATCATAACTCAATTCATAAGCATCATATTATTCAATTCAAATCATTCATTAAAATGAAGTCCCATCTAGACTCAAGTTCTGTTATCTAATATATTCAAATTACAGCCCAAAACCTTTTAAATTATTCTTGGTAATCCAATCCTTATTATATCATGTTTCCAAAACCAAAGACAGCACATCATTCCGAGTTTCCTAGAGCAAAATAAGCCTATTTCTTCACTATATAGCAAATCTGCCCTATAGGCTCTTTTATCGTTCATTCAAATTCCAGGAATTTCCATAATTTTTCTACATCATAAATTTATATGATATTCAACCCAACATCAGTAAACATACTGAAAAATACAAGATTAAAATTTCATAATTTTCAGAGTTTATTTTCTATGTGAAGCAAAACATCGAACACATGGTAGGCATACTTTCACCCTTAGGGAAGATTTCATACCCGAACTTCAAACTCTCACCAAGGACTCATTTATTTGTATTTTCCCATGATTTTCGGATATGTCATACATATGTAAGTCAAGGTTAATCTAAAATTGGAATCAATCAATTACAGTAAGTATAGAGAAATATATGGAAGTTTGAATAAACAAGGTTCTTAAACAAAACAATCTCAAGGGTTTACACATTCAAGTTTACTTAAACTTTCATCTATCCATAAGTACATATCAAGACATGGAATTTCAGTAAACAAATGATTATTTCAATCATTTAAATAAGTAATACAAAAAAATAAACAAGATTTATGGATGGAAATACCTTAGGGGCTTTTACGTAATTTTTCTATGAATTTTTCTTCAATTTCTCCTCACACTTTCTTCCTAACTTCCTACTTCTCTTTCCTTAAGCTTAAAACCTCTCATGGCTGCATTTTGGCTGAATAAAGAGGTAATTCTAAGGGTTTAAGGTCGGCCAAAGCCACCACCCTTCCCAACCAATGAGAATAAAACATTTGTTGCCATAATAAGACAAAATACTACTTAACGGATGGACTATTTTGCCCTTGTTTCGTAATTTGGTATAACTTCTCACTCGGACCTCCGTTTCACACACCGTTTATTTTGTTACGACCATAAATCACTTGTATACAACTATGTAGTTTTCACCTCAAGTCAATTGTTATGTCATAAAGGTCAAAACTAGCCTTAAACATGAACATTCCTACCGAAACATTCAAAATTTTGTATTTGTAACTAATTCGACATTTTATGCTTTTTGAAGGTAGGATTAGACTAAACATAATAAACTAACATCACATGTATTAATAACACACTAATCATATCACATAAGCTAGGCATGATTTAAGCATAATTAATCATAATTATATTCGGGTTGTCACAATTCTCCCCCTGTTAGGAAATTTCGTCCTCGACATTGACATACCTTGGTTGTTCGAATCAAACATATACGGATAACGCATTTTCATGCTATCCTCACTCTCCCATGTAGCTTCTTCCATGGAATGCCTTCTCCACACAACTTTCACAAGTGGGATCACCTTTGATCTCAATATTTGTTCTTTCCTATCGACGATAGCAAGCGGTTCTTCCACGTAGCTCAAATCTTCCTTCAATTCAATAGGTTGTTCAACCAATACATGTGAAGGGTCTGCTACATACTTTCTCAACATAGAAACATGGAAAACATCATGTAATCGAGCTAACTCTGGTGGTAATGCTAACTTGTAGGTAACCATCCCGACTTTTTCAAGGATTTCATAAGGTCCAATGTAGCGTGGACTTAATTTTACTTTCTTTCCAAACCTCATAACTCCTTTCCATGGTGATATTCGAAGAAACACATAATCCCCTTTCTGGAATTCCAAATCTTTTCGTCGTTTATTCGCATAACTTTTATGTCTGCTTCGAGCTGTTCTCATTCTTTCTTGAATAATCTTCACTTTTTCAGTGGTGACTTCAATCAATTCTGGACCCTCTATCTTCCTTTCACCAACCTCACCCCAACATATCGGTGTACGACATCGTCTACCGTACAGTGCTTCATATGGAGCCATACCACTAGTAGAGTGGAAACTATTGTTATATGCAAATTCTATCAAAGGCAAATATTCATCCCAATTACCTTTGAAATCAAGCATACAAGCTCTAAGCATATCTTCCAAAATCTGTATTGTCCTTTCAGACTGCCCATCTGTCTGAGGTTGAAAAACCGTACTGAACTTCAAGTTAGTACCCATAGCATACTGCAAGCTATCCCAGAATCTGGATGTAAAAGTAGGGTCCCTATCTGAAACAATAGATACCGGTGCTCCATGCAATCGAATAATTTCATTAACATACAATCTAGCATACCTATCAACTGATTACATAGTCTTGACTGCTAGAAAGTGAGCGGACTTTGTCAATCTATCCACCACTACCCAAATCGAATTTGACCCGTTCTGAGATCGAGGAAGCCGAACCACAAAATCCTTCGTTACATGATCCCATTTCCATTTCGGTATTGGCAATGGCTGAAGCAGACCAGTAGGTTTCTGATGCTCCACTTTCACTTGCTGACATATAAGGCATCTAGCAACAAAATCAGCTATTTCATTCTTCATATTATTCCACCAATAATGCTCCTTTAAATCCACCTACATTTTAGTACTACCAGGATGCATAGTATAAATGGAATTATGAGCCTCATCTAAAATTTCCTCTTTCAATCCACCCACATTAGGCACACATAACCGTTGTTCATACAATAAAGTGCCATCATTCACAATACGAAAATCTTCAGACTTACCATATTGGACATCTTGTCGTTTCTTCTCAAGGAAAGGATCTTGACTTTGCAAATCATGAATACGGGTATCTAACAAAGGTCTCACGTTTACATGAGCAAAGAACCTACCCCCATCTGCTAGCTTCAATTCTACTCCCATTAATCTCAACTCCATGATGTGGGCAACTCTAGAACACCGAATACAAGATAACCTGCCCGATGCCTTTCTACTCAGAGCATCTGCAACTATATTTTCCTTTCCTAGGTGGTAGTGAATTGTACAATCATAATCTTTAATTAACTCCATCCACCGCCTCTGCCTCAAATTCAACTCCTTCTGAGTAAATAAATACTTAAGGCTTTGATGGTCAGTAAAAATTTCACATACCTCACCATATAGATAATGACGCCATAATTTCAAAGCAAACACAATAGCAACAAGTTCCAAATCATGTGTAGGATAATTACGTTCATGTGTACGCAACTGCGTAGAAGCATAAGCAATAACTCTACCATGCTGCATAAAAACACAACCCAACCCCTGATGTGAAGCATCCGTATAAACAACAAAACCATCTCCACCATGAGGAATAGTAAGAACACGTGAAGTTACCAACCTCTTTTTCAATTCATCAAAACTATTTTCGCAATCAGAATTCCATTCAAACTTAACATCTTTCCGGGTTAGTTTAGTCATTGGTAAGGAAATCAAAGAAAATCCCTTAATAAACCTTCTATAATACCCAGCTAAACCCAGAAAACTCCTCACCTCAGTCACATTATTGGGCCTCTCCCATGTTACAATAGCCTCTACCTTTTTAGGATCAACACATATACCATCTCCCGAAACAACATGGCCTAAAAATACAACTTGTGATAGCCAAAATTCACACATGCTAAACTTGGCATACAACTTCTTATCTTTCAACAGATTCAAAATAGTTGTGAGATGCTTTTCATGTTCAACCATATCACGTGAATAAATCAGAATATCATCAATAAAAACTATCACAAATGAATCAACAAAAGGATGTAGTACCCGGTTCATAAGATCCATAAATATAGCTGGAGCATTAGGCCCCCAAAAGGCATCACCAAAAACTCAAAATGACCATACCGAGTGCGAAAAGCAGTTTTAGAAATTTCACTCTCCTTCACCCTCAACTGATGATACCCTGATCGCAAGTCTATCTTTGAAAACACTTTAGCACCCTGTAACTGATCAAACAAATCATCTATATGAGGTAAAGGATATTTTATCTTAATTGTAGCTTTATTCAGTTGCCTATAGTCAATACACAACCGCATAGTACCATCTTTCTTTTTCACAAATAAAACCGGTGCACCCCATGGAGATACACAGGGTTGTATAAAGCCCCTATCAAGTAAATCATGTAACTGGATCTTAAGTTCTTTCAACTCAGCAGGTACCATTCTATACTGTGCCATATAAATAGGGGTTGTCCCTGGTGCTAATTCAATACTAAATTCAACTTCTCTTTCTAGAGGTAACCCTGGCAACTCACTAGGAAATACTTCAGGAAAATCCCTTACAATAGGAACATCAACTAATTGTAAAGCCCCCTTCCTAGTGTCAAGAACATATGCAATAAAACCCTCACAACCCTTACTCAATAATTTCCTCGTCTGAATAGCTGAAATGATGCAACTAGGAACAATTTTCCTTTCCCCCACAAATTTAAATTCAGGCTCACCAGGCATATTAAAAACAACATCCTTACAGAAATAATCCATAGATGCATGATATTTAGATAACCAATCCATTCCCAGAATTACGTCAAAATCAAAAATATCCGATGGAAGTAGATCTATAACTGTATCTCTAGCCCCCACAGTCAAAACACAATCACGAAAAACATATTTAACTACAATCATATCCCCCATAGGCATGGAAATACCCAACCCCACCTCTAAATGAGTGCATGGTCTATTCAGATATATGGAAAATGCATATGACACAAAAGATTGTGTGGGACTAGGATCAATCAGAACATAAGCACTTATATCAGTAACAGAAAGTGTACCTGTCACCACATCCGGAGTAATCTGAGCTTCTTTCATTGTAAAAACTCATCCACCTGGCCTGGAACTACTAACTTGTCCTCTGCCCATACTTTTCACTGCACTACCTCGAGATAACATTTTGCTTGCTACTTCACTATGTGTTGTTGGAGTCTCTGCCAACTGCGGACAATTCTTTTTAACATGCCCCACTTGATGACAATGGTAGCATTCCACTCCTTTAAGCTTAGGACACTCGGATTTATAAGCCCCTCCTCTTTACAAAAGAAACACATAACAACTCTCACTGGTGCCTCCCTTTTTCCTGACCTCCAACCCAGACTAGAAGATTCTCCACCCCTAGTATCTTTGCCAAATCTCCCTTGGCCTCTACCACTATATCCACCACCTCTATGAAATTTATGAGGTTCCACCATAACACTTCCACTCTTACCTCCCCTATACTGAGATGCGTCGAATCTACTTTTCTTAAAACTCTCTCTGCTCGCAACACCTTGGTTCATTTGCCTTTCTGCTATCGTGGCTTTGTTTACCAAAGAAGCATAATCTTGTAACTCATAAGTGGCCACTCTATTTTGAATAGACCAAATCAGTCCATCTTGAAACTTACTACATTTATCTTCTTCCTCCTGCACATACTTAGTAGAAAATCTAGACAAAGCAGTAAATTTAGCATCATACTCCCTCACAGACATGTTCCCTTGGGTCAAATTTATAAACTCCCTCAGCTTCTCCCTCCTATAAACCTTAGGGAAATACTTAACATACAAAGCTTTAATAAATTCAGCCCAAGTAATGACATCAGTACCTTCCATCCTTAGCACCAAATGGTTGCTGGCTTCCCACCAATACTTCGCCTCTCCTTTGAGCTTAAACACAGCTAGATTCACTTTCTGGTTATCTCGAACCTTCATAACTGCAAAGATAGTTTCTAGATCCTTGACCCACATCTTGGCTTCTGTAGGTTCAACTGACCCTGTATATTCTGTAGGATTCAACTTCAAAAACTTCTAATGCATGGAATCTTTCATTTCCTTCCTTGCCTCTTTCTCAATCCTGGCCACGGTCTTTGATTCTAGATATCTAGCCTGTTGTTCTACCATTTGTGCCATATTTCTTTCTTGTTGCTCTGCCATCCTCATCATTGCCTGTGCCATTATTTGCATCTCTGTAGGCTGCTCTTGATCTCTAGCCGTTCCAGCAACACTTTGCTCTACTTCAGTATTCTCTGCACGAGAAGCCACTCCCTCTTCTCTATGTTGTTCATTCCCAGGTTCCATATGGAATTATATGTAATACAACAAAGTTCTAACAACCAATATAAACAGTTTATACAACTAAACTATTGGTTAGTACATAAACAATTCAGAAATATCAAATCAACTCAATACTGCCATCTAACCATCACACACGTCCAGAATTAATAACCACTCTCTGATACCACTAATTTTCACACCCCAAACCCAATATCCAAACTAAGCATTTGTTATTAGAATAATTGGACCATAATCTCAAGTCCATTGAAAATTTAACTCATTTATCAATGTTTTTGTGCATAATGAACATAATATTGTTTTTGTGCCATAACGAAGTCAACATCAGAGTCATAATTAAGTGGGCATACAATACTATGATTAACTATGATCAACTTAATTCATACTAAATCAATATATACAATGTGTGAGTAAATTAAAATCTTCAGTGTGACAATGATAAAATCTCCATACTTAAACCCCAGCTCATCTAACGGTGCAACTCTCAAAGTTACCGGTCATATATTATCCTAGCTGGCAGCGTACCAACCTGAAATTGTTAAAATATAAACCGTAAGCATTAAGCTTAGTGAGGTACTCCTTCCCTGCAATAGAATAACAATTCTATATCGAATATGTGAATATAAAATCTGAACAATCCTGCCCATTGCCAATAACAAATCATGGATCATAAGATCCAAATAATTCTGCCCGTTGGCAATAACAAATCCTGGATCGTAAGATCCAAATAATTCTGCCCATTGGCAATAACAAATACTGGATCATAATATCCAAATAATTCTTCCCATTGGCAATAACAAATCCTGGATCATAAGATCCAAATAATTCTACCCATTGGCAATAACAAATCCTGGATATTTGAATATCCAAATAATTCTGCCCATTGGCAATAACAAATCCTGGATATTTAAATGTCCAAACAAATCCTGAATACCGAAGTATTCAAACCAATCCTGGATCATGAGACCCAAACAAATCCTGGATATTTTAATATCCAAACAAATCTTGAATACAGAAGTATTCAAACATATCCGCTCTTAGATCTATATTCATATTTATATATGAAACAAATCATAAGTACACTCACCTTCACAGTTTAACTGGCTTTTCCATTCCCTTTATCCGGTACTTATTGAATCATAAGAATATTAATAGTCCAAAGAATAACTTCAATCATAACTCAATTCATAAGCATCATATTATTCAATTCAAATCATTGATTAAAATAAAGTCCCATCTAGACTCAGGTTCTGTTATCTAATATATTCAAATTACAGCCCAAAACCTTTTTAATTATTCTTGGTAATCCAATCCTTATTATATCATGTTTCCAAAGCAAAAGACGGCACATCATTCCGAGTTTCCTAGAGCAAAATAAGCCTATTTCTTCACTATATAGCAAATCTGCCCTATAGGCTCTTTTATCGTTCATTCAAATTCCAGGAATTTCCATAATTTTTCTACATCATAAATTTATATGATATTCAACCCAAAATCAGTAAACATACTGAAAAATACAAGATTAAAATTTCATAATTTTCAGAGTTTATTTTCTATGTGAAGCAAAACATCGAACACATGGTAGGCATACTTTCACCCTTAGGGAAGATTTCATACCCGAACTTCAAACTCTCACCAAGGACTCATTTATTTGTATTTTCCCATGATTTTCGGATATGTCATACATATGTAAGTCAAGGTTAATATACAATTGGAATCAATCAATTACAGTAAGTATAGAGAAATATATGGAAGTTTTAATAAACAAGGTTCTTAAACAAAACAATCTCAAGGGTTTACACATTCAAGTTTACTTAAACTTTCATCTATCCATAAGTACATATCAAGACATGGAATTTCAGTAAACAAATTATTATTTCAATCATTTAAATAAGTAATACAAAAAAATAAACAAGATTTATGGATGGAAATACCTTAGGGGCTTTTACGTAATTTTTCTATGAATTTTTCTTCAATTTCTCCTCACACTTTCTTCCTAACTTCCTACTTCTCTTTCCTTAAGCTTAAAGTCTCTCATGGATGCATTTTGGCTGAATAAAGAGGTAATTCTAAGGGTTTAAGGTCAGCCAAAGCCGCCATCCTTCCCAACCAATGAGAATAAAACATTTGTTGCCATAATAAGACAAAATACTACTTAACGGATGGACTATTTTGCCCTTGTTTCGTAATTTGGTATAACTTCTCACTCCAACCTCCATTTCACACACCGTTTATTTTGTTACGACCATAACTCACTTGTATACAACTATGTAGTTTTCACCTCAAGTCAATTGTTATGTCATAAAGGTCAAAACTAGCCTTAAACATGAACATTCCTACCGAAACCTTCAAAATTTTGTATTCGTAACTAATTCGACATTTTATGCTTTCTGAAGGTAGGATTAGACTAAACATAATAAACTAACATCACATGTATTAATAACACACTAATCATATCACATAATCTAAGCATGATTTAAGCATAATTAATCATAATTATATTCGGGTTGTCACAGAAAGGCCCATGAGAGAGGAACCGCTACTTACAGCATTGACACTCTTGATCCCAGAGACGAAACAAAATTGAAGAAGGGTGAGGCCGCGAAAGAGGTAGAATCCATAGTCCTCAATGAGGACAAGCCGGAAAAAACCGTCCAGGTCGGCAAGGCCCTGGAGCAAGGTATCAAGGAAGAGCTGATAAACTTCCTCAGGAGGAGGCAGAGTGTCTTCGCGTGGAGTCACGCAGACATGCCTGGTATCGACCCTAAGATCATGACCCACAAGCTCAACGTGGACAGAGATGCTAGGCCTATTAAACAGAGGAGAAGAGTCTACTCCAGAGAGAAGTATGAGGTCATCCGGGAAGAGGTGAAAAAGTTGGAAGAGGCCGAGTTCATAAGAGAGGTTACTTACCCAGAGTGGCTCTCAAATGCAGTCATCGTGGCTAAGGCCAATGGAAAGTGGTGAATGTGTGTAGATTTCATAGACCTAAACAAGTCTTACCCAAAGGATAGCTATACCTTACCTAGGATAGACCAAATGGTGGATGAAACGGCAGGGCACGAGCTCATGAGTTTCATGGATGCTTATTCAGGTTATAACCAAATCTTCATGGATGCCGAAGACTCTGAGAAGACAGCCTTCATTACTGACAAGGGGACGTACTGTTACAAGGTGATGCCCTTTGGTCTGAAAAACGCGGGGGCAACATATCAACGTCTTATCAATAGGTTGTTCGAGGAGCAGATAGGTAAGACCATGGAGGTATATGTGGATGATATGCTAACAAAGAGCCTGAAAGCATGTACTCACGTAGCAGACGTTGAGAAGACCTTTGATGGCATGGACTTGTACAGGATGAAGCTCAACCCAGCGAAGTGTGTCTTCGGGGTAGGAGCCAAGAATTTCTTGGGTTTCATCATTAATCAGAGGGGGATTGAAGGAAACCCTGAGAAGATCAAGGCCTTGCTCAACATGAAGACTCCTAGGAGTATCAAGGAAGTCCAGAGACTCACCGAAAGAGTGGTTGCCCTTAACAAGTTTGTTTCCAGGGCAACGGAAAAATGTCTTCCATTCTTTAAAGTTCTGAGAAAGGCCTTCCAGTGGGACGAAGAGTGTGAAAAAGCCATTGACCAACTCAAGTACTACTTGGGGTCTCCCTTGTTGCTGTCTTGGTCCATCACGGGGGAGAAGTTATTTGTGTATCTGGCAGTCTCTGAGTCATCCATCAACGCAGCCATCGTACGGGAAGAGGATGGATTGAAGAGGCCTGTGTACTTCAATAGTAAGTCCCTTCAAGGGTCTGAACAAAACTATCCCCGGATGGAGAAATTGGCTTATGCCCTGATATATGCCTCAAGGAAGATGAAGCCTTACTTCCAAGCGCACTCCATGGTAGTCCTCAAAGACTCCCCGCTAAGACAGGTTCTACCCAAACCTGAGAAGTTCAGGAGACTGATGACCTGGGCCATCGAGCTAGGAGAGTATGATCTTGCCTACCAGCCTAGGACACCCATTAAGGGGCAGGCCCTCGCAGACTTTGTTGCAGTGTTCACTTGGGAAGAGGCCGAGACAGAGAAAGGTTCTGATAACGGCGAAGAGATGAATCGATGTGTCTTCCGAGATTCGGAAGAGACTGTCGCGTACGTCATCCAAGGCCAAGAAGAGGTTATCCCGGGCAAAACTCGGAGCAGAGTTGAAGAAAATGAAGAGGATCGATACCTCTTCGAAAAGGGGGTTATGAGAGAAGGGGTCTTCTCATCAGAAGCAGACGTGTGGAGCCTCTTCGTTGATGGCTCTTCTTGTGACCATGAAAGCGGCGTGGGGCTAGTACTCTCGGCTCCAGATGGCGCCAATATTGAGTACGCCTTGAGATTTAACTGCAAGGCCTCCAACAACGAGTCTGAGTATGAGGCCATGATATCAGGTCTCTTATTGGCAACAACTCTTCGAGTAAAGTGGCTCCTACTCCATAGAAACTCGAGGTTGGTTGTCAATCAAGTGCTGGGGGCATACGAGGCCAAAGACGAAAGGATGGTCAAATACCTAAAGAAGGTAAGAGGATTGCTAGAGTATTTTGAATAAACAAAGCTGAAGAGAGTGCCTCGGCTGAGCAACAACCACACTGATGCATTGGTAAGGCTGGCCTCGTCAATGAAGACAGATTTGGGAAAGACCATTCCAATCGAGGTCTTAGGAAAAGCAAGCATCGAGGAGGACGTGGTGTGTAGCCCTTGTCACAATGTGAACCTGGGATACTCATGGATTGACCCGCTCGTCAGATACCTAAGAGACGGAGAGTTACCTGAGTCCAAGATGGAAAGGAGAAAGTTGAGATACAGGGCTGCCAAGTTCTCAATAGTAAGAGATGTCCTGTACAAAAAGGGGTTTATTTTGCCTCTCCTCAGATGTGTGAATCCCATGGAGGTACCCCAAGTCTTACAGGAGGTTCATGAGGGTTCCTGCTCTAGCCACATAGGGGAAGCCCCTTAGCCAAGAGGATCATCACTCAGGGGTACTGGTGGCCTACCTTGTCCAAGGACGCTGCTGATTATGTGAAGAAGTGTGACAAATGTCAAAGGGTTGCCACTATCCCTCATCAACCTCATCAGCCTATTACGTCGATCTCTTCTTCATGGCCATTTGCTGTATGGGGAATTGACTTGGTAGGACCTTTACCAAAAGCTTCCAATAACTATAGATTCTTGATTGTTGCCATTGACTACTTTTCAAAGTGGGTGGAGGCAGAACCGATGATAACAATTACAGAGCAGAAGACCTTCCAGTTCATTTGGAAGAACATCATATGCAGATATGGACTGCCGAACAATCTTATCTCAGAAAATGGCACCCAGTTCAAGAACTCCTCCTTAGAAAAATATTTCCTAAGAGTGGGGATTAAACAGTTCTTCTAATCCCCCAATCGTCCTCGGGCTAATGGCCAGACCGAGGTCACAAACAGAACCATCTTGGACGGAATCAAGAAGAGGTTGGAAGATGAGAAGGGTAGATGGACGGAAGAGGTCTGCGTAGTGTTATGGGCTTACAGAACTAGGGTAAGGACACCCACAAGAGAAACCCCATTCATGCTGGCACATGGCTCCGAGGCTGTCATACCAACGGAGGTCGGACTTCCAACTCATCGGATTCAGACCTACGACCCTGACAGCAATGGGGAGAAGAGAAGACTAGTCCTGGATATCATCAAAGAAAGAAGGGAAGACGCAGAGGTCAGAAAAGCATCCTACCAGCAGAGGGCAGCAAAATTCTACAACCTGAGGGTGAAGTCAAGACCCATTATAGTGGGAGACCTAGTTATAAAGAAGACACTACAGAAGGTAAACAAGCTACACCCAAACTAGCATGGCCCCTATAAGGTGACGGAAGAGGTTGTGCCTGGCACTTACAGGCTAGAAAACCTAGAAGGAGAACCTTTCACTAACCCGTGGAATGCTGACCATCTCAAGAGATATTACATATGATGTATATAATTTTATGAAAATGTACTATCTTAATGAGACGATTTTATTAATAAAGATCAGTTTCCATATCAAGTTCTTGTTTCGTTCTTTAAAACAGATGTTTATTATGAGGCTAACCTCTTAGGTGATGACCTCAGACCCTCATAACATCACTTGGTGGTGATGAGGTCTGAGCTCAGACACCTTTGTTAGATGACCTCAGACCCTTAACATCATTAATTTGGTGGCTATTATGAGGCTAACCTCTTAGGTGATGACCTCAGACCCTCATAACATCACTCGGTGGTGGAGAGGTCTGAGCTCAAACACCTTGGTTAGATGACCTCAGACCCTTAACATCATTAATTTGGTGACACTTATTATGAGGCTAACCTCTTAGGTGATGACCTCAGACCCTCATAACATCACTCAGTGGTGACGAGGTCTGAGCTCAGAAACCTGGGTTAGACGACCTTAGAACCTTAACATCATTAATTTGGTGACACTTATTATGAGGATAACCTCTTAGGTGATGACCTCAGATCCTCATAACATCACTCGGTGGTGAGGAGGTCTGAGCTTAGACACCTGGGTTAGACGACCTCAGACCCTTAACATCATTAATTTGGTGACTATTATGAGTCTAACCTCTTAGGTGATGACCTAAGACCCTCATAACATCACTCGGTGGTGATGAGGTCTGAGCTCAGACACCTTGGTTAGATGACCTCAGACCCTTAACATCATTAATTTGGTGACCCTTATTATGAGGCTAACCTCTTAGGTGATGACCTCAGACCCTCATAACATCACTCGGTGGTGATGAGGTCTGAGCTCAGACACCTTGGTTAGATGACCTCAGATCCTTAACATCATTAATTTGGTACCACTTATTATGAGGCTAACCTCTTAGGTGATGACCTCAGACCCTCATAACGTCACTCGGTGGTGACGAGGTCTGAGCTCAGACACCTGGGTTAAACGACCTCAGACCCTTGACCATTAATTTGGTGATATTTATTATAAGGCTAACCTCTTAGCATTCAAAGGTCATATAGCATTCAGAGATCATATAGCATTCAAAGAAATTCATAGGTCAAAATAAAGGAAGAGATTGGCATTCAGTAAAAATAAGAGAATACATAACATTCAGAGGTTACAAATTACAAGTTACAAAATAGAAATTTGTTTCAAGTTAAAGGTCTGAGGGGGGAGCATTGATAGTATCGGCTGGGTTGACCTGATCAGCATTGGTCACCTCAGCCACATCATCAGCAGGGTCAATCCCTCCGAGATCAGTCCCTTACAGAGTAGCAGTCTGACCAGGGGCAGCAGCCTCGTCTTCTACCTCTTGCAGTGCCTGTACAAACTGAGGGTCGGCGAAGCTGAGGCCTACAAATTCGGAGTCCTTTATAGTGCCCACCTCCTTCTCTCGGACCTCGGCCCATTTGGTGGTGGTTTTGATACCTCTTTCGAGGTATTAAACACCAAAACCCACGAACTCCTCAGAGACTTTGTAGTCAGAAATTATTCTCTCTGAGGCATCTGCAAGGGCAGCCTTCGCAGCCGCGTTGACGTTTCGCTGCGGGGCATCATCCTTATCCTTCAGGGTCTGGGCGTGGTTTTGGACGAGCGCAGAGATATCTTTCTCCAAGCGCACTCCATGGTAGTCCTCAAAGACTCCCCGCTAAGACAGGTTCTACCCAAACCTGAGAAGTTCAGGAGACTGATGACCTGGGCCATCGTGCTAGGAGAGTATGATCTTGCCTACCAGCCCAGGACACCCATTAAGGGGCAGGCCCTCGCAGACTTTGTTGCAGTGTTCACTTGGGAAGAGGCCGAGACAGAGAAAGGTTCTGATAACGGCGAAGAGATGAATCGATGTGTCTTCCGAGATTCGGAAGAGACTGCCGCGTACGTCATCCAAGGCCGAGAAGAGGTTATCCCGGGCAAAACTCGGAGCAGAGTTGAAGAAAATGAAGAGGATCGATACCACTTCGAAAAGGGGGTTATGAGAGAAGGGGTCTTCTCATCAGAAGCAGACGTGTGGAGCCTCTTCGTTGATGGCTCTTCTTGTGACCATGAAAGCGGCGTGGGGCTAGTACTCTCGGCTCCAGATGGCGCCAATATTGAGTACGCCTTGAGATTTAACTTCAAGGCCTCTAACAACGAGTCTGAGTATGAGGCCATGATATCAGGTCTCTTATTGGCAACAACTCTTCGAGTAAAGTGGCTCCTACTCCATAGAAACTCGAGGTTGGTTGTCAATCAAGTGCTGGGGGCATACGAGGCCAAAGACGAAAGGATGGTCAAATACCTAAAGAAGGTAAGAGGATTGCTAGAGTATTTTGAAGAAACAAAGCTGAAGAGAGTGCCTCGGCTGAGCAACAACCACGCTGATGCATTGGTAAGGCTGGCCTCGTCAATGAAGATAGATTTGGGAAAGACCATTCCAATCGAGGTCTTAGGAAAAGCAAGCATCGAGGAGGACGAGGTGTGTAGCCCTTGTCACAATGTGAACCTGGGATACTCATGGATTGACCCGCTCGTCAGATACCTAAGAGACGGAGAGTTACCTGAGTCCAAGATGGAAAGGAGAAAGTTGAGATACAGGGCTGCCAAGTTCTCAATAGTAAGAGATGTCCTGTACAAAAAGGGGTTTATTTTGCCTCTCCTCAGATGTGTGAATCCCATGGAGGTACCCCAAGTCTTACAGGAGGTTCATGAGGGTTCCTTCTCTAGCCACATAGGGGAAGCCCCTTAGCCAAGAGGATCATCACTCAGGGGTACTGGTGGCCTACCTTGTCCAAGGACGCTGCTGATTATGTGAAGAAGTGTGACAAATGTCAAAGGTTTGCCACTATCCCTCATCAACCTCATCAGCCTATGACGTCGATCTCTTCTTCATGGCCATTTGCTGTATGGGGAATTGACTTGGTAGGACCTTTACCAAAAGCTTCCAATAACTAAAGATTCTTGATTGTTTCCATTGACTACTTTTCAAAGTGGGTGGAGGCAGAACCGATGATAACAATTACAGAGCAGAAGACCTTCCAGTTCATTTGGAAGAACATCATATGCAGATATGGACTGCCGAACAATCTTATCTCAGAAAATGGCACCCAGTTCAAGAACTCCTCCTTAGAAAAATATTTCCTAAGAGTGGGGATTAAACAGTTCTTCTAATCCCCCAATCGTCCTCGTGCTAATGGCCAGACCGAGGTCACAAACAGAACCATCTTGGACGGAATCAAGAAGAGGTTGGAAGATGAGAAGGGTAGATGGACGGAAGAGGTCTGCGTAGTGTTATGGGCTTACAGAACTAGGGTAAGGACACCCACAAGAGAAACCCCATTCATGCTGGCACATGGCTCAGAGGCTGTCATACCAACGGAGGTCGGACTTCCAACTCATCGGATTCAGACCTACGACCCTGACAGCAATGGGGAGAAGAGAAGGCTAGTCCTGGATCTCATCAAAGAAAGAAGGGAAGACGCAGAGGTCAGAAAAGCATCCTACCAGCAGAGGGCAGCAAAATTCTACAACCTGAGGGTGAAGTCAAGACCCATTATAGTGGGAGACCTAGTTATAAAGAAGACACTACAGAAGGCAAACAAGCTACACCCAAACTGGCATGGCCCCTATAAGGTGACGGAAGAGGTTGTGCCTGGCACTTACAGGCTAGAAAACCTAGAAGGAGAACCTTTCACTAACCCGTGGAATGCTGACCATCTCAAGAGATATTACATATGATGTATATAATTTTATGAAAATGTACTATCTTAATGAGACGATTTTATTAATAAAGATCAGTTTCCATATCAAGTTCTTGTTTCGTTCTTTAGAACAGATGTTTATTATGAGGCTAACCTCTTAGGTGATGACCTCAGACCCTCATAACATCACTTGGTGGTGATGAGGTCTGAGCTCAGACACCTTTGTTAGATGACCTCAGACCCTTAACATCATTAATTTGGTGGCTATTATGAGGCTAACCTCTTAGGTGATGACCTCAGACCCTCATAACATCACTCGGTGGTGGCGAGGTCTGAGCTCAAACACCTTGGTTAGATGACCTCAGACCCTTAACATCATTAATTTGGTGACACTTATTATGAGTCTAACCTCTTAGGTGATGACCTCAGACCCTCATAACATCACTCAGTGGTGACGAGGTCTGAGCTCAGAAACCTAGGTTAGATGACCTTAGAACCTTAACATCATTAATTTGGTGACACTTATTATGAGGATAACCTCTTAGGTGATGACCTCAGATCCTCATAACATCACTCGGTGGTGAGGAGGTCTGAGCTCAGACACCTGGGTTAGACGACCTCAGACCCTTAACATCATTAATTTGGTGACTATTATGAGTCTAACCTCTTAGGTGATGACCTAAGACCCTCATAACATCACTCGGTGGTGATGAGGTCTGAGCTCAGACACCTTGGTTAGATGACCTCAGACCCTTAACATCATTAATTTGGTGACCCTTATTATGAGGCTAACCTCTTAGGTGATGACCTCAGACCCTCATAACATCACTCGGTGGTGATGAGGTCTGAGCTCAGACACCTTGGTTAGATGACCTCAGATCCTTAACATCATTAATTTGGTACCACTTATTATGAGGCTAACCTCTTAGGTGATGACCTCAGACCCTCATAACGTCACTCGGTGGTGACGAGGTCTGAGCTCAGACACCTGTGTTAAACGACCTCAGACCCTTGACCATTAATTTGGTGATATTTATTATAAGGCTAACCTCTTAGCATTCAAAGGTCATATAGCATTCAGAGATCATATAGCATTCAAAGAAATTCATAGGTCAAAATAAAGGAAGAGATTGTCATTCAGTAAAAATAAGAGAATACATAACATTCAGAGGTTACAAATTACAAGTTACAAAATACAAATTTGTTTCAAGTTAAAGGTCTGAGGGGGGAGCATTGATAGTATCGGCTGGGTTGACCTGATCAGCATTGGTCACCTCAGCCACATCATCAGCAGGGTCAATCCCTCCGAGATCAGTCCCTTACAGAGTAGCAGTCTGACCAGGGGCAGCAGCCTCGTCTTCTACCTCTTGCAGTGCCTGTGCAAACTGAGGTTCGGCGAAGCTGAGGCCTACAAATTCGGAGTCCTTTATAGTGCCCACCTCCTTCTCTCGGACCTCGGCCCATTTGGTGGTGGTTTTGATACCTCTTTCGAGGTATTAAACACGAAAACCCACGAACTCCTCAGAGACTTTGTAGTCAGAAATTATTCTCTCTGAGGCATCTGCAAGGGCAGCCTTCGCAGCCGCGTTGACGTTTCGCTGCGGGGCATCATCCTTATCCTTCAGGGTCTGGGCGTGGTTTTGGACGAGCGCAGAGATATCTTTCTCCAAACTCTGGGCCTTATTTTTAGAGTTCTTGGCCTTATTCTCAGAATTCTATAACTCTGACCTCAGACGGTCAACCTTGGTCTTTAGGACGCTCTCGACCTTCTCAGCCTCCTGCCCCTTCTAAATTAGGGGCAATTTCCTCATGGCCCAGTTAGACAGTTTCTACATGGCAGTCGCACCCTGCACAGTTAATGAATAGGTTAGGTGAGAGTAAAATCAGACGTTCCACTTATAAAATTCTGACAAAGGAACAATTCATACCTGGACGACTCTGTGAAGGCCGAATTCAACCATCATGGGGGTGTCCATGGCCCTGTAAAAATGCTTGTCTGCCTAGGTCATCACATTGACCAGTGCATCCATGGCTTTTCTGTTGTTGCCGACCACGCTATCAGTAAGCTTCAGCTGGTCCAGACGAGCCGACAGGGTGTCAGCTGAGATGGGGATCGCAGCGTCTGAGGTCTTCTTTTTACTTGAGGTCGGCCTCTGATCCTCAGAGGTCGGGACCTCAGGGGCCCTCTTCTTGGATTTGGATGTTGAGGGGGCTGGAGGAGGAGCGTTCAAGCCAGTCTTCTTTGCAAGTCTTGCCAAACTCGGAGCTGCCATCTCCCACAATTCGTCTGGGACACCTGGTGGTCTCTCTGCAAAAGTGAAAAGATAAGAGTCAGAAATCAAACATGAATGATCAGGGGTTAGACTTGAAATAAAAAGAAAAAATCCTTACCAAAGTCAACAAGGAGACTTCCACCTAGGCTCGTCCCAGAGAGATACTGGGGGGTCAGCAGATGTTCGAACTTGACAAACAGACCATGTGCCCCTTGGTCTTGTAAGGCCTTCACCTTTTTGATATTTTGAAGACTTGGGCCAGGATCGGCCCTGGCAGACATGGTGACCTTACCCCATCTGAGGCGAAAAAATACCGGGGCTTCCAATTATGATTAGAGGTCTGAGTGACTTGGAGCATCTTCTTCTCAGGCCTTCGAGCCATGAAGTGATAGTAGCTCGAATGATTTTTGGCCGAGGTAGGGACGTAGCAACCAGCAAAGACCTAAACTGGGAGGTCAGAGTGGTGGACTTCCCTCCACAAGATGATGGCCCAAATAATGACTCTCTAAGCATTGGGAGAGAGCTGCGAGGGGGCCAAGTTGATGAAGGAAAGAATGGATCTGATGATAGGATGAATGGGTAGGCAAAACCCTAACTTAAACATCTGCTCGTACAAGCAGATTTCTCCATCTCGACCATGATAGGCCCTCTCTTCCCTCAGAGGTCTCCTTAATCTGATTGAGGGACTAATGGAGTATAAATATCTGAAGTGCAAAAGATCCACTTCAGTGACTGTGCTCTCAAACTCGGCTGCTTCAGAGATGTCAACATCACTTTCAGCATCCTCATCATCGTCAGGATCAACGTCGGTTGGAGCAGACGTAGAGGGGTGACTAGGGAATCTCTGAGCAAACTCAGCCCCTGTAACGGCCGATAGAGGGATGGCATCAAGAATGGTTGGCACAGCTACATTTGGCACAACAAGTTCGACCTCAGAAGAAGAATTTGAGGTGCTTGAGCCATTCTAGGATGAGGCTCGGCTGAAGACCTCGGACTGGTCAGGGGCCTGACCAGGCCGAGGTGTAAAGTCCATGGCTTCATAGAAAGAGTCCACAGACATGGGGTCTGAGGTGGAGGACTCAGACTCAGACATCGGCAATGGGTTAGCAGAGACGTCTGTCTGATAAAAGTTCTCTGGAGGATCAGGATATACCACCTTCAGAGGTGGGGGAAAGAGAGGTCTAATAGGGAACTCCTAAGACCTATGAACTTCTTCCTGAGCTCTCTCTATTTGCCTAATTTTTTCTAAGGTCTTCTCTCTAAGAGAGGGGAAGTCCTCAAGAAGTTGGTACAGGGGTCTGAGCATTAGAGGACGACCCAAAACTTGGGACGACCCTAAACTTGGGAAATCTCTAAAGATACAAACACGTTTGGCTTATGAAATGAGGAAGCGTAAAGATCAAACTAAGAAGTTTTCAAGAAAATCTAGTTCACCTGAGTTAATAGAGCTCGCCGGAAAACTCAAAGAACCACCGAAAAAGTAAAAACAAAACGCTGAAAAATGCAAACAAAATATGAAAAACAGAGGAAATAGAAATGGAGAGGTACCTGGAAGTGAATCGACGAACGAAACAATTAGAGACTTGCAAGCAAATCGATGAAATCCTCAGATTTAGGATGATGGGTGAAGAAGATTTAGTGAGAAGAAACTTACAGAAGCTGTATACGCAGGAAAGAAAAGAGGAAGAAGAAAGAGAAAGGAAGGGTTTAACCCCTTAAATACTTGGGCACACTTCCCAAGGCCCATCATTGCCTTAGTAAAACCCAAGGGACAACTACTGACGGTACACGCCAAGTTGGCACGCCCTAGATTGGGACAGGTGTCATGCAGGTGTTAGCCTTGGGACAGACAGGCCTCGGAGGTGAAGCAATCCCCTAGCCACTTTCTCTCGCATATGACTAAGGGCTGGGGGTGATTGATATGCCGAAGTATAACCTTGGCCCAAGGACACCTACCTCGGCCGAGATGATGGTGGAAACATTGATCGACCCTAAGAAGGCCAGGGGCCCGCGATACCATCCCTCGGCCAGACCTACCTCGGCCCAGGCCGACACTACCTTCTACACTACCAAGGGGCACTGCTCGCATAATAGGCATCAACAGCACTCTTGTACATCTGGGTACGGCAACCTCGGCCAAGGGTGGGCCGAGGTGACAGTGAGCCGACCCTCAACTTGGAACCGGTTCAACCTCGGCTTGGGACGAGGTCATAAGAGGCCTTAATAATCACCAGCATGGGACTATCCCTACCTCGGCTGGGGCCGACCTAACATAATGTCTCGGATGAGATCAGGCCGAGACTCCTTATGCACTTCTCGGATTGAACGGGCATCAAGCCTTTACAGCTCGGCCTCTCCTAGGCCGAGGTCATTCACTAACATGATTGTCGAGCATCTGTTGACATTTGGATAAGGACACCTGGGCACAAATCAGTTGTAACAAGATTATCCTCCACATGTGGGAGAATATTTCATCATCATTGCTTACATGTGACAGTGACAGATGACATTCCCACATTGGTGAGGATACCACACACATGCTCATTGCATGCATGGAGGGTACAGGGATCCCCAATGATAAAACCATAGCTGAAACTCTATCTAAATATACAGTAGAGAGAGAAAGCTTGAGAGAATTGTATCCATGTCCATTAGTTCCTTCATTCAGTGATAGTACTCACACACTCACAGTGGACGTAGGCCAGATTGGCTGAACCACTTAAGTTCTGGTGTTGATTCCTCATATCCTCACCTCCCTCTCTTATCTCTTTATATAGTTTTGCTGCCATTGCTATTCATATATTGAGCTTGGAAACACCCTACCTGGTGGTGATGATTCTTAGCATAATCAATGTATGTGCGGGAAACCATTTTTCTAATCTAACTTTTCCATTCCATTTTCATCTCTTAGAGAGAGTTTGAGAGAAAATTGTTTGAAGGAAAATGTTCATGTTTTGAGTGTTAATTTTCAAAGAGAAATTTACTTACAACTCTAGTTTTACACCCATATAGTTTATCCATGTTCACATATATATATATATCAATTGCTTGGAGTTTGGCACCGGTTTATCTCTTCTGTTTCAAAGAGAAGTTTTGGTTTGCTTCTACATCCATCAAAGAAGAAGACATTTTGTTGCGATTCTACCCACTTGGAGAAAGGCTCCTTGCTCGGGTGACGGTGAAGATAGAAAGCCCTATCGATTGATTCTGAGACCGCGGTGGTGTTCCAAGGTTATCCGCTAGGAAGAGGTGTCTACAAGAAGAAGCGTCGAGGCTTGAGAGGGATCGATTCGGTCGTTGTAAGTCTAGCTGTATTGTACTTGTAATTCCGTATCAAGTGGATTTGTGGCTAGAGTCGTCCGAGGTTTTTTCCCGTCTTGGGTTTTTCCTCGTACATCGCGGCGTAGTGAGATTGGTTTATTTTATCTTTCATCATAATTTATAATGCATGTTTAGGATAATTCAAGATAAAATTTGGTTTAAATAATTACACTCAATTTAATTTGGTGCTAAATTAAAGTATTGGGTAAAGTCTATTTAATTCAAGTCATCTGCTAAAATTTGGTTTCGCCTAACTTTGGAATATTGATAATTCTGACTTAGGCAAATTCTAGGACTTGGATTAATTAATTGGTTTAAGTGAATATATTAATTGATTAATTTTACTTCACTTGGTGTAATTTTAATTGGTTTAAGAAACTAAAATTTGTTGTTTGTTTGTACCATCATCTACGCTTCCGCATATCTATTTAACAAGGAAATTATTATTTAAGATTTTTTAATAGTTTAACTTTGGGGACCTATTGTTCCAACAAAGGGTATTAGAGCCGGAGCGCTAAGTTATCGCGTTAAAGATTCGTTTTTCGGCTTTTTGTATTTCCTTACCTTTTTAGGTGGTTCAATTTTTTATCACTCTCATAATTTTTTTTTTCTCTCAATGGGACGTCTTAATGAAAATTTGTCCAATTTTAATGAAAATGAAATTTTAAATTTTCGAGAGGAATTAAATGGGCTTAACAAATGTAACGATAATTTAAAGGAATTAAATTTGAGATTTGTAAAAAGAATTAAATTTCTTGAAAATGAAAATTCTTGTTTTAAAGCTCACATTGAGTCTTTGCAAATCTCCTTATCTCAAAAAGATATTTTTCGTGAAAAGCTCATGGACTTACATTCAAATTTTGATATTTTAGAAAAGTCCAAAAAAGAGAGTGAAAATCGTGAAAAGACTCTTAGGGACAAGTTTGCTCATATTGAGGGAGAGCCTGTTAACCTTCTAGGAATTATTGAAAATTTATAGAAGAAGTCCCATAATTTTGAGGAGTCTAATTTTTTACTTGAGTCCGAAATTTTAAAATTGAAAAATGATTTACAAGACTCTAGTAGTATTTTAAATGGTTCTAGCACATCATGCTCAAATTCTTCCATTGCTAAAGCTAAAACCATTGTTTGTTTTAGAGGGTCAACTTTGTCCAAGGTCTTTAAAAAGGGTCACACCTTAGGTAACATTCCTCGTGTTTACACATGCTTGCATTGTGGTAGGAAAGGTCATCTTAGGACATTTTGTTTTGATCTTAAAAGAAGTCCAAGGAAATATTTATCTAGCATTTCATTATTTCCTAATCCCCATTTGTTAAAGATAAATCTATATGGGTTAGGAAATCATTATTAAATGCGCTAGATATAAGATTTGTTGATTCTCATTTACTATCACATGAAACCACCCTCGCTAAATTTAAAGGTTAAATGTGTTAGTATTATTTGCGTACTTTAGCTTTTGTACTTCATGCTATATTCATATCCTAAATGTATGCTTGTTTAGTCATTTTCTAGTCATTGCCTTATTTCATATCACATGCTAGAAATTATGACTTGTTTATCTTTTTGTATTATATTTTGTGTTTGAATCAATTGAAAAATATAAAAAGATTTTTGTTCATCATTTGTGTTTTATTTATTTCATTTAAGCTTAATGAAAAATACAAATGATTCTTGTTTGTCTTTTGAGCATATATTTTTTATTTTTGGTTAAAAATGTTAAAAACTCAAAAAGATTTTATTTTGTGTGTATTTTAGTTTGACACACTTTATGTGGCATATATTTGTGTTTGAATCCCATCTTTTACGCTCTCACGTGGCTAGAACATTTGGTTTAGATTTTTAATCCTTAAAATGTTCTTTAACATGTTTTATATGGAGCAGTTGGATTTAGTATTGTTTAATTGGATTCTATTTTTGTATGCATATTTTCACACATGCACGAGCTCTTTTGAAATTTTAACTTCATATGTATATTTGAGCTATGTGAGATGTTCTCCTTCCAATCTTGTCATCTACATATTTGTGACTTAGGAAGACTAGTGCATGTCAAAATCCGTTGCATGTGAGATTTGTGGGAAAAATGAAAACATGATAAATAAAAAATGTGCACGGGGAAGGGCTCCGAAAGGACTAAGTGATACTTTGCGATTGAAAGCCACCGTTTTGAATGGACCTAAAAGAAATACGTGGTCCGAAGGCTTAAAAACAGAAAATATGGCATTAAAAATAAAATAAATTTGCCAAGGCCTATGTTTGATTGATATATTCATTCAAATTTAATATAAATGCATATTGAGGGATATTGGATGGTATATCAACGGTTTGCACAATGTCCGTTTATCCTAGTTGCGTATTTCATGTCATGACTCTATTGGTTTGTAGAATCATCAATATGCTAGGCTTGTATGCATTGTGTATGTTTGCTCATTGAGTTTAATATATATTATCACGTGAGGTTATATTCAAATGTGATGAAGTTTGCAATCAAATGAGAACTCTGTGAACGTTTATTAAGTGTTTGGGTCTAAATTTAATTGTTTCTAGTTCACACCCCTACACTTCCGTTTCCATATGACACATTTTTGCCATACGAGTGTAAAAGACTCCTATTATATTTTGTGTGTGTCATGTGTGTGTTTATATCTATACATATGTGCGTGTGCATTATTGATATATTTCTAGTACATATATATATGATACTTTATTTTGCCTTTGTCTTGCTTTTGTTGCCCATATGCTTTAATATCTTATCACTTTAAGCTTCAACATTCTTTTTATGTTTTGATTCTTTAGCCTTTGTCTATTCCTAAACAAAAAGGGGGAGAAAATGATAGGGGGAGAAATGGTATCTAATCCTATTATTATCGTATCTTAGTTTGGGGGATATTTATCTTAGGGGGAGACGTCTTTCTCAGTAGGTAATGTGTTAGATAAAGGGGAGAATTAATTTAGGGGGAGTAATTAATTAATTGCATTTAATATTTTGATATTCCCTATGCATTTGATGAGTTTGCTTAAGTGTGCAGGTATTCCTCTAAAGAGGCATTGTTTAATGGCAAAGCTTTTGTTCTTTGGGTTGAGTCAAGTTTGGGTGGGTTATGTTATGTTTTGAGTCTAATGAGGTTGACGGCCATTTAGGATTTTTGTTTGGTTTTTGTCCCGGAATAGCCAAAGGCATAGATTTGTAAGGACGCAAATTTCCAATTGAGGCCATGTACTGTGTTGGCTCAATTCCGGACAAAAACATTTATTCATAGGATAGTATGTAATGGTAATACTCTCAAGCCTATGAAGTGTTTGTTGAAGATGTAACGGCAAAGAGTATAAAGTTTCATCAAATATGCCGGTTTGCGTGCCTCGTTTCTACGTCATCAACTATGGTTCCATGCTCCCAAGGTATGAATGCAACATTATATATAGGATCTTGGAACAAATTTTATTGGGGTTAGGTTTAATAAAATATGTGTTTTATTTTCAGAAAAATTTAATTAGAACTTTAAAAATAAAGTATATAAAGTTTCTGGGCCAAAATCGAATTTTATAAAATTTCTGGAAGTCGTTCGATATGTCGTTCGAACGAGTTTGCCAATGAGTTCCCACCAAGGTATACTGGTCCGTCGTTCGAAATGTTGTTCGAACGACATTGTTCGTTCTAACGAGATTTCCAACGAGTTTCTAACGAGTCCATACTGGAGCGTCGTTAGAAGTCTCGTTCGAACGAGATTTCATTCGAACGAAATGTCGTTCGAACGAGATGCCAGGAGGGAATAGTTTTTAGCACCTTTTTGGTAGTTTTTACCCATTTTCCCACTTGTTTACCCCACTATCTTTTTGTTGAATATGTATGTGCGGGAAACCATTTTTCTAATCTAACTTTTCCATTCCATTTTCATCTCTTAGAGAGAGTTTGAGAGAAAATTGTTTTAAGGAAAATGTTCATTTTTTGAGTGTTAATTTTCAAAGAGAAATTTACTTACCACTCTAGTTTTACACCCATATAGTTTATCCAAGTTCACATATATATATATATATATCAATTGCTTGGAGTTTGGCACCGGTTTATCTCTTCCATTTCAAAGAGAAGTTTTGGTTTGCTTCTACATCCATCAAATAAGAAGACATTTTGTTTCGATTCTACCCACTTGGAGAAAGGCTCCTTGCTCGGGTGACGGTGACCATAGAAAGCCCTATCGGTGGATTCCGAGACCGCGGTGGTGTTCCAAGGTTATCCGCTAGGAAGAGGTGTCTACAAGAAGAAGCATCGAGGCTTGAGGGGATCGAGTCGGTCGTTGTAAGTCTATCTGTGTTGTACTTGTAATTCCGTATCTAGTGGATTTTTGGCTAGGGCCATCCGAGATTTTTTCCCGTCTTGGGTTTTTCCTCGTACATCGTGGCGTAGTGTGATTGGTTTATTTTATCTTGCGTCATAATTTATAACGCATGCTTAGGATAATTCAAGATAAAATTTGGTTTAAATCATTACACTCAATTTAATTTGGTGCTAAATTAAAATATTGGGTAAAGTCTATTTAATTCAAGTCATCTGCTAAAATTTGGTTTGGCCTAACTTTGGAATATTGATAATTTTGACTTAGGTAAATTCTAGGACTTGGATTAATTAATTGGTTTAAGTGAATATATTAATTGATTAATTTTACTTCACTTGGTGTAATTTTAATTGGTTTAAGAAACTAAAATTTGTTGTTTGTTTGAACCATCATCTACGCTTCCGCATATCTATTTAATAATGAAATTATTATTTAAGATTTTTTAATAGTTTAACTTTGGGGACCTATTGTTCCAACAAGGAATAGTGTTATTTAGAAGTCAGCCTTATTGGGGTTGCAGACTCATCTTTTAATCCATAGAGTAGGAGTTGTTTACTGTCAATAGTCTTTTGAATCCCATACTCTTATTAAAGGAAGATACATTTGTATTTACATTCCATTTGAGACTTTTATAAAATGAGATATTTTTATCACAGCGGATTCAGTTTTATTGGAGTTTTTGTCATGCATATCTCTTATGTCATGGATTTTATTTATTAACTATCATTTTCATTTATGTTGATGCTAGGAAATATATAAAGTGGTTTTACCCTCGGTGTATTAGTATGATCAACTATGCATGAAAAATATGGGGTATTACTATTGGTTTCAGAGTATCGAGGTTTTTAGTGTCTTTATCATCTATGTTGCTTATGTTTTTCTTTATGCTGAGCATTCTTTGATGTGTTTATATCCTATCATAGGGTTTTTCAACATTTGCATCATGCCGGTTCACGTGTAAGAATTGTTCATTTCCATCTCAGTATTGGCGAGACTCGAGGATCATTCTAGTGCTGAAGAGCATGAGAATGAAGATATTTATGAGTATGTGGTCTAGGATAGAATAAAGGGTTAGAAAAATTCATTCTACATAATGATTTTAGGAGTTATTGTGTTTTGGGAAAGGGATGCAATTACGATATTTGCATAGGCACAAGTACAGTACGTATTTCATGTTAAGCCGAGTGTGAGACATAATAGGGCATTAATTTTTATAAAAAACTATTAAGGATTTGGGTTCTATCGATATAGATATGGATTGTGTTGATAGGTGATGGTAGTATAATGCATTTACGAGATTTAGTGAACCTAAGAGAGGAGGGGATATTATTACAACATTATTAACAAGATATGGAATGAGTAACATCCAGAAGGGTCAAGGCATGAACATGTTTTAATATCCAAAATACCCCTAGTTGAGATAATGGGGGAATGTAATAGAATATTACAAGATAAGGAGATGTGACATGAGGAAGGGCCCTTAAATTAACTTTTGATTATCTTTTAATATCATTTAGTGCATGGCCATATAGTTGGGAATTTTGGGAATTTTAATATGGGGTATTATAGATAAGATCCAATGACAGTTATATTAAGTCCTACATATATTATGTAGTTTTCATTACTACCAGCATCGAGTTATAGCTATGGGCTTTGCATGATTGGGAAGAAGCATATTGTTGAGAGTGGGTGCAACAACGTTGGGTTTAAAGTGTATATTATTTATTTGGATTATTAAGTCATCAATTATGTTATTCCTATCACTTGTGCGATAATAGATTTTTTTACCATCTAGGTTAAGAGTTATCACAGGTTGGAATATTATCATTCCGTTTGGTGGCATGTACCTACTATTACATAAGTTAAAGTGTGAATTGATGATATAAAAATTTGGGGTACATAGTTCGATGTGTGAAGCTATTTTGTGTAAGTTTGGTTTCGGGTTACCTTTATTTTGTGATGTTATTTGTTACTTCATGGGTCGAGTGAGAATAAGTGGAATGTGGAGGTTATAGTATAACTATTGAAGCTATTATATAATTAGGGATCTCATGAAGCACATGATTACCAATTTTGAAATATAGTATGATGATACACTTTTTTGGGGCAGAGTTCTTTCGCCGAGAGAAATATAGTATTATGGGTGGATTGCCTATTGGGTAATCCCATGGTTATGGTTTTAGTGTCACTATGATATGTTCATGGCGGTGAGGTAATCCATCCCATATGAAAGAATATGCAATTTGTTCTGTATGATTATATTATATGTCTATTCCCCATATATGTTTATACTTGTTGTAATACCCTGTACTTTTATGATTATTTAATTCCGAATAATTTTCGTGTGCTTGTAATTATTAATTTGATTGGGGGAAATTAAATTGGGTTTCGATAAATATTAATTATCGAGATAACATATTAATATTCATTATTACTTACTTGAGTGTGATAAGTAAATAGAATTTTGATTTATTAGATATCGCATATAAATGAAAAACTATTGTTTATCATTATATGTCGATAGAGTGTTATATCAGCAAATCGGTACACTTAAGGGTGATGTGTGCGTATGCAAGTGTTAGTGCTGGTTATTGATATATTACCATATTTATACTAAGTGACTCAAATGACATTTTTAGTGCACCAGTGATCCGTGAATGATTTAAATAGTCCTGATTAGGTACCTAGAGTAATATGATTGGATTTCGAGCGCTTTCGAGACGTAACAAGACCCGTATATGGGAATGGCCATATTTTTACAACTGGGGTTTAGTGGAAAATGTGATTAAGTTATAATTAGAAGGTATTTTAGGGTAGGGTATGCTGATGGAAACCCACTTTTAATATTCTGCACAATTGTGTTGAGAGAGAGATCAATAAAAGAGAAAAAGAGGAAGAAAAGAAGAGAAAGTCTTGGAGAAGAGAAGAAAGTGGCTACCTTTGGATTCAATCCATAAAAAACGTGGAAACTTTAGATCTAAATAAACAAAGTCATGTACTTACTTTCTTAAGTTGCATGATTAATAGTTTAAGACTTTCATAGTTAATGGCTTAAAAACTAGTGATGGATTTGGGATTGATTTTATGTTGTAATACATCAAGAATGATAGTATGTGGCTACATGAGGTCAATTTTGTGTTTGAGTTGATTTAGGACCTTCGGGGCTTGGTGGCAAAAAAAAAGAGGAAGAAAATGACACGCAATGTAATAAATTGAACTCTTTCACTTAGGGAGCGAACTAGTTCTCTCAACCCAAGCAATTCAATGTGCCAAGTGAACCTATTTCGTTTCCTAGGCTGCCCAATTTATTTTTTCGAGTGTTGTCTTGACCCGTTAGATCTTTGGGAATGACCGAAGGGGTATCCGAGGTAGAGTGGGACTATTTCGGAATATTTATGGAGCTTGGTAATTGTGTAAGGATAAAGGGTAGATCGGTTCGGGTTACAAGAATTCGCAATTTAGGTGAGTGAACACCTAGATGTACAATTGTGAAGTTCTTTCTGACATTGGGATTTTGGAGGCTCGTGTGTTGTGGGATTTCGTAAGAGGTTAGCAATATATATATATATATATATATATATATATATATACACACACACACACACACTGACTTGGTAGTACGTCCGTAGGAGATAGCGCGTAGTGGGGCATTGACAAGCTTCTGTCAGATTGATTCCCTGAGTCATAGTATTGTTGCATAACCACTATCTACTTATGAGAATATATGTTGATTTGAATACCGGTTGGGTGTGATACCCCTTTTTAATATGGAACATTTTTAAGGATGAAAAAACAATTTCACTTTTTAAAATCCCTTTTCAAACATTTGCATGCACCAAATTGTGATCCAATTTTAACTTAACCAATTTTTATCATGATTAATCCTAAACATGATTCTAGTGATTAAAGCAAGTAAAGTAAGAAAAATAATTCCCACAATTCCGAATGTATGAGGAAGCCACCAAGGGAAAAAACCTTGTATGGCCCAAACTAGACAATCAGTATGAAAGTAGAATTAAAAGGAACAGACATAAGTCTTACTCAACAAATCGATCCCCATGAGACTTGATGTTATTCTGATCTTCAACCGCCTTTCAATAGTTCCCACGTGAATCCTTTCGTGATACTCTGTGTCCATTGATGTATCTTGGAAAGTATATAGAATCAGAACACCAACTCCTGCCATTCTTATTTAAAAATCCCAATAATGTTCTTCAATGTGTAGAACAAACTCTAAAGATGTTTTTATGGTTAGAAAAACTTAGCAAACATGTGCAACATACGTACTAGTTTCTATACTATTTTTTAGATTTGATACTTATGAATTTCTGAGTTATCCCCACCTTAAATAGATTTCTTAAGGCGGAGGCTCGCTCGAACGAGACAGCTATGTCATTCGAACGACATAGTTATCTCACTCAAATGACTGCTAGTGTCGTTTCAGGTCATTTGAGTGACAGAGTGAAATAGAGTTTGTATAAATTAAAATTTTAGTCATCCTTATCAGAATAAAACTAAGTGTAAATATTTTGAAACAATTTAAAAATAATTTTTAAATATTTTCTTAATAAAGTAGCATCCTTAAACATATGAAAATATATTTCGAGTTCTATTAACATTATGAATTCATAACTGAGTGATCTCGGAATGTAATTTGATTGAAGACAAAATACGCACCATAAAATTGACCTGATAAATCTTCGAAGCTTTGTCGCAACGTCTTCAATAAACATCAATACGTCATAGTCTGTGTGGGATTATGACAATAGAAAACTTTCCTATGACTCAAACATGTTTTCGTCCGAGAATAAGACAAATAAACATATAATGGACTCAATTGGAATCTTTGTCCTTACAAATCTCCCCCTTTGACTAATTTTGGACAAAATCAACAACGAAATGCCAAGGCTGGGCAGTCAAGATGTATGGCGCTTAAATCTCATCCCATAAACTCAAAAAACATACAAGACATGACTAGTAAATGATTGTCCGATAAGCATGGAATGTTTGAATGTGATGTAGACTTGAAATCTCGAGCATACCTACACATATGAAATAGAAAAAGGCCCAGTGAAGTATGGAGGAATAAATGATATAAACGAATATGTAGAATCAAATCCGAATCATATGTTAAATGAGAAAATACCATGGTACAAATATGTAAATAACATCTAATTAGGATATCAATCCTCAAACAAACTCTCCTCAATATCACATAAAACTCTCCTCCTATATCACATACATTTCTCCCCCTTTTTGTCTGGAATAGAAAATACGATGAAATGATAAACATATCTAGCATGAGATAATCAGTGAAGAATAGCTAGAAAAGCATGAAACAACAAGGTAATATGGAACAAAAAATGTAAAATCCGTAGCTAGCAACCATTAATCACACAACATGAATCAACAATCTAATCAAGTGTCACTAAATGAGTACAATGCAATAATACATGTAATCAATGGGAACCAACATACAACAATCTGTCAAGAAGCAACCCAGTTGTACCAAAAAGTTTGCCAACCAAGAATAGGGTACTGAAATAGAAGGAAACAAAAATCGCAAAATGAGACAACTTTTTCATTCAAACGACATAGGCCTGTCACTTGAATACTTCACGCGATATTGATAAGTCGCTCGAATGAGAAAATCAAAAAATTCAACTCCATTACTGAAAAAACATGTAGCTTCGTCCAGTGAAAAAATTTCTTGAAAAAATTAACTGGACACAACAAAAATTGTAAAATAGTAGCAAAACAGAAAACAAATCAAATAAAACAATGTGAGTTACATGATAACACAATACTGATGTGGTCAAACATGAACATGGAATGTATGGACGTGAACTACAACGAATGAATCACAATTCCAAAACAGAGAAACAGTCAAGAAGCTCTAATTGATTGATATAAATCATTAAACTTTATTTTATCCATCTGTGACATTTAAAGTGTGAGATTAATGAACTAAAATAACATCATGCACACAAATCTAAAATTTTGGCGATTCTATAAATAATAGCCACATGATACGATATTCCACGTTAGGATTCGTCGTGGAAACCCGTTTAAATTTTCTCCAGCCAAACTCCCTCGTACATATATATATATATATATATCATGATGCTAAGATTCAGCACCACCAGATTAGTGATGATGAGCTCAAATAGTAATAATAATGGCATCCATAGAAATATATGTGTGTATGTGTATAGAAGGGGATGAGTATAAGAGGATTAAGATAATGATGTATAGTGGTTCATCTAATTAGGCCTACATCCACTGTGAGTGAGTGATACACTAAATATGTGCACAAATGGCCTTAGATACAATGTACATAATCTCACTCTCTATCTCTATTGTGTGTACAAGTATTGTTTTAGCTAGGGTTATAAATATCGATCCCTTTCCAGGGTTGTAGGTGACAAGTATATATAGGTCTTGGGGGGAGTAGTGTACCACCCCAAGCATGCATGGTGCGTGTGAGTTATGATATAGCCAATCCTCTGCTGACACCTGGAGGAGCCAATTTTGATTAATAATGACATAATATTCCCTCACCTGAGGGGTTGATATTGTTACAACGGTCTCCCACGTGCCATATAAGTCCCACGCGCACTATTCCATGCATCTCCAAAATAACGCGCTGTGATGACATCACCCTCGTCCTATGATGCGAGGCCGAAGGCAAAGTTCCTATTGGCGGAAAGCCTGGCCTAATGAGGGGGTCGGACCCTTGGAGGGTCGTTGAGACATGATGAGGGGTTGGACCCTTGGAAGGTCATCTGAACATGATGAGGGGTCGACCCCTTGGAGGGTCATTTGGACATGATGAGGGGATCATCCCCTTGGAGGGTCATTTGGACATGATGAGGGGTCGACCCCTTGGAGGGTTGTCTAGTCCTGATGAGGGGTCGACCCCTTTAAGGGTTTTCTGATATTAGCTGAGAGATCATCCTGGCCTCGTTCGGGTGGAGGGGTCCCTTGGCCTAGCTGAGGGTGTATATGGGTATATCAATCACCCCCATCCCTTAGCCATCGATGTTGTTGAGATGGCTGGGGGATAGTGCGACTTTTGAGATAAGTGTATGATCAGTTTGGTGTGTGACACCTGTTATGCTGATTTGATACCTAGGCAGATATCCATCATCATTCCAGTTTCTTAGACATGGTTGCTTCACACTTGGCTTGGGATTTTGTGCCCTAATTATACCCTCCTCGTGGGTCGTGTTTTGCCTTCGTTAATGGGCCCACTAATTACCAAAATATTTAAATGATTTTTTAAAGTCATTTCCTTTTTTCTCCTTTGTGCCTTAACTCAATCTCTAACTTATCAGCAGCTCCATAGCCATTTCTGCAATTTCTTCTGCATCAAGCTTCGCTATCTTCGCCTTTATTATCAGGTACCCTTTCTTATCTTTATATTCTTACTTGAACCTTCAACTATAATTTGCATTTTGCATTTAGGTTTTCTTTCCCTTTCTCCTTGGTTATTTTACTTTTTTTGGCATTTTATTCTTCTTGAGGGCTATTCCCTTTCTACGACAGACTATTCTTATTGCTCCTGAGCATTCTTGATAAAAACCCTTTATTTCTTTATTTTTAATCAAAAAGTCCAACTTAGTCAACTGCAAACTTATTTATAGTCAGGTTATCCAAATTCCTTTAAGTTTAGTGTCTTCCCCTTAATGCTTAAGAGGCTTTATGATTTAGGCGAGGAGTTCTCATCCCTGATAATGAAGTTCTTCATAGAGATTAGGCGAATAGAGGAGGTGGATGAGAGAAGACAAGAGGCAGAACCTAATTGGGTACGACCCATTTTTCCCATTCCATTAGCCACAATACTACCCCCTGAGTCCTGCGGGTCATCCTATCGTCCAGCCGATAGTCAATCGTACGAGGGGGAAATGGATCCGAGAGCATCGTCGCCAGCGAGTGCTGGTCCTTTCGGGAGGGGAGAGACATCCACTCTTAGCCCAAGCCGACAGGCCGAGGGTACAACATCTTCTGAGGTTGTTCGTGTAATAGACATGACCCCTCTTGCATTTCAAGTAGCCTTCATAGATGGTCCCCCGATAGGAGACAAGGCTGGGGGATCCGGGAACGAGAGCTAAGGTAAAAAATGAGGGTTCTTCTTCTGATGATGATGGTCAAGTTGATACTTTAAGTGCCTTGACTTATGTATCATCGGTTAAAGACCGTGATCTCTTAGTATGTAGGATTCTTTTTGGCATACAACCCAATATAAGTATAAGGGTCCCACTTGAATCTGAGAGGGTCTTCCAATGGGACGAGGGAGAGATTGTTGTCTTTGAGCAGATGCTAAGGGTAGGTATTAAGTTCCCTCTACACCCTTCTATATTCGATATCTTGTCTGCCCTATGGGTTTCCCCTTATCAACTTCCCCCCAACTCGTAGAGGAATATCCTTGGCTACATCTTGCTCTGGAATAATTCATTAATCGAGGGGCCCTCGACCGATGTATTCCTTTCGTGTTACAACATCACCTCATCATCGAAACAGCCTGGGTATTTCCATTTGGGGGCTAAAAATTCTGATAAGCAACTTTTCCACATGGCTTAGACTTCCAATCATAACTAGAAGAAAAGATTTCTCTTTATCTCCGGGAATTAGTAATTCCCCACCGAGGGTGAGCCTATGGCAGATGGTTCGAGGGTACCAAGTGTATGGTCCAACCCTTTGATGAAAGCACGATCAGACCCCAGACTCAGCTTAGAGGAGAAGGTAATCATTGACTACTTGAGAGAGCGTGGGTGAACTTGCCAAGTTTAAAGATTTGATGACCCCTCGTTTCATCAAAGAAGTTGGTCTAAGGGTCGGCCCCCTGACAGAACTACGTGAGTGGTTTTTTGCTCATTTTTTTTTTCGAGTGTTTTTTTTGTGTCAGCATCTTTCTGATATGTCGTCTCCTTTTCAGGTCATCCTGCGAATATCTCTGACCAACTTTGGGAGATAACTACCCCAAGCTTACTGTCTGGCATGGGAAAGAAAAAGGGAAAAGAGCCTCAACAGCCTCCGAGGAAGGCAAATGTGTGGGGCCGACACATGCTGAGTTGACTGTTGACAGTCCTAAAAGTAAAGAGCTAGAAGTTCCTGTTGATCCTCGATCGGATACTAGGACCAGGGCGAGGGTGGAGACGTCTGAGGGGATCGAATCCTCTTTTAGTATGGAGGCTTATTGGTCACAAAATTTGACAATTTTTAAGGAGGGCCATCTTCCCTCATAGACAACCTGAGTGAAGCTAAGGCTTCCATGTTCTCTTCTCCCTCAGCCACTGATTACGATTTTTTTTCAAAGATGCCTCCTGCCAAGGTGTATGATTACGATCTGCATACTCTGGCCCAGGTACTTATTTCTACTTCATTTCCCCAGTTAACTTTTCACTAACTATATCCTCGGCCCCTTAACACGTGCCTGCTTTTATGTAGTCTGTTTGTGCCTGTACATCATCTACCAAATGGAGGGCTGAGAATCAACAGAAATTTCATGAAGCCGAGAGAGCTATCCCGCACGAGGTTGAGCTGCAGACCAAACTAGAGACTATCAAGGCAACATTAGAGAGTTTAAGGACCGATCATTCGAGGGTCCTAGATGAGCTTATGAGACAGCATAGTGAAGACCTGAAGGTAAAGGATGACCACTTCAAGGAAAATGAAGAATCCCTAAATGCCTAGTTCAAGATCGAGCTAACCGAAGCAGTGAAGAAGACAGAGGCTGATGCAGTGGAGGCTTATAAACTCTCAGACGAGTTTCAAGGCTTCGGTCTTGAGTACTTGGAGAGGCGTATCAGGGTGGGCTATCGGTGGGTCGTCCTGAAGTTTGCTGATACTGTATCGTCTGTCTTCCCCTCTCTAGAAGCGGTGGAGTTGAATGACCCTATGATTGCTGAGGCGCTGACCCGTGTAGAGTCAGAGGTGAACGTTGAAGGCATTGGAACCTCTGATGATCATCCTGTTTTTGTCATCGAAGAGACTCCTGTTGTTAATCTTGAAGCCCTGCCCTCTGATGTTGCTCAATAGAGTGGTTGTACGTGGCCCATACCCTCTGCATGTAAAGCTTTTGTACTTGAATTCCTTTTAGACAAATATTATAGTACTTTGTCATGAAATTTTCTCTTATAGTTGAATATCTCTGTTCCTGTCTTCTGTGCTTGTCTCTTATATGATTTGACTTAGCTGTCACTACAAGAAAACTAATTTTTTCCGGCACTTTTTTCTCGGTATTATTCAAAAATGCTGCGAATTTTATTTTTACCAGCATTTATTTATAAGTATTGAAAATTCACGGCATTTATATTGATGTGACGTATAAGTAGAGCATTTTTAATGGGGATTTGTTAATTTAGGACCTATTGTAATATGTATTTTGAAAATGGGACAACAAATATTTTATTTATAGTTTTAGTCCCTATTTTTTAATAAAGGTGTTGGCGCTGACCCATTTTCATAAAACGCCAACCAATCACAACTTGCCACGTGTCTCTTTAATTTAAAAATAGGGACTAAAAATGGAAACGAAATAATCAAGATTATTTTAAGTCATAAAAATACATAATCTATTTTCGTGTTCTAAAAAACGCGCCTAGGCACGAGGCTTTTTAGATACGCCAAGTTTTGGCCCTAGGTGTGGATCAAGGCATGGTCAACGATAGTCAACATTTTTTAGGGTAAGGCGTGAAAAAATGTAATTTTTTTTTTGTATTTTAAAAAAATAGTATTTTAATTTACAATGATTTCGACATATTTTTAAGGTATGTACCATTTTAGTCTTTTTAATAGCATTGTCATAGTCAAAAAATATTAAAATATATTAAAAAATGCCTCAACGCTTTTTCACACCTTTTTACGCCTAAGGTTCGCCTAGGCGTCTAATGCTTAAGTCTTAACCTCTACCCCTCGATCACGCCCCTCGTTTTTTAAAATCTTATTATTTTTTAATTAATGCTCAAACAAATGTAATATTTTTTAGGCATTTCATAACTAATGCCACTAAAATTGGGAAAAAAATTACCTTCACTTAAATAAATATGGCGGGTCTTATTTTCTTTTAAAAGAATATCACTTTTACCCTACTTTTTGGCGGGTGAAGTCGCGTAGCTTGGATGGCTCTCCTGGCACGTTCTCCTCTCTCTCGTATCTTGCTCAATCTCCTAAACCTAATCCTCAACAAACCTTATCAAGTATCTACCTCAATCTCACCCAATCACTTTGCCTCAATCTCACCCATCTTGGAACGATTTTTGCTGGTACCTTGTTATAAGAAGGATGACGGTGCTCTCATCTCACCCATATTTCAATTTTCGGAGGCTCAAATAATCACTTTCATTATTTTGGTGTATTTTTCTTTGAAGCTTTGAACGATTTTGATCTTTGAAGCTTTGCACGATTTTTGTTGTTTCCCTATTAGAAGAACGGTTTTGTTCTTTGAAACTTTGAGGTAAGTTACGTTTTATTTTGTTTATTCCGGTGTATTCTTTTTATTTCCGTGTATTTCAGTGTATTTTTCTTATTTCTATGTATTGTTTTGGCCCAGAGAATCACTTTCTTGCATATATTGTCTTTTGATTGGGTTCTATTTGTTACTAGCAATAGAGGCAAAGAGTTTTCACAAGAAAGATATATTAGAAAGAAGAAATCCCAGAAGCAAGGTAATATTTTTTTTTGTTCGTGATATGTACCTGTGAGTTTTTAAATCCATACCAGTCTCATTAGTCACCAATCAATAATATTTTGACATCTTTAATATTTAACTTTTTTTTTCCAGATTTTATATTATATAATCATGTATATGAAATAGTGTAATCTTTATTTTTTCGTAACATTTGTGTTATACAAAATTTATGCATATAGATAATGGTTATGATAGACACTTTAAATAAGGAAAAATTAGATATAGCGGGGGTGCAAGAAACTCGAAAGGAAAAATTAGTACAAAATTGGTAGGGGGTGTTATTAGTGTATTGTTGTGTAATCTTTGTTTTGTTATAATTTCTATTTTTGTGAGAGAAAAAAGTACTGAATTTTTTTTAATTTTAATTGATGTGCTAGAGAAAAGTGTTAGAAATGTTTAATTTGTTAGTTGTTGCTATGTTTTTTGTTCTATTTATATAATTAGATGAAGTATTCAGTTGGATTTTCTTATCTATTTTTGGTAACTACCAATTTTTTTTCACTCTTTCATTTATTTCAATTGATTAAAAAAGTCCAGTTCAACGTAAACTTAAATCACTCCCTATGATATCATCTTTGTGCAACTCTAATACCACTGTTTTAATTGATTACTATTATCTTAACCATCTAAATCGACGTGTTTTTTTACTATAGGGGGTTGTATACATATTTTTTTTCATGTTTATGTATGTGTGCATTCATGTGATGGTATATATGTGTGACATTTGCATTTTAGTTTGATATATACATATTATTTCTCATGTATATGTATGTGTGTATTCATGTGTGCAGGTATATATGTATCACATTAGCCTTTTAGTTTGATATTACAAAACTTACCAACTCTAAATGAAAATTAGATGGGTCTACATGTCTTTATTCGTTTATTTTAAACTATTTTAGATTTATTAATTCATCCTACTTTTATATTTGATAATGTCTAAACTGCAAGCTAGATCTAATCGACAGAGTGCGACACTATACTTATTGCGCGAACAAATGTAACAACCTTTTTACAATGTTTTCAGTCATTCGACTTAGTTTGTATATGTTCCGTTTTGTAATTAATGTTGTTGTGATGGTATCTTTACAAAATTAGTTTTTTATATTGTAGTTGAATTTAGTAAGCCCCTTTATTTATTCATGCAACACGTGCTGAATTTTAAGATAACAAACAAGTTTTAATATTATTTTCTATTCTGGACATTTTGATTTAGTAGCATTTTCATATAGATTCTATGATTTAATTATGCTATCTCATTATTGACAAGGAGATTTGTTTTTCGTAATGATTATATTTTACTAAAGTTTTTTTTAAGCGAGGGCCTTATGGATTATTTTGTGTTTAATCTTTTTAGCTTTTAGAAAATTAAGTCTTGATGTGAGTTGTTGTGTTGGGGTATTCATTCGTTATACATTGTTTTCGTTTAAGCTAAAATGTTTAGGCATTAGGCGTAGTCTTCTTCTTAATGTGTCATGATTCATTGCTACATTAATATCGTTTAGTAATTGATTATGTTATGAGTGAGTTTTTTAATTGTTGTTAACTAATATTAAAATATATTGATAGTTAAGTTTCTTCATTTTATATCACTAAATATTGGTAGTTTTCATATAAGGCCACATCCAAATGGTGTTAAAATTAGAGTCTTACTATTTGTAAATTTTCATAGTTTTGAAGGAGCATATTAATGATTTATGGTTTAACATTTTTTTTATTATTGTATTTTTTATGAATTTTTTCTAATGAATCTAACAACAATTTAGGGATAGTGTGAGGTAATCAACAATCTTTTCAAATGGATAGCGATAAGAGTTGGATGGAGTTGTCAAGAGTTTCTCTGCCTTATATTAAAGGAGTTAATGAGTTTCTTGACTTTGCATTTGCCAATAAATACCCCGAGCTAGTGATCAAGTGCCCGTGTAAGAAATGTCAAAATACCATTAGCAATAAAAGAGAAGTTGTTTATGAGCATCTGATCGTACATGGGTTTGTTAAGAATTACACTAGGTGGATTTATCACGTAAAAGGTGCTCCATACACAATGGGAATTAGTGGAGCGGATGAAGTGCATGACTCGAATACACTAGATGATAGGTGTGGACTACTACATGATATATTCGAAAATCGAAGTGAAGAGGGTATGCGATGTAACGACCCGTACGAAGACCAGGATGGGATGGATGAAAATGCATCAGCATTTTTCAAGTTGTTGAAAGACGGGGAACGCGAGTTGTACCCTGGTTGCAAATATTTCTCATCACTTTCATTTATTGTTCGGCTATTTCATTTGAAAACACTTTATAAGTGGAGCCACACGTCGTTTACAGCATTGCTTCAATTCTTAAAAGAGGCACTTCCAGAGGGTGAGAAACTACTAGGTTCATACTCTAAAGTAAGAAAGATGGTTAATGATTTGGGGTTTGATTATCAAAAAATTCATGCATGTCCAAATGATTGTATGCTGTATTGGAAAGAGAACAAAGATCGTGAGGATTGCATAGTATGTCATACATCAAGATGGAAGCAATTTTCGGGTGACTCTGATGATGAAGAAGCTAGGGGTCAAAAAATTCCCGCAAAGGTTGTTAGGTACTTTCCACTGAAACCAAGGCTTCAGATATTTTTTATGTCATTGAAAACATCCTCCCTCATGAGATGGCATGCGGAGGAATGCGATGACGACGACATATTAAGACACCCGGCTGATTCTAAAGCATGGAAAACCTTCGATCAACAAAATCCAAATTTTTCTAGTGACTCGCGCAATGTTAGGCTCGGACTAGCAGCTGATGGCTTCAATCCTTTTAGAACAATGAGCATATCTCATAGCACGTGGCCCGTTGTTTTGATGATATACAACTTGCCTCCGTGGATGTGTATGAAACAACCTTATCTTATATTGTCTACGTTGATTGATGGTCCACGCAGCCCAGGAAATAATATTGATGTTTACTTGCAGCCTCTCATTGACGAATTGAAGGAATTGTGGAATGATATCATACTTACTTACGATGCATCGTCTGAAAAAATGTTTTGTATGCGTGCAACATTAATGTGGACAATTAATGACTTTCCTGCGTATGCAAACTTGTCAGGATGGAGTACAAAAGGGAGATTGGTTTGTCCTTGTTTCAACAAGAACACTCGTTCACAGTGGTTAAAGAATGGGAAGAAATTTTGCTATATGGGTCATCGTCGGTGGTTGGATCACAACCATAAATTTAGAAATGATACCGTAGTTGTTGATGGGAAAGTTGAAAGAGAAGTCAAGCCCACTCAAGTATCCCAGGGTGATATCTTGGAGCAATTTGAGGCAATGGAAAGAAATAATGAGAAGGTTCACTCATCGACAACGAATAAGAGAAAAATGAGTATCGACAGTGAAGGGAATTGTGATAGTTCTCTAAATTGGAAGAAAAAAAGCATATTCTTTCAGTTGCCATACTGGAAGGATCACTTGATTCGTCATAATCTTGATGTTATGCATGTAGAGAAAAATGTGTGCGATAACATACTTTGGAAATTGTTAAATGTTGATGGAAAGTCAAAAGATAATATAAAGGCTCGTCGAGACCTTGAGAACATGGGTATTCGAAAAGTATTGCACCCTAAGAGCTTGCCAGATAGCAAAGTATATTTACCACCAGCATGCTGCACAGTGAGTAAAAGTAATAAAGACATATTTTGTAAGGTTTTAAAGAATATCAAAGTCCCAGATGGTTATGCATCTAATATTTCACGGCGTGTAAACATTAAAGGCCAGAATATTTCTGGACTTAAGAGCCACGATAATCATATCATAATGCAACAACTACTCCCGTTAGTAGTACGAAAATCATTGCCTACGAATGTAGCAAAGTCTTTGATCGAATTATGTAATTTTTATCGGCAGCTATGTTCAAAGACAATGACCTTCAAAGATTATGAACATTTGCAAGATCGTGTTGCTCTAACACTCTGTCATCTATAGAAAATATTCCCCCCAAATTTTTTCTATGTTATGGAGCATTTGACAATCAATTTAGCTGAGGAGGCAATCATTGCAGGACCAGTACAATTTCGATGGATGTATCCCATCGAGAGGTATATTTCGTGTATGCATTATGTATGTGTCATCTAAATTAATGCATATAAATACTATAATTTTTTTACAATGACGAACAGGTTTTTAGTCACACTAAAAGAATATGTTCGTAACCGAAGTCGTCCTGAAGGTTCAATTGTTGAAGGATACCTAGCAGAGGAATGTACAACATTTTGTGTGAGGTACCTGGGTGATGTTGAGAGTAAGTTAAATCGACCTTTATGAAATGATGAAGCCGATGAAAACTCAACTTCAATAGGTCGTACAATAGGTAAAGGATTAGCATTTATGCTTGATGACACTTCGTTTTCACAAGCACATCGTTACGTGTTATTCGACTCCACCGCAGTAAAGCCTTTTCGCGAGTAAGATAACACTTGAATGGATTTTAAACTTTATGTAATTAAATATCCCTCTACCTTATACATTTTATACATACATGTTTTACAGGAAACATATAACAATTCTAAAACAGGAGAGACCTTGTGTGGGACTCTACGAAATTAATCGCATTCACAACGAAACGTTTCACAAGTGGTTTGGGGATCATGTAAGTCATCTTTGTATTTATATGTAACCACATTTTAATATGCTAATGACACATTTAATTTTTACACATATATTTTTTATTACTCAATCATATGAAAAAATTAGGTACGGAATCTAAGTGAGGGAAAGGTGTCAAAGGAAGTTACAATTTTGTCTTCAGGCCCCTCCCAATGGGCTAGAAGATATACGGGATATATTGTAAATGGGTTTAGGTTTCGCACAAAGCATCGTGAGAGAAGATTGAATACTCAGAATAGTGGAGTTATGCTTGATGCCACCACCGAAAGTTTTGCAAGTGCAAAGGACAAGCGACCTATTTCCGGGGATGTAACATATTATGGAGTATTAACAGATGTATTTGAATTGCTCTATTCAAATGATTTCAAGTTTGTGCTATTCAAGTGATATTGGGTTGATAGGCATTCGAGGACGACCAAGGATGATTTTGAGTTCACATTAGTGAACTTCAAACATTCACTATACAAGCATAATTGACTGTCAGATGAACCATTTATATTAGCATCTCAGGCCAAATAAATTTGGTATGTGCGAGACCCGATTGAAGAAGATTGGCATGCTGTCGTGAAGTGGACACCGAGAGATTTTTATGACATGTATGGTAAAGATACTTATGGAGATGACACAATAGATGCAGAAGTTGAGCCATACAATATCCAACAATTGGATGACACTCTAATCAACCATGATGGGGATATTACATGGGTTAGGGCTGGTGTGGAGGGAACGACTGTTGACAATATAGTTGACATTGATGGCGGTGATGATATTTGTGTTGATATTAATGAGGATGCTTCTGAGATAGAGACTTATGAAGATGATTCAGAGGCGGGCGAGGAAGCTAATGAGAGTGATATAGATGAAAGTGATGAAAATGAGGAGACCAGTGATGATTATGATACTGACATGGATGAAGATGACAATTGACGCGAATTTTTCAATTATGAATGGTTTTATTTGTAAGTATTCTTAGATGTTCTTAGTTTAATATTTTAAAAATGAAAGGGTTACATATTTGTTAACAATCGTCTACAACTTCTTTATACGGGTTATGATTTTAGGTACCTCCAAGCCTAAAAAGAAGCTTTCCACCATTTTTTTCACACCATTTTTGCCTCCTGTTGATTGAGATTTGCCACTGCAACTGACATAATTGTTCTATTTTCCATAGTAAGACTCTCTTCAAATTCAGTTTTAACTTTTAAAATCTCATCCTCTGCTTCAATAAGATTTTGGAAGATATTCCCAAAAGTCTCCTTCTTCCATATAGAAAGAATTATCTTCAGCATTTTTTGATTATTAGCCAACGCATATATAGTTTTACCTCTGACATCTTGACTAACTTTAAGAACGAAGAGTGTTTCATCCAGAAAATCTGGAAAATAAACCTTTTAGGAGACTCATCCAACACTGTATTTAAGGAGACTAAGAGAACATAATGATCCGAAGCCACTTTGGATAAATGTTCTACTTTTATACCCCTAAGCATATTCTCCCACTCAACATTAGATACTATTATGTATATTCTTTCCCAAATAGAAGCACTCCCACTCTGTTTGTTCCGCCAAATAAACTTTGACCCATAGTAACCCAAGTCAACAAAGTCAGCATTCCCGACACGGTCTAAAAGATCATTGGCAAACACTAGATTGAAGTCATTACCACCAACCTTTTCACTGGTTGTGCTTACAGTGTTAAAGTTCCCTCCCACGACCCATGCTACATTAGTGGCTTCATTGGGTATATAATCCTAATGATAAATTCTCTTATTTATAGTGTATTTTGCATAGACAATAGACATTATGAAATGTTTTTATACGCTTGGGTGATTAACTTGAATTGAGATACATTATTTCATTTTAGAAATGATAGAAGTGTTAATTCCATGAGCGTAAAAGTACCAAATGGAATTTAATACATGTCTTTTTCCAAGTTTACGTCTCATGCTTGTTTTGGACTTATATTGTGTGCCAAAAAGCATTTCTTTAGAGAGCAGGTGTCAATGTTACTCCAGTTGCTTCAAATTGTATACAGCAGGCACGTTTTTAGTTATATATGTTGCCATAAAGTTGAGCACTATTAGATTAGGTTATCCTTAGATGTTATGTTCCTTTCGTTCATAACTTTGTTCTCATAGACCATAGTTTTTGTTTACCCATTTCAATGTATTTATTATGGAGATATTTTATTTCTTACGAAAGGGGGGAATTATATATGTTAGCATGTCAACTTCGCTCTCTCTTTCTATCTCTTTATTAGGAATTTGACAGGTTTTAGTGTTATGTATTTGCATCAAATCCAAATTGTTCAAAGGCACGATTTTGGCATAACACTCGCTCAGTCCATTTTTTTAACTTGGTAATGAATTGGGGAGAGATGAGTGATACCTTATATAAGGAATACAAAGTAAGAAGAATTAATTAGACTCGTTGACTCGGTAAATTGGTGTTGTCTCCGCTGTTTCTCTATCAAATGTAACGAGTCAAATCTAATTGTGTTGATTTCACCAATATATAGGCATGGATGACGGTTTTGGTTTAGTTGGTATCGAAACCAAGTCATCTTGGGTGTATTTGGTATGATTTTGGCCTAACACTCGGTCAGTCCAATTTTTTTCCCGGTATCCAATTCGGGAGAGACGAGTGATACCTTATATAAAGAATAAAAAGTATGAAAAAATAATTAGACTCTTTGGCTCGGTAAATTGGTGTTGTCTCCGCCGTTTCTCTATCAAACGTGGCGAGTCAAGCCTAATTGAGTGGATTTCACTAATATAGGCTTAGGTGACAGTTTTGGTTTAGTTGGTACCGAAAGTTGAAACCAAGCCATCGTGGGTATATTTATCATTGTATCTATGTAACAAAGTAGAGAAGATTTGAATTTGTACGCTCGCAATACTACATATCAAGGTCCCAACTGATGGTAGTGATTTCTAGAGTGTCGGGTAATCATCCATCATTAATTTTATCTGAGAGTGAAGTGTATGAAAGATGAAATAAATCACATGGACTACAAGTTTTGCAAGAAACATAGGAGCTTTATTATTTTTAAAGTACGAAACTCTCATCTATGTATTTTGAAGACCCTTACTAGTCGCTTGTTGTCAATTAAAGCTCCTTGAGATCGGTGTTTGTAACAAGTTACATTGTTCAGGGGAGTTTGTTTTTTGCCTTAAAAATATAGTATAAAGGTGTTTACTGTAAAAAGAAGCAAAGTATTGAGGTGTATTATGTATAAAAACAAAATTCATTTATCTAATTTATCTCTATATTAATCATATGCTACAATTATTTATTCTGGAAACTCCAGATTTGGTTTTGGCCAGTGGAATTCTATGAGAAGATGCTACAATCGAGTCATTGCTTTGAGGAGATACACTATTCATCTAACTGAAAGCAACCTATTTTCTTTCATCCTATGTAATCTAGGAGCTTTATAATACTATGGTATGACCTCTCCATAAATATTAAAAATGTGCATATGTAAGAGTGGGAAAGGGTTGATGATTTCGGGGCACCAAAGCATTGTGGGGCAACTGGTTTTCCCCAGGGTGGTTCGTTTTTACCATTTAATGTTGAAATCAATCATAATTTAGCATTCAACAGGGCTGAATGCTGAATTTTAATGAAACTGAAATGGGTGATGGAGCAGTGTCTACTGATGTAGAGACAGTTTAGGACTATCATGAAAACATGCATGATTGTCATCTTAATAATCTATTTGCAACACCATTCTATTTGAATCTATTTGAAGTGGCAACTCGATAGTGTGCCCGTGAACCAGTTTGTTGCCAATTTTGCAACTGGTGTTGCTTCCATTAACGAGAATGTTCTCCTTTTTCTTCAGCGTACCTATAGCAAATGTCCACAAACGGGAGGTCAGTTTCTAGTTGGGTGATCTTGTTATGATCTATCTACAAAAGGAGGAGAGGCGTCATGGGAAGGGCCACTAGTTACAGATGCGTAGATATGGTCCCTTTCCAATTGACCGGGTGATAGGGGACAATGCTAATGAGATTGGTTTTCTCCCAGAGTTACGGATCTGCAAGACATTTAATGTTGCCTGCTTGTTTCCCTTTTCATTTTTAGCAGCATTCCATAATTGATCGGTTGGCCAGACAGGGTTACATATTTATTAACAATCGTCTACAACTTCTTTATAGAGGTTATGATTTTAGGTAGCGCCAAGCCTAAAAAGAAGCTTTCCACCATTTTCCGCACACCATTTTCGCCTCTTGTTGATTGAGATTTGCCACTGCAACTGACATAATTGTTCTTTTTCCATAGTAAGACTCTCTTCAAATTTAGTTTTAACTTTTAAAATCTCATCCTCTGCTTCAATAAGATTTTGGAAGATATTCCCAAAAGTCTCCTTGTTCCATATAGAAAGAATTGTCTTCAGCATTTTATGATTATTAGCCAACGCATATATAGGTTTACCTCCAACACAGGGCTCCCAATTATTCTTGACTAAATTTAAGAACGAAGAGTGTTTCATCCAGAAAATCTGGAAAATAAACCTTTTAGGAGACTCATCCAACACTGTATTTAAGGAGACTAAGAGAACAGAATGATCTGAAGCCACTTTGGATAATTGTTCTACTTTTATACCCCTAAGCATATTCTGCCACTCAACATTAGCTACTATTATGTATATTCTTCCCCAAATAGAAGCACTCCCACTCCGGTTTTTCCACCAAGTAAACTTTGACCCATAGTAACCAAATTCAACTAAGTCAGCATTCCCGACACGGTCTAAAAGATCATTGGCAAACACTAGATTGAAGTCATTACCACCAACCTTTTCATTGGTTGTGGTTACAGTGTTAAAGTCCCTTCCCACGACCCATGCTACATTAGTGGCTTCATTGGGTATATAATCCCAAAGATAAATTCTATTATTTCTTGTGTATTTTTCAAAGACAATAGACATTTTGAAATGTTTTATACGCTTGGGTGATGCACTTGAATTGAGATACATTATTCCATTTTATAAATGATAGAACAGTTAATTCCATCAGCGTAAAAGTACCAAATGGAATTTACTACATGTCTTTTTCCATGTTTACGTCTCATGCTTGTTTTTGACTTATATTGTGTGCCAAAAAGCTTTTCTTTAGAGAGCAGGTGTCAATGTTATTCCAGTTGCTTCAAATTATTTACAGCAGGCACATTTTTAGATATATATGTTGCCATAAAGTTGAGCACTCTTAGATTAGGTTATCCTTAGATGTTCTGTTCCTTTCGTTCATAACTTTGTTCTCATAGACCATAGTTTTTGTTTACCCATTTCAATGTATTTATTTTGGAGATATTTTATTTCTTACGAAAGGGGGGAATTATATATGTTAGCATGTCAACTTCGATCTCTCTTTCTATCTCTTTATTAGGAATTTGGCAGGTTTTAGTGTTGTGTATTTGCATCAAATCCAAATTGTTCAGAGGCACGATTTTGGCCTAACACTCGCTCAGTCCAAATTTTTACTGGGTAATGAATTGGGGAGAGATGAGTGATACCTTATATAAAGAATACAAAGTAAGAAGAATTAATTAGACTCGTTGACTCGGTAAATTGGTGTTGTCTCCGTCGTTTCTCTATCAAATGTAACGAGTCAAGTCTAATTGTGTGGATTTCACCAATATAGGCATGGATGATGGTTTTGGTTTAGTTGGTACCGAAACCAAGTCATCTTTGGTGTATTTGGTATGATTTTGGCCTAACACTCGATCAGTCCAATTTTTTTCCCGGTATCCAATTCGGGAGAGATGAGTGATACCTTATATAAAGAATAAAAAGTATGAAAAAATAATTAGACTCTTTGGCTCGGTAAATTGGTGTTGTCTCCACCGTTTCTCTATCAAACGTGGCGAGTCAAGACTAATTGAGTGGATTTCACTAATAGAGGCTTAGGTGATAGTTTTGGTTTAGTTGGTACCGAAAGTTGAAACCTAGCCATCGTGGGTGTATTTATCATTGTATCTATGTAACAAAGTAGAGAACATTTGAATTTGTACGCTCGCAATACTACATATCAAGGTCCCAACTGATGGTAGTGATTTCTAGAGTGTTGGGTAAGCATCCATCATTAATTTTATCTGAGAGTGAAGTGTATAAAAGATGAAACAAATCACATAGACTACAAGTTTTGCAAGAAACATAGGAGCTTTATTATTTTTAAAGCACGAAACTCTCATCTATGTATTTTGAAGACCTTTACTTGTCGCTTATTGTCAATTAAAGCTCCTTGAGATCGGTGTTTGTAACAAGTTACATTGTTCAGGGGAGTTTGTTTTTTGCCTTAAAAATATAGTATAAGGGTGTTTACTGTAAAAAGAAGCAATGTATTGAGGTGTATTAAGCATAGAAACAAAATTCATTTATCTAATTTATCTCTATATTAATCATATGCTACAATTATTTATTCTGGAAAGTCCAGATTTGGTTTTGGCCAGTGGAATTCTATGAGAAGATGCTACAATCGAGTCATTGCTTTGAGGAGATACACTATTCATCTAACTGAAAGCAACCTATTTTCTTTCATCCTATGTAATCTAGGAGCTTTATAATACTATGGTATGACCTCTCCATAAATATTAAAAATGTGCATATGTAAGAGTGGGAAAGGGTTGTTGATTTCGAGGCACCAAATCATTTTGGGGCAACTGGTTTTCCCCAGGGTGGTTCGTTTTTACCATTTAATGTTGAAATCAATCATAATTTAGCATTCAACAGGGCTGAATGCTGAATTTTAATGAAACTGAAATGGGTGATGGGGCAGTGTCTACTGATGTAGAGACAGTTGAGGACTATCATGAAAACATGCATGATTATCATCTTAAGAATCTATTTACAACACCATTCTGTTTGAATCTATTTGCAGTGGCAACTCGATAGTGTGCCCGTGAACCAGTTTGTTGCCAATTTTGCGACTTGTGTTGCTTCCATTAACGAGAACGTTCTCCTTTTTCTTCAGCGTACCTATAGCAAATGTCCACAAACGGGAGGTCAGTTTCTAGTTGGGTGATCTTGTTATGATCTATCTACAAAAGGAGGTGAGGCGTCATGGGAAGGGCCACTAGTTACAGATGCGTAGATATGGACCCTTTCCAATTGACCGGGTGATAGGTGACAATGCTAATGAGATTGGTTTTCTCCCAGAGTTACGGATCTGCAAGACATTTAATGTTGCCTGCTTGTTTCCCTTTTCATTTTTAGCAGCATTCCATAATTGATCGGTTGGCCAGACAGGGTTACATATTTGTTAACAATCGTCTACAACTTCTTTATAGAGGTTATGATTTTAGGTATCGCCAAGCCTAAAAAGAAGCTTTCCACCATTTTCCGCACACCATTTTCGCCTCTTGTTGATTGAGATTTGCCACTGCAACTGACATAATTGTTCTATTTTCCATAGTAAGACTCTCTTCAAATTCAGTTTTAACTTTTAAAATCTCATCCTCTGCTTCAATAAGATTTTGGAAGATATTCCCAAAAGTCTCCTTGTTCCATATAGAAAGAATTGTCTTCAGCATTTTATGATTATTAGCCAACGCATATATAGGTTTACCTCCAACACAGGGCTCCCAATTATTCTTGACTAACTTTAAGAACGAAGAGTGTTTCATCCAGAAAATATTTAAAATAAACCTTTTAGGAGACTCATCCAACACTGTATTTAAGGAGACTAAGAGAACAGAATGATCCGAAGCCACTTTGGATAAATGTTCTACTTTTATACCCCTAAGCATATTCTGCCACTCAACATTAGCTACTATTATGTATATTCTTTCCCAAATAGAAGCACTCCCACTCCGGTTTTTCCACCAAGTAAACTTTGACACATAGTAACCAAATTCACCTAAGTCAGCATTCCCGACACGGTCTAAAAGATCATTGGCAAACACTGGATTGAAGTCATTACCACCAACCTTTTCATTGGTTGTGGTTACAGTGTTAAAGTCCCCTCCCACGACCCATGCTACATTAGTGGCTTCATTGGGTATATAATCTGAAAGATAAATTCTATTATTTCTTGTGTATTTTTCATAGACAATAGATATTTTGAAATGCTTTATACGCTTGGGTGATGCACTTGAATTGAGATACATTATTCCATTTTATAAATGATAGAACTGTTAATTCCATCAGCGTAAAAGTACCAAATGGAATTTACTACATGTATTTTTCCAAGTTTACGTCACATGCTTGTTTTGGACTTATATTGTGTGCCAAAAAGCATTTCTTTAGAGAGCAGGTGTCAATGTTATTCCAGTTGCTTCAAATTGTTTACAACAGGCACATTTTTAGTTATATATGTTGCCATAAAGTTGAGCACTCTTAGATTAGGTTATCCTTAGATGTTTTGTTCCTTTCGTTCATAATTTTGTTCTCATAGACCATAGTTTTTGTTTACCCATTTCAATGTATTTATTATGGAGATATTTTATTTCTTACGAAAGGGGGGAATTATATATGTTTGCATGTCAACTTCGATCTCTCTTTCTATCTCTTTAGTAGGAATTTGGCAGGTTTTAGTGTTGTGTATTTGCATCAAATCCAAATTGTTCAGAGGCACGATTTTGGCCTAACACTCGCTCAGTCCAAATTTTTACTGGGTAATGAATTGGGGAGAGATGAGTGATACCTTATATAAAGAATACAAAGTAAGAAGAATTAATTAGACTCGTTGACTCTGTAAATTGGTGTTGTCTCCGTCGTTTCTCTATCAAATGTAACGAGTCAAGTCTAATTGTGTGGATTTCACCAATATAGGCATGGATGACGGTTTTGGTTTAGTTGGTACCGAAACCAAGTCATCTTTGGTGTATTTGGTATGATTTTAGCCTAACACTCGGTTAGTCCAATTTTTTTCCCGGTATCCAATTCGGGAGAGATGAGTGATACCTTATATAAAGAATAAAAAGTATGAAAAAATAATTAGACTCTTTGGCTCTGTAAATTGGTGTTGTCTCCACCGTTTCTCTATCAAACGTGGCGAGTCAAGTCTAATTGAGTGGATTTCACTAATATAGGCTTAGGTGACAGTTTTGGTTTAGTTGGTACCGAAAGTTGAAACCTAGCCATCGTGGGTGTATTTATCATTGTATCTATGTAACAAAGTAGAGAACTTTTGAATTTGTACGCTCGCAATACTACATATCAAGGTCCCAACTGATGGTAGTGATTTCTAGAGTGTTGGGTAAGCATCCATCATTAATTTTATCTGAGAGTGAAGTGTATAAAAGATGAAACAAATCACATAGACTACAAGTTTTGCAAGAAACATAGGAGCTTTATTATTTTTAAAACACGAAACTCTCATCTATGTATTTTGAAGACCCTTACTTGTCGCTTATTGTTAATTAAAGCTCCTTGAGATCGGTGTTTGTAACAAGTTACATTGTTCAGGGGAGTTTGTTTTTTGCCTTAAAAATATAGTATAAGGGTGTTTACTGTAAAAAGAAGCAATGTATTGAGGTGTATTATGCATAGAAACAAAATTCATTTATCTAATTTATCTCTATATTAATCATATGCTACAATTATTTATTCTGGAAACTCCAGATTTGGTTTTGGCCAGTGGAATTCTATGAGAAGATGCTACAATCGAGTCATTGCTTTGAGGAGATACACTATTCATCTAACTGAAAGCAACCTATTTTCTTTCATCCTATGTAATCTAGGAGCTTTATAATACTATGGTATGACCTCTCCATAAATATTAAAAATGTGCATATGTAAGAGTGGGAAAGGGTTGTTGATTTCGAGGCACCAAATCATTTTGGGGCAGCTGGTTTTCCCCAGGGTGGTTCGTTTTTACCATTTAATGTTGAAATCAATCATAATTTAGCATTCAACAGGGCTGAATGCTGAATTTTAATGAAACTGAAATGGGTGATGGGGCAGTGTCTACTGATGTAGAGACAGTTGAGGACTATCATGAAAACATGCATGATTATCATCTTAAGAATCTATTTACAACACCATTCTGTTTGAATCTATTTGCAGTGGCAAATCGATAGTGTGCCCGTGAACCAGTTTGTTGCCAATTTTGCGACTGGTGTTGCTTCCATTAACGAGAACGTTCTCCTTTTTCTTCAGCGTACCTATAGCAAATGTCCACAAACGGGAGGTCAGTTTCTAGTTGGGTGATCTTGTTATGATCTATCTACAAAAGGAGGTGAGGCGTCATGGGAAGGGCCACTAGTTACAGATGCGTAGATATGGACCCTTTCCAATTGACCGGGTGATAGGGGACAATGCTAATGAGATTGGTTTTCTCCCAGAGTTACGGATCTGCAAGACATTTAATGTTGCCTGCTTGTTTCCCTTTTCATTTTTAGCAGCATTCCATAATTGATCGGTTGGCCAGACAGGGTTACATATTTGTTAACAATCGTCTACAACTTCTTTATAGAGGTTATGATTTTAGGTAGCGCCAAGACTAAAAAGAAGCTTTCCACCATTTTCCGCACACCATTTTCGCCTCTTGTTGATTGAGATTTGCCACTGCAACTGACATAATTGTTCTATTTTCCATAGTAAGACTCTCTTCAAATTCAGTTTTAACTTTTAAAATCTCATCCTCTGCTTCAATAAGATTTTGGAAGATATTCCCAAAAGTCTCCTTGTTCCATATAGAAAGAATTGTCTTCAGCATTTTATGATTATTAGCCAACGCATATATAGGTTTACCTCCAACACAGGGCTCCCAATTATTCTTGACTAACTTTAAGAATGAAGAGTGTTTCATCCAGAAAATCTGGAAAATAAACCTTTTAGGAGACTCATCCAACACTGTATTTACGGAGACTAAGAGAACAGAATGATCCGAAGCCACTTTGGATAAATGTTCTACTTTTATACCCCTAAGCATATTCTGCCACTCAACATTAGCTACTATTATGTATATTCTTTCCCAAATAGAAGCACTCCCACTCCGGTTTTTCCACCAAGTAAACTTTGACCCATAGTAACCAAATTCAACTAAGTCAGCATTCCCGACACGGTCTAAAAGATCATTGGCAAACACTGGATTGAAGTCATTACCACCAACCTTTTCATTGGTTGTGGTTACAGTGTTAAAGTCCCCTCCCACGACCCATGCTACATTAGTGGCTTCATTGGGTATATAATCCGAAAGATAAATTCTATTATTTCTTGTGTATTTTTCATAGACAATAGACATTTTGAAATGTTTTATACGCTTGGGTGATGCACTTGAATTGAGATACATTATTCCATTTTATAAATGATAGAACAGTTAATTCCATCAGCGTAAAAGTACCAAATGGAATTTACTACATGTCTTTTTCCAAGTTTACGTCTCATGCTTATCTTGGACTTATATTGTTTGCCAAAAAGCATTTCTTTAGAGAGCAGGTGTCAATGTTATTCCAGTTGCTTCAAATTGTTTACAGCAGGCACATTTTTAGTTATATATGTTGCCATAAAGTTGAGCACTCTTAGATTAGGTTATCCTTAGATGTTCTGTTCCTTTCGTTCATAATTTTGTTCTCATAGACCATAGTTTTTGTTTACCCATTTCAATGTATTTATTATGGAGATTTTTATTTCTTACGAAAGGGGGGAATTATATATGTTAGCATGTCAACTTCGATCTCTCTTTCTATCTCTTTATTAGGAATTTGGCAGGTTTTAGTGTTGTGTATTTGCATCAAATCCAAATTGTTCAGAGGCACGATTTTGGCCTAACACTCGCTCAGTCCAAATTTTTACTGGGTAATGAATTGGGGAGAGATGAGTGATACCTTATATAAAGAATACAAAGTAAGAAGAATTAATTAGACTCGTTGACTCGGTAAATTGGTGTTGTCTCCGTCGTTTCTCTATCAAATGTAACGAGTCAAGTCTAATTGTGTGGATTTCACCAATATAGGCATGGATGACGGTTTTGGTTTAGTTGGTACCGAAACCAAGTCATCTTTGGTGTATTTGGTATGATTTTGGCCTAACACTCGGTCAGTCCAATTTTTTTCCCGGTATCCAATTCGGGAGAGATGAGTGATACCTTATATAAAGAATAAAAAGTATGAAAAAATAATTAGACTCTTTGGCTCTGTAAATTGGTGTTGTCTCCACCGTTTCTCTATCAAACGTGGCGAGTCAAGACTAATTGAGTGGATTTCACTAATATAGGCTTAGGTGACAGTTTTGGTTTAGTTGGTACCGAAAGTTGAAACCTAGCCATCGTGGGTGTATTTATCATTGTATCTATGTAACAAAGTAGAGAACATTTGAATTTGTACGCTCGCAATACTACATATCAAGGTCCCAACTGATGGTAGTGATTTCTAGAGTGTTGGGTAAGCATCCATCATTAATTTTATCTGAGAGTGAAGTGTATAAAAGATGAAACAAATCACATAGACTACAAGTTTTGCAAGAAACATAGGAGCTTTATTATTTTTAAAGCACGAAACTCTCATCTATGTATTCTGAAGACCCTTACTTGTCGCTTATTGTCAATTAAAGCTCCTTGAGATCGGTGTTTGTAACAAGTTACATTGTTCAGGGGAGTTTGTTTTTTGCCTTAAAAATATAGTATAAGGGTGTTTACTGTAAAAAGAAGCAATGTATTGAGGTGTATTATGTATAGAAACAAAATTCATTTATCTAATTTATCTCTATATTAATCATATGCTACAATTATTTATTCTGGAAACTCCAGATTTGGTTTTGGCCAGTGGAATTCTATGAGAAGATGCAACAATCGAGTCATTGCTTTGAGGAGATACAATATTCATCTAACTGAAAGCAACCTATTTTCTTTCATCCTATGTAATCTAGGAGATTTATAATACTATGGTATGACCTCTCCATAAATATTAAAAATGTGCATAGGTAAGAGTGGGAAAGGGTTGTTGATTTCGGGGCACCAAATCATTTTGGGGCAACTGGTTTTCCCCAGGGTGGTTCGTTTTTACCATTTAATGTTGAAATCAATCATAATTTAGAATTCAACAGGGCTGAATGCTGAATTTTAATGAAACTGAAATGGGTGATGGGGCAGTGTCTACTGATGTAGAGACAGTTGAGGACTATCATGAAAACATGCATGATTATCATCTTAAGAATCTATTTACGACATCATTCTGTTTGAATCTATTTGCAGTGGCAACTCGATAGTGTGCCCGTGAACCAGTTTGTTGCCAATTTTGCGACTGGTGTTGCTTCCATTAACGAGAACGTTCTCCTTTTTCTTCAGCGTACCTATAGCAAATGTCCACAAACGGGAGGTCAGTTTATAGTTGGGTGATCTTGTTATGATCTATGTACAAAAGGAGGTGAGGCGTCATGGGAAGGGCCACTAGTTACAGATGCGTAGATATGGACCCTTTCGAATTGACCGGGTGATAGGGGACAAGGCTAATGAGATTGGTTTTCTCCCAGAGTTACGGATCTGCAAGACATTTAATGTTGCCTGCTTGTTTCCCTTTTCATTTTTAGCAGCATTCCATAATTGATCGGTTGGCCAGACAGGGTTACATATTTGTTAACAATCGTCTACAACTTCTTTATAGAGTTTATGATTTTAGGTAGCGCCAAGCCTAAAAAGAAGCTTTCCACCATTTTCCTCACACCATTTTCGCCTCCTGTTCATTGAGATTTTCCACTGCAACTGACATAATTGTTCTATTTTCCATAGTAAGACTCTCTTCAAATTCAGTTTTAACTTTTAAAATCTCATCCTCTGCTTCAATAAGATTTTGGAAGATATTCCCAAAAGTCTCCTTGTTCCATATAGAAAGAATTGTCTTCAGCATTTTATGATTATAAGCCAACGCATATATAGGTTTACCTCCAACACAGGGCTCCCAATTATTCTTGACTAACTTTAAGAACGAAGAGTGTTTCATCCAAAAAATCTGGAAAATAAACCTTTTAGGAGACTCATCCAACACTGTATTTAAGGAGACTAAGAGAACAGAATGATCCGAAGCCACTTTGGATAAATGTTCTACTTTTATACCCCTAAGCATATTCTGCCACTCAACATTAGCTACTATTATGTATATTCTTTCCCAAATAGAAGCACTCCCACTCCGGTTTTTCCACTAAGTAAACTTTGACCCATAGTAACCAAATTCAACTAAGTCAGCATTCCCGACACGGTCTAAAAGATCATTGGCAAACACTATATTGAAGTCATTACCACCAACCTTTTCATTGGTTGTGGTTACAGTGTTAAAGTCCCCTCCCACGACCCATGCTACATTAGTGGCTTCATTGGGTATATAATCCCAAAGATAAATTCTCTTATTTCTAGTGTATTTTTCATAGACAATTGATATTTTGAAATATTCTATACGCTTGGGTGATGCACTTGAATTGAGATACATTATTCCTTTTAGAAATGATAGAACAGTTAATTCCATCAGCGTAAAAGTACCAAATGGAATTTACTACATGTCTTTTTCCAAGTTTATGTCTCATGCTTGTTTTGGACTTATATTGTGTGCCAAAAAGCATTTCTTTAGAGAGCAGGTGTCAATGTTATTCCAGTTGCTTCAAATTGTTTATAGCAGGCACGTTTTTAGTTATATATGTTGCCATAAAGTTGAGCACTCTTAGATTAGGTTATCCTTAGATGTTCTGTTCCTTTCGTTCATAACTTTGTTCTCATAGACCATAGTTTTTGTTTACCCATTTCAATGTATTTATTATGGAGATATATTATTTCTTACGAAAGGGGGGAATTATATATGTTAGCATGTCAACTTCGATCTCTCTTTTTATCTCTTTATTAGGAATTTGGCAGGTTTTAGGGTTGTGTATTTGCATCAAATCCAAATTGTTCAGAGGGACGATTTTGGCCTAACACTCGCTCATCCAAATTTTTACTGGGTAATGAATTGGGGAGAGATGAGTGATACCTTATATAAAGAATACAAAGTAAGAAAAATTAATTAGACTCGTTGACTCGGTAAATTGGTGTTGTCTCCATCGTTTCTCTATAAAATGTAACGAGTGAAGTCTAATTGTGTGGATTTCACCAATATAGGCATGGCTGACGGTTTTGGTTTAGTTGGTACCGAAACCAAGTCATCTTTGGTGTATTTGGTATGATTTTGGCCTAACACTCGATCAGTCCAATTTTTTTCCCGGCATCCAATTCAGGAGAGATGAGTGATACCTTATATAAAGAATAAAAAGTATGAAAAAATAATTAGACTCTTTGGCTCAGTAAATTGGTGTTGTCTCCACCGTTTCTCTATCAAACGTGGCGAGTCAAGCCTAATTGAGTGGATTTCACTAATATAGGCTTAGCTGACAGTTTTGGTTTAGTTGGTACCGAAAGTTGAAACCAAGCCATCGTGGGTGTATTTATCATTGTATCTATGTAACAAAGTAGAGAACATTTTAATTTGTATGCTCGCAATACTACATATCAAGGTCCCAACTAATGGTAGTGATTTCTAGAGTGTTGGGTAAGCATCCATCATTAATTATATCTGAGAGTGAAGTGTATAAAAGATGAAACAAATCACATAGACTACAAGTTTTGCAAGAAACATAGGAGCTTTATTATTTTTAAAGTACGAAACTCTCATCTATGTATTTTGAAGACCCTTACTTGTCGCTTATTGTCAATTAAAGCTCCTTGAGATCGGTGTTTGTAACAAGTTACATTGTTCAGGGGAGTTTGTTTTTTGCCTTAAAAATATAGTATAAGGGTGTTTACTGTAAAAAGAAGCAATGTATTGCGGTGTATTATGTATAGAAACAAAATTCATTTATCTAATTTATCTCTATATTAATCATATGCTACAATTATTTATTCTGGAAACTCCAGATTTGGTTTTGGCCAGTGGAATTCTATGAGAAGATGCTACAATCGAGTCATTGCTTTGAGGAGATACACTATTCATCAAACTGAAAGCAACCTATTTTCTTTCATCCTATGAAATCTAAGAGCTTTATAATACTATGGTATGACCTCTCCATAAATATTAAAAATGTGCATATGTAAGAGAAGGGCCGTTGATGTCGGGGCACCAAAGCATTTTGGGGCAACTGGTTTTCCCCAGGGTTGTTCGTTTTTACCATTTGATGTTGAAATCAATCATAATTTAACATTCCACATGGCTGAATGCTGAATTTTAATGAAACTGAAATGCGTGATGGAGCAGTGTCTACTGATGTAGAGACAGTTGAGGACTATCATGAAAGCATGCATGATTATCATCTTAAGAATCTGTTTGCAACACCATTCTGTTTGAATCTGTTTGCAGTGGCAACTCGATAGTGTGCCCGTGAACCAGTTTGCTTCCAATTTTGCGACTGGTGTTGCTTCCATTAATGAAAACGTTCTCCTTTTTCATCAGTGTAGCTATAGCAAATGTCCACAAATGGGAGGTCAGTTTCTAGTCGGGTGATCTTGTTATGATCTATCTACAAAAGGAGGAGAGGCGTCATGGGAAGGGCCACAAGTTACAGATGCGTAGATATAGTCCCTTTCCAGTTGACCGGGTGATAGGGGACAATGCTAATGAGATTGGTTTTCTCCCAGAGTTCTGGATCTGCAGGACATTTAATGTTGCCTGCTTGTTCCCCTTTTCATTTTCAGCAGCATTCCATAAATTCCACTACCGACAGATCCCAGCCAGCGTGTTCGGTCCCATGTCAATCGAGTTGAGGCAGTCTCATGATAGGAAGACTTTTCAGACACCGTTTGGGCCTTCCACGCGTTACCTGATCCTTTGGCACGACCCTATTGCATATGAGGATACTTGGACTACTGAGGCTACCTTTTCAGCATATCGATCCTGAGTGCTATCGTCATCATATCATGAGCTCAAGGGGGAGAGTGATGTGACGGGGTTCATATGGGGGTGGACCTTTTTTCCTATATTCGATTAATTTGTTTATTGTACTTTTATATCTTTAGAGTTGGTGCTTATCTAGGGATCTTCATTTTATTCATTCTATTCTATTATAATGAGAAGTTAGAGATATATTGTGTTTACATTAGAATCAGTAAGTACTTGTAAACTCAACTACTTAGATATTTTGCCTTTATGCTGAAAAAATTGTGTTCGAATCTCACTGTAATCCCTTTATCATAAAAAAATATTCGAATAAAAACTATGAAGCATTGACACTCTCCCGGAGGCGACGAATCTTGTTTGACACGTGTCGGACACACTCCACGCTCCGACACGCGAATCTACCGACACGCTGGGGGACACGCAAATCAGGATACGTGGGGGAAATTTAGAATTCTGGAAACTTTATAATGTGGTCAAAATTATTAAAACTAACTAAATGACATAACAAAAAAAACAAAAAAGAAACAAAAGTTACCTAAATGCCCTTTAGTGAAAAGTCAATTTGTCCTTCTACTGAAATCCAAATGACCTCATTCAAGATCATTAGAAAGCTTAGACATAGACTTTCCAAACATCTATGTCATGCAATATAATTCTTAGAACAATGAAAATTGTATAAGTTTAAAATTACATAAAAAATTCGGGCAGATTGTCATCATAGATTTATCAATTAAACCCTAAGTTATTCAAGATTCATGTTCTTCAACCAATAACCCAATAATATTCCATATTTATGTGTCTTAAAAATCCAATTTCGAAATACATTCTGATTGCAACAATCAAAAATGATTTTACTTCATCAATTGATCATATAAACTACACATGATATGAATTTTATAAAAAAACACCATTTACATGTGAGAACCATTACCAAATTTTTTTTTGTTATACACCTACCATGATATGAACTTGAATACACCTCAATTTGACTTAAATCAAATAAATTACTTTCCTTGTAATTTTCTTAGTGTCGGATTTATGTCTTGTGTGTGTTTATTTGATGTTAGCATCCTTGAATTCCTCCCAAATTAGCCTCTTCTAGCTTTCTCCTTTAATTTCTTCACTTTTTCCTCTCTCCCTTATCTCTTACCGTGTAGAATAATTGTTATGAATGACTTACATATCTAACTGTTATGTTTCCATTCATTAATACCGAAATTAGATTATTAGCCTACATTAAAATGACCAAAATACCCATAATTGAACTCGGGCTAGTCTTGAAAGCCCCCAAAGCCTATTTACTACCCCGAGTATTTAATTCTGACTATTTCGACCTATATCGGATCAACCATGTACTCGAAATCACCATTGTGGTCACTAAATATAATTATCCTATTTCAAACCAAAAATAGCCCGCACAAATGCCTCGGTGGCGACACGATCAATTATCGTCATTTCAACTCACATACGATGCACTATAATTGACTTAATTAAAAATTACATAAACACGCTAGTAAATTTAACAGATATGTATTAATCTTATTTGTGCAGCCGCCTAATTAAATACAGGGTAATCATTCCTTTATTAAGTAAAGTTGAAGTGACCGGTTGGTTCATTCTTAGCATCACTGTCTCAAAAATATTTTTTCTTTATTTATCACCTAATAAATAATTAAGCTAAGTGCCATAACTTTTAATATTAATTATTCTCAAATACTCCATTAATAAGCTTCCATTCGTTAAGATACAAGTTATTTACATTCCACATAAATATAATAAATATTGGACATGAACCAACTAATGAAATAAATAAGACTAGGTAAAACATTACAGTTTAAAGTCTAAAACCAACAAATCATAAAATCCTCAAGTGTGACATAAGTAAACTACTAAAATGAATTGAGTACAATCTTAAATAAAACAAGTGAGAATGGGTGAAACATGCCCTAAGAGAAATTTTTGAATAAGATTGAAGAAAATGATAGAGGCATCTAAATACAAGGACCTTCAATTCCGACAACCACTCAGGTTGCTAAAAGATCCACGCGTCTAATCCTGGTAATGTAACACCCCGCCTAATTAAATAATGGGTGGCCAGTCCCATACCAAATTAAAATAGAATATACAGTTGGCTCATTCTTAGCATCATGGTCGAAAACATTAACTAATCACCCAATACCCAATTAAGCTAGTGTTAAAAACTTTCCAAATTTTAATTCAACAAAATTCCATTTTTAGTTTACAAATAACACTACACATATTATTCTACAATACATATACACAAAATAATTTAAATGCAATTGGAATAACGATTCCCACATAATAATCCAATACAGTAATCCCAACAATAGTAAATGTATTAACATGACACAAATACAAGAGTATTTGACTCCGATAGAAAAGATATAACTGAATTTCTTTGGGCGACATGCCCTAACTAAAAGAATACTGTGAATCAAATGAAGATAGACATCTAAGCAATACTCCATAGCTCCATATCTCTTCATAATCCTCTAAGGTTAGCGTCCCTTCTGTTGGACACCTGATATAGAAGATACAATAGAAAAGATAATATGCAAGGAAACGCGTCAGAGCCCGATGTGAAAATGATTTTAAAAACAGCAAGTATTTAATAAGTGCAATAAAGAATTTATTATGTAAATGTTATTATCCAACTCTCACTTGCTATTCTCACCTCTCATCTAGAGTGCACACTTAATGTTTCCTATTAACCTCCTAGTTAATGGTTCCTCTTAACTAGTTTCCATAATATGATTTCATCCCATCTCATAACCCCGTATGTCCCATACCATACGTCATACAATCATTCATATACTTTTCTCATTAACATGAATTAAGCTCTTCAATAAATATTCATTAACTTATTTAAATTATTTTCTCAATTCACCGTCATCTACAATTATTACACAATAGATAATTTAAACACTATATACACATTCATAAAATTCATTATATATATATATATATATATATATATACATATATAATACGGAACCACGAGTCATAGATGTGGTGCAATACATTACTCTGCTATCATGTCCCAATATCGTTGGTCGCTGAATAGGGGACTCATGGTTCGGTAAGGATTCCTCGAACCACAAACATCAACACAATAATTGGAGGGGAACATAGTTCTCGTATGCATGGGTCACGCACATACCTACGTACCCACAGTCAACGGGCTTATCAACTCCCCGATAAGTCTTTCATAGACCTATGTTCTCGAGCGACAAATCAAAGATCCCATGGATTCATCTGGATATGAGTTCCCTCACGAGCAAACCTCCCATCGATAGCAAGTAAGCTAGGTATGTCATACACATAAATCATCAATCAATCAAATAGGCATTATCATCTAAATATATAATATCAACAAGGTACTCACATTACCCTAAGATAGTTCCCAAACGAAGCATTATATCTCTTAAATCCTATGTATTAAAATATTAAAACTTTACTTCTTAATTTAATTATCCCCGAGCCTCACTCATTACTCAAGGTTCAAATAGGTTTTTCCTCAACATTTTATTCAGTAAGAAATCACTAATATCCTACTGGTCCACATCATCTTATCTCCCGAATTACCACGAATTAAACTCCCCTTTAATTAGGGTTAAACCCGATTGTTTCTAATCTCTTATAAACACATCCTCTATCCACTAGGATTGAATTTAATCATCACATGTCTCATAGTCTATACTGTTTCATTCACACTATATGATATATCAACAAAATCAACATCCTCGCATCCTATAACATCTCTCCACTCCCGACGTCATTAAGGTTCATGCGCGGAGCGTATCGCAAAGAGAAATCCAAATAAGAACCCCTCCAATACACTACTGCTCAACTTTGTCGATCGTGGAGGTCCGTCAACTTTAAATACGCAACCGGAATAACCTCATCCCCTCTTTCAACCAAATGTGGTCGGAACTCCCATCTATATCCAAGAGTCATCCCACTAAGTGCTTGTACTACACTTAGTCCTTTTGAAATAAAAAATGAGCTTAAACTCACTCATTGATGTTCAAATTGTAACCCAAAGGCTACCCAGGTGTTATATTAAATCTCCCCTACTGGAACTATCCTTAATCCTCATGCATACAAATTAGAATCCAACACATATATATATATCGACCGAAATTTCTTTTAATTTAATTATCATAATTCTAATCAATTAAATCCCAATCATATTAATTCAATTCTTATCTAGGGCTTACTAATCTTCTCTAAGTCCCATAATATCTAATTAATAATCACCAAAGATTTAGAAAAGGTTTTGGATACGAAAAAGCATTAAAAAGAAACAACTATAGGAATTATGGGGAGGTCGATCGATCGAAGGTAGGGGGTCGATCCATCGATCGCCCAGATACCAGCGTAGTTATTCTGCATTTCTTCTACTATAGGTTTCATCATTTTTAATCATTCAAACCTTCACATTAACTACCCAAATTCCTTATAAACCTTACTACATGATATAGCAACATATGTGAATCATTTCTAATGCTCTAAACATCCTAGAATCATCAAGAGTTTGGATTAAAAGCATATATTTATCCTCCTTTTCAAGAAAATTATAAACATGATATCCTCAAGAACACAACATTGATTCTCATAATTTCTTCAACAAATTTATGATTATTTCGTGGATTACTATCTACCTACAACATGAGTTTAATTCCTATAAACTTCCATTTTACAAAAATCCATTAACATCTCTTCATTATCTCCAAACATGTAAAAAATCTCATCTTTTTATAACTATCCTAACATGGACAATATACAAACATAGATTGCAATTATCAAACACTTGCCTCTAATGAAGATATGATCATTTGGAGTTGAATAACACAGGTGGTTCTCCCTTTCCACAGTCAACTTTCGGTGGTGGTTGGTGGTTGGTGGTGGTGACCTTTGGTCTTTGGTTCTCCTCCTTTCCAAGCAAGCTCTCTCTTCCTAAGCAACCATTCACTCTCTCTAAGAAGATGAACTTTTAATTTTTTGTAGAAGAGATGAATGAACCCACGTTCAACTAATCTCCAAATACTTATAATAGGACAAATCTGAAATCACTATTCATCCCCCTTGTAAAAATGACTAAAATACCCTTTTGGGTTGTCTCTTCATTTCCAAATGACCCGAGACCCAAAACCAACATCCAAATAGACATTTTTGACTATTTCAACCTTTCCGAACGCAACGACACAGTTGAAATGTCTATAAGTCGATAGAAAAATAAGTTTCCTTTTTAATTTAATAAATTAGTCCCAACATGTCCCATACCGCGTCCGACTAAAACTTCAAATTACTAAATTAACAACTCACAGAAATATCAATAGCATCAAATTCATATATCACCTAAATATCTTTAAGTAATATTCAGAATCATTCATTTTAATATCCACAATTAGGATAAAACCCAAATGAATTAATTAATAATAAAATCCAATTAATCCATTAATTTAAAATATAACCCATTTTAAAAGTCATTAAAATTACGGGGTATTACAGGTAACCCTATGGATAAGCACCTGATAATATATATATATATATATATATATATATATATATATATATATATATAAAAAGAGAGAAGAATAGCAAGAGACGGCTCAGAGCCCGAGTTGTTAAAATATTTGTTTTAGCAAGTACTTAAAACTACAATAATGCAAGTATTATGTGCATGATAGTTTCAAACTCTCACATGAGATTCACACCTCTCCACTATTCTACATGCCTAATGTACATCTATTCCAACCTAGTTATCTATAATGCTCCCAACTAGGTAATAGATATAAACTTTTAATTATATTTCGCAAGGGTATTATGACACCTCGACTAATTAAATACCGAGTGGCTACTCCTTTATTCAAATTGATACAAAATGTTAAGTTTCTTCAGTTCATAGAATCACTGTCGAAAATATCTTTTTTTTTAACAATTACCAGCCACCTAATATTTCAAACGAGAGTTGTCAAATTTTATTTAAATTAGATTAACATGCAACCAATTAAATTATTAACTATTGATACCAAAATCACATCATAGTCACAACGGAATATAAATGGAATAATAAATGAGTCTGGAGTAACACTACTCTAAATAACACAAATACTGAATAAAACCAAATACAAAGTCTGAATAATTAATTAATTAACTCAAAAACTGAAATGAAACTGAGTATGATAAAGCTGTCTCTAAAAGAAAAGGGGAGACATGCCCTAACAGATGAATGAATCTGAAATAGAATCAATGTAGAATGTGGAGGAGTCTATTATCGAGGTGCTATAACTTCCACAGCAGCTACAACACATCACTGAAATGGAACTCCTAAGATTGACGTCCCTGTGGCTGGGCACCTAAAAGTTTTTTCTAGAAAAATAGATTTAAAAGCAAACGAGTCAGAGTCCGATGTGAAAACAGTTTAAATTATAGCAAGTGCTTAATTGCATTAAATAGTAATTATTAAATACATGTTAGTTACGTTCTCTCACATGAGTTTCTCACCTCTCAACTAGTGCGCACGCCTAACGTATACCTGTAACCCGTCCTAGTTATGTCGCTAGCTAACTAGTCAATACCACAACATGTCCTCGAATAATAATATAGGGGTTTATTCAAGAAGTTCTAATATAACCTGAGTATATCTCCCGTTTTATTTCTCATATTAATTTATAATAATCATTATAGAAAATCTCATTTTTAACTATACTCAAAATGTCTCAAGTATTACATCCACACTTTAATAAAGAGTCTGTTATAATTACCAGTATATTAATCTCAACATAAATATACAATTAGGGCACCCCTAGGATAAGATGTGGTGCACACATACTCTGTTATCGAATCCCGGTACATCACGTACATAAGGACTACGTGTTTCGAATCTTTCAGGAAACGTTTCAATAAGAAAAATCACCCATATTGGAGGTGAACATAGTTCACATACCCATGGGTCACGCACATACCTATGCTCCCATGGTTAGCTGACTTATTAACTCATGAATAAGTCATTCACATCCCTATGTCCTTAAGGTACAAATCTAAATCCCTACGTAGGCACACAAAGATTAGATGGCCCTATTCCGAAAGATGACCTTTCATGATAGAAAGTATGGTAGGTATGTGATACATATAAGAATTTGAATACCAAGCATTCACACAAATGAGATAACTTATATTATTATTAAAGGTATGTTCTCAACCTATACCATTATTTCGAATTCATACACTATTATATGTTCGGGTGATATATGATATACTTCACCGATACGTCTCACGTCGTTTAGTTTCGAGTACTGAAATCTAACCAAAGAGGTTACTACGTCTCCTACTACTCCCATATGTTAATTCAATACTATTAACTTCTTATTTATGTCTCAAATCCTAACATATTACTCCTAAGGATTTAAATCAGATATTCAAATCATAAAATGGGAAATTACTCGTCGGACACTCAACAATTCAACGTTAAAATTCAACCCAATTCTAAGGTATTCCAGTTTTCAAATATAATACCCTACTGGTCTTTTTCTAGTCCTAATGCAGTCACATAATCCCCAACTACAATATTCGATGGCCAAAAACACTTAAAATTCGAAAGGGAAAAATCATCCTTTCTGGGGGGATCGATCGATCGATCCTGATCGTCGATCGATCGATGGTGTGATCGATCGACCTATGAATGTCGATCGATCGATCATACCAGATGAGGCTATGGACTTCATCATTTTTCAGTCCCAGATCTATCCCAAAACCTCATTACAAGATGTGAAATTCTAATATAATCATATATGATCATCATACAACCTAAATACATGATTTCTAACATCCCAAAACCTCTAAACCATCATCAATTAGTCTTATTTGGATCAAAACATCATAAAACCCCTGTTTTTTCTATTTTCTTCAGGAACCATAATATTTCTCCTCTGAAATATGTTTTTAGTTCATCAAGGGTTATGCTTTGGTTACTAAAATTCATCCAGAACTAAGAGTTAGGGTTCTACTCCAATTTCATGAGTTTTCATCATCTTTCAAGGCTATTAACTAACCCTACACTAGAATGGAAGAATGATTCTCTTAAAATTAATGAAACCAAATCACTTGCCTTAGGATTGATGTTCAGATCTGTTGGTGATGACAAAGGTTTGTTCGTTCCTCATCTCCGATCACAATTCCGTCGAAAGTGGTGATAGTGGGTGGTGGTTATGGCTTGAAACCCTCCTCTAACCTCTCCTCTATCTCATGTGGCCCACTTCTTATTTTTTGGATGATAATGACCCTAATGGCCTACATAATAACAATTAAATAAACCCTAAAATTCCTGGGTCTAATTTCCTTAAAATTTAAAATGACTAAAATACCCTCCCGGGTTGCCGGCTTGGCCTAAAAATGCGCCGAGACCTAAACTAAACCCCTGGCTAGTGTTTTCTGACTATATCGACCCCTTCAGACACATTGGCTCACTCAAAATGACCATACGGATGATAATATTATAATTTACTTTTTAATCTAATTAAATTGATTCTTGACGTGGCTAACACGCGCGTCACAACTTAATTTCCCTAATTGTCGTATTTTTTAGTCGCGACAATTTTAATAATTTCAATAATCATATATTACCATATATACTCAATAATACTCAATATTATCATCATAATAAAATACCAACTCACGTCTCGCTAGTATTTAAATCCGGCGGATTAATTTCCAATTAATTCCCATTTAATTTAATTAATCCCATCAAATAAAAAATCATTAAAATGACGGGGTAATACAAGTATCCCGTATCGCCCATACAATATGTTATTAAAATAATTTATCCCAAATAACCACATTTCATATTCACTATTTTTTGGTAGATTTTTTACCCGTTGAGATTACTATAATTATCAACATTATTATATCTACAGATTTCACATTATAGAATTATCCATACACACACACACACACACACACACACACACACACACACACATATATATATATATATATATATATATATATATATATATATATAATCCTGAACCCTTAGGTTAAGACCACTTGGGGAATTGCATACTCTGCTATCATTTCCTGATGCGTCACGCACTGCATGGAGGACTACTGCTTAAAAATCTCACGAACCATAAATTCAAATTAGAAATATTAGAGGCGAGTAAATTCCCCAGCCAAATGGGTCACGCACAAATCTACGCTCCTATTCAACCATCGAAACAATCCTACATCTCAGATAACACGTAACCAAGTTCATATACTCTCGGTACAAGTCAACTATCCCCCCACTGGGTCACCCAGGATAAGGCTGTCCACTGCGCTAAAGCCTCCTCCCAATAGCAAGCAGCGTAGGAATGATATACACACAATAATACAAATAATCATATAACAGACATTCTTTTGTCTTATTAAAATTCAAGGTATTCATCCAACCCTTGAATGTATTTTCCATAAGTAGTATTCTCTCATTACTACTTACAATATAATTATTTCGATTACCCTCTCATTCAATATTTCTATGATTTACTTATCTATCCAAATATTTAAAATATCACTCTACGAGTATTGCATAGTAATTCTACACTATACTAAAGCCATTAAATGACAGTTTTCCTCTCTTAAAACAGTTGTGTAAACCCAATTGTGCAAAAATGGAATTTTTCAGATTTTGGACGTGTCGTTCGAACCATGCTTGATGTCATTTGAACGACCTTTTGCGAGAACCATTCTCTTTCGAATGAGATTGAGTAGATCCTTGGCCAAACTAGACCTTCTACATTTTCACATGTTTCAGTTTTGTCTTCTCCAGATTTTCAGCCCTAAAACCTCTAAATTTCCAACCCGAACACCAAATTAGCAATCCTAATTGATATCTTAACATGTTTAGATGATTTCCCTTAACTCATAATTCATCCATAAAATCTGAAATCCCCAATTTAACTCATTAAAACCCTAGTTCATTCACCTCTAACTCAAGAATATGTAATTGATAGGTTTATTCATCAGTCAATATAAAAAATTATGGTTTTTCCTCTACATAAATTGATAAGTCATCCTATATTTATTTTTACATCAGATTAAGAATTTACACCTCCTAATTTCCTTAAAATCATATAAGAACACGGTTTCTATTCTCCTATACTAACATAAGCATTTATGGTGCTAAAAGAAAGCATGTAATAAAAACTTCGCTCGAATCGATGTTCCGATTCGCTGATGAAATTGGAATAGGCATGATTCTCTTCTTCTGATCTATGACTTAGTGGGATTTGTGGTCTGAGTTCTTGAGTTTTGCACCAACACCTATGGGTTCCCTCATTCTTCCTCTGTCGTAGGTTTAGAAACTGACAGACACGTTCTCACCCACATACACTCTATTTTATTTATTTAATTTTTGTCCATATTATTTTACCAAAAATCCAAACGACGAAAATACCCCTACGGCGTGTCGGTTAAGCCTATAATATTTCGGAGTCCAAACAAAATACCCAAGTAGAGTTCTGACTATCTATACCCTTCCGGACTCAATGGAGTTAGTCAAAATGACCGTTTGAGTTACTTCAAAATAATTCACTTCTTCAATCCATTAAATTAGTCCCGACACGACTCACACGCGAGTCCTGACTTAGTATACCAAATTGTCGTATTTATCACTCTCGACAATTTATAATATTTCATAATTCCATATTACGTATCCACACACTGATATTTAATAATTTTCATTAATAAGTAATAACCCTTGGCACGTTAGTTAAAAATCATATTAATCTGGATTAATTAATAATTAATTTCTCACTTTTTAATTTAATTAATGCAACAATAATATTTAATCCCAAAATTATTTAATATATTAAAAATACGGGGTGTTACATTATTCTTACTAATAAATATTTACTAATTTCACATTATTTCCCATTTATATTAAATTATGTTCACATATGGAATTTAACAGCTAAAATAAATTACCCAAAACTACGCGATGTTACAACCTGCATTTCTCATTTTGGTTATCTTTCACTCATTTTCATAGAAAAGTTTTCAGTTACTTCTTCATATTCTCCTTCAAGTTTGCTAATATTTTTCATTGAGTTTAGTTATTTACCATCAGATCAAATTCTTTTGAAACAAAAAAAGTAGAGAACAAAGAAAATGAAAAAAAGAAGAAATAATAGGAAACTTGAATTGCATCACTTTTCATGTGTTTCAGTCAAAAGAGTTGGATTGATATCCTTACTTAGCTCTATACTAGTTCTTGTGTTATTTTTGTAGGTAATTGAAGGAAATTGTTGATTAGCTTGGCTTAGAACAACGATACACAATATATATATATAAGAGAGAGGGGTGTTTTAATACTGCCATCAAATTAACGGTTGGGATCGAATTTTTGGAGGTGCTCTAAGGGTCTTACATTGTGCCAAATCACAATTTAATAATTGTGACGTCACAACTTGGACACAAAATGCGTGCCCCCTTTTGCAAAAACTCGTCGTCCCATCATTCTCTTCTTCCTCTCATTTATCTTCCCCCCCTTTCATACCAAACCCTCCCCAAAGAAACCCCAGATATTTAACCCTCTATCGCCCCCATTCCACTGGCCTAAACCAAATCCTCCCCACCCCTGTATCACTTACTCTCGCTCTCATTCATTTTAGTTCCTTCCCTTTCAACATAAACCTCAAGCCCCAGCCACCGCTTCCCTATGTCACTTCCCTCCCTTTCCGCCTTCAGGTAGTCTTTCTCACCCTCTTACACATGCATAATCATGCCTAACTCCATCGTCAGCCTTCGCCTCTCCCTCCAACTATCACGCACACATGCCAGAAAACCATAGATCTACAAACTTTGGGGGTTTTTAAAGTTTCGATTAGTTTTATTTAATCCATGATATTTTTGAGTTTTGTACAAATTGCAGTTGAGACGTAGCATCCAAATACTCAGTTTGTAACTCAGTTGAGTGGTTTGAGTTTTTCTTACTTAGGGTTTTCATCTTAAAATTACTTTTCATTAGATTGTAGATACACTGCTTCTGATCTAATTTTTTTGTTATTTATTTATTCTTCTAATATTTCTTTTTTGCCAAGTGAGTCTTGATCTTTTCAAGAAAGGCATATATAATTTGACAAGAAAAGCATCTCTCTAATTTGATAGGCTCAATACAAGAAATGGATCATCATGTCATATCTCATCTTAGATCGGTTAAATACAAGCTTAGTTTGAGATTCAAAAGGTAATATGTTTGTTAAAAGAATAGTTTATTCAAATGTTAGGCATTAGTTTTTTTTATCTATTTTAGGCATTACGTTTATTTTTATTGTTCAAGACATATTAGGTATCGGTGTTCATATCTGATTATATTTTTTCTATAGGAATCATAAGGTTTTTTTAAGACTTAGAACTTCAAGTATGATTGTCTTTTATATTTTGTCTGAGTTGGGTCCGTTAAACGGAAGGTGAGCAATGGAATACTTTCGCCATTTTCGTATTTTATCTATTCACGCCTTCATCTTAGTTGGGTCCTCTAAGTGGAAGGCATGCAGGGAATGTCTTATAAGCATGAGGAATTACAAGAATAAAATTAGAATTGTGCCAGACACAAAAATAATTTTGAGAAATACCTTACGATCTTTTTCGTACTCTTCCCTTTTTTGTAGTTACTAATTTGGGGATTACATCTTACATTTATTTTGTTTGCAACGTCAGGTATCTTCTACTCCCACTCTGTCTTTTCTGTCCAACGTAAGGTATATTTGTTTTCTTAGTTATAGGGGAAAATGTTTTGTCTCTTCTTTTTCTTTTCGGTTTTTGAATCGGGTTTCTGTTATTTTGATCTTGATTGTTTTTTCTTATTATTTAAGTTTAAATTCTTTTTTTAATTTTTTGATTGTAGAATTTCTTTCTTTCTTTCTACTAGGTATTACACCAATAATTCCTAGATCACAAACCACTTTATTCCATTGGAATGATGAAAATGAACATCGGATATGAAGATTTCTATTTTAGATTTTCTATTCTTGGGTTGGTTTAATCCTTAGGATACGGATAAAGTGATAGTTTATTCGGTTAATCAGATGTGGGTTTTCATCCTAACACTACTATTTTTGTTTATTCTTTATTGCAGTTCCTGGGATAGAAACCGAAAGGTATATGAGATATGATCTCATATGAACTTTGGTACATGTCTTAGAGGTAATATGCACATCTCATTGGCTATTCTTAGACTTTATGTGTACACATTTTTATGTTTATCTACTATACGATATAATTAATGCTCATGTTCTTGATATGTGTATTGACACCTACCTAAAACACATATCAATCTATAAAAATATATACTATTATAGTGTAATATATTGTCACTTCCCAGAGACATGATGCTTTCAATGTAATACAAGTCAATTTAGGTTTTGCAACAAGAAACAAGTTTAATATGGTTTAAATATTTATACTATGTCTCTTCAATTTTGGGTATATTCTAATGTGTGTGAGTTTTCTTTAGATGTTGGGGAATGTCGAATTAGTTAGACATACATGTAAGAATCCAGACGTTTGAGCGACTATTTTATATTATTTTGCCAGATGGGCTAATTTTATAAAGTAGGGAAGTTGGAGTGAATATTATTTCTCATGATATTAAGGGATAATATTTACTATGTTTTGTCTATGTACCGCTATGAGAAGGTAAATAGCGTTATGTTGTGTTTTATTGCGTCGTTGTATGTAAAACAACGATTATGACCCATATTTAAATTGTAATATAATTAATGAAATAAAATGAATTTGGAACATAAAAATATTGTACGTTACTCCGAATGCAAAAATAGGGGGTGTGGTTGTTTTTATAATAGTCGAGATAGTCAAAATAAGCGCCAAGTTATATTTCTGAGTTTTGCGCACTTTTGACGGGTTATGACTCAATTAAGAAGTTACTAGTCATTTTAGGGGTCTATTAGCAATTAAAAGAGGGGAAATTATGTTAAGACCCGTATAAGTTATCCCAACCCTTTTTTTTCCCATTCTTATGTCTTACACTTAGGAAGAGAGATAGAAGAGAGAGCTTGGGAGAAATGGAGAGAAAGAGAGAAAAATGAAGATTTGGGGTTGCAATCCGTTGCTTCGGGAAGAGAATCTGAGACTACGAACTCGAGGAAAGTTTCTTACTTGCTAGATATTGATTTAATGTGATAAATTGCATGTATGGTTAAATTTTGGAGATTAAAACCATTTTTGGGTTTTGCTATTTTTTGATGTTTAATCCATTAATCTTTGATTTAATATTATTTGAGGAGATAATGTTAGTTAGTTATTGTGTAGAAATGATGTAGTATAGTTAGTCGTTGTCGATGTTGAGAAAGATTAAAGATTTGGGGTTTTGGAGGATTTTAGGGTTCATAACCCATAGCCCAAATTGGGCAAATCTGCAGGGCTGAATCGATTCGGCCTTAGAGAGAATCGATTTGGATAAGGGGAAGGTTACAGGTCTGGGAAACCGAATCGATTCGGGTTAGGTCTGAATCAATTCTGCTGAGACAGACAATTGGTTTTACTCACCGAATCGATTCTCATTTTGGCGAATCGATTCACAACCAGGGGCGAATCGATTTGATCGCCTTGTTTTAGTGATTTTTTTCCTAGTTTGATTTTACTCCTTTCCTTTTAGGTTTGAGGTTTAGGAATTCTTCCTTTGGGAAGTAATGAGGAGTCATAGAGGGTTGTTTTGGGTATGCAAATAACCTAGGCTAGTATGGGATTGTTTGGGTTTATTCTAAAGGTTGGAATGTGTAGGTTGATGTCCGAATGATATAGAAAGTCAACCTGAAATTAATAGAAGATAAAAATGATCATGTTGGGACTTTTGGGAGACCATTATTAAGGGAGAATCACTTTCATGATTTATGGTATTGTGTTATACTCTTGGAGACTAGTTTGAGGATTATGGCACTTCGGGTCTTAGGTCATTAATAAAATATGACTTAAAGAATAAGAAATGCATATTCTAAAATTGGTATTTCATCATTGAAAATAAATGGTTTTGAGAATGTAAAAGTGAATGATTTTAAAATGGAAAAATGGTTTTCATAAATGTTAATTTATGATTACACTCCTCTCTAAATCGCTATCATAAGGGAAGTTGTGCGCGTGTGGTGAAGCCCACTGGCTAATGAATGCAGGATGGATATATTCCTAGGCCATATGAGCATTTATTGTATATTTTTCTGCGATGGTGAGGTAATTCTGGGTGTAATTATGACTCTCCCGCAGGCATATGGCTACTTCTCGACGTTTCGTTAGGATCCCAGGTTATCTTGGTGATAGGCCCTAAAGATGATAGCCATTTAGGGGCGCGCATAGTGGGGAAACCCAGACAGGCGGTCTTAGAGAACGTCATATAATATGACATATAACTATGTACAATAATGTGGGACATTATTGGAATTAAAGCATTTTATGATAATAAAATGGATTTAATTACATTTCCCGGACGGAAGAAGGGAAATGGGAAGTTAAATACATTTCCCAGATGGAAGAAGGGAAATGGGAAGATATGAAATGAAAGAAAAATAATTTTTATGTTAATCGAACTTGCTTTTTATATATATATTTTTCTTGGATGGTAGAAAGGAAATAAAATTGGCAAAGAAAGTTTTAAAATGATATTGAATTGGTAAACATTTGATAAAATGAATTACCATTTATACATATTCCAAAAGAAAGAAATAGGAATTGTGCATGTATAGTGGTAACTATGGATTTCATGACTTCTTGTGTATTGTAGATGAGTCCTCCCCTTTCATATATGATCATTGAGCATCATCATTAATATTGAGCTAGGTTGTGCTTTTAGAATTGAGGTCTCAGAAATATTATGTTAATTGCGAGAGAATTACGCACTTAACTGTCCTGCATTTTAGTCATGTGGTAATCATATCAAATTGGGCCCTGACCCATCTATATATCTTTGTTTTTCATGCAACTCTTTGTTCGTTCAGGTGCTCTACTGTAAGGACACCCGTATTGGCCTTCCATTCCGATTGTCATGGAGCTATAGCATATGCGGATGTTGTAGGATATTTGATTTAGACGCTTCTATCCTTTGTACTCTAGTTACATTCAATTTATTATTCGGGTGTGTTACCCATGCTTTGTAATAATTTATTATATTGTGGTATTTGAATTGTAATACTCGGTGTAACTATTTGTATTCGTCTGTTAGCCAACAGCTTATTTGATTATTATTTATTATACTGACATTCTTTTATTTGTTGATTTTTGGTATCCACCGTTTTTGCAAATGGGATTGTCTTGGTGTTTTTCTTTTACTTACAAAATTTTGAATTTGACAGTCCGTTTTCTAAAATAATTGGTGGTTATCTCGTACTATTATTTTAATCTACAGTGATGTTGAGAATGGACCATCTATGACTCCTGTGATTATTAGAGTATTGGGCTGGCCACCTATTATTTTAGTAGGCAAGTTGTCACAATACACTCTTTTGGGGTTCGACTTTCGAGATGGCGGAATGCTATTGTTTGTTATATGACTTTGATTCATCTTTATAAGTTTAAATTCTTTTTTTCATTTTGTTATTGAAGAATTATTTCTTTCTTTCTACTAGGTATTACACCGCTAATTCCTAGGTCACAAACCACTTATTCCATTGGAATGATGAAAATGAACATTGGATATGGAGATTTCTATTTTAGATTTTCTATTCTTGGGTTTCCTTAATCCTTAGGATATGGATAAAGTGCAAGTTTATTCGGTTAATCAGATGTGGTTTTTCATCCTAACACTACTATTTTCGTTTGTTCTGTATTGCAGTTCCTGGGATAGAAAACGAAAGGAATATGAGATATGATCTCCTATGAACTTTGGTACATGTTTTAGAGGTAATATGTACATCTCATTTTCTATTCTTAGACTTTACGTGTACACATTTTTATGTTTATATACTATGCGATATAATTAAGGCTCATGTTCTTGATATGTGTATTGACAGCTACCTAAAGAGATTTGAAGTCGGTTTTCTTCAGTGAGGTCTCCTCCAAGATCTGAACTAGGTTTGGATATTCTGGGGTAAAGAGAAGGATCTCCTCTTCTTTTTCAACCATAAAGGTCTGATTTTTACCTAATTTCTCTCTTCTTCACATCTCCTCTGCTTTTTCAACCGATTATTTTCTAATTTTAAACAAAGGTATTTTTTCTACAAACTTATATTTATGTTTGAAACAAAGTTATATTCTGTATTATTTTATAATTTAAGACCCGAACTCTTAAGTGATATATTTTCTAAATTAAGACCGGGATTCTAAGTGATATATTTTGTATTTCCTTTATTCAATATTATGTTCTATTGGATGTATCGGATTATAAGAGCACTTTAGTTGTTCATCATTGGGGTCTTTCAGTTCTTTGCTTCTGATGCGAGGATAAAGACTGTGAGGAAGATGGTAATGGCAATTATAACTGAACAAAGGAAGGCAACTTTGAATCTATTGTTTGCGTTTCAAAAATCTGACTTTAAGGGAATATTCCGTGCAATGGATGGTAATTCTCATTTCTACAAACTTATGTTTGTGTTTACTATGGTATTCATTTATAAATTGAACAAACTTATATTTCTCCAAACTTATATTTATGTTTACTAGATCGCAGTTAGTTTGGGAGATTGGGGACATTAGTCACTACTGAAAATGCACATTGCTGCTGAAAATTCACATTAGTTGCTACTAAAAATGCACATTATGAACATTAGTTGCTACTGAAAATGTAGCCAAAAATTGTGCAATGACCGAGCCAACTGGGGATGAACAAAAAAAAAGATTAGTTTCAGGATATTCAGGTTAATTGTGGTGACCCAAAACCTTTAAAAGTCGCCCGAACTCTTCTGAATTAATGCAATTAATGTGCATATTGCACGAACATGTGCAACTTCTGTTACCTATCCTTTGAATGCTTTAGTGTATACTTAATAGCAAACAAAACTAACCCAGTAAGAGTTTCTTGAAATACTTTTGATTATTTTCTATCAGGCGTACATTAAGCTCACATATGCAATCATTTTAGCCTTTTAGGTTTGTGTATACATATATTCTATTAACCGTATTCCTAAAAAGCTCAACCAATGTATTCTTGGCATCTCTCTGAGTATGTTTATGACAAAAATTGTTCCATATTGATCCATAACATTCCTTATCTTATTTTCATGGTATTGAATAATATTGGCTTGACTTTTTTGTATAACTGAATTATGTGACTCTTAAGTGAGGGTGCATATGATTAACTGATCTATATAACTGAATTATGTTTTGCGGATCTGATATGTTTATGTGAATTATGTTGAACATGAAGATCTCATACGCGCATTAATTGATCATCTTTTGAATAACTGATTTAAGCTACTGAAATGCATCATAAATAACTGATGAATTATGCTACATGAACTATAAGGGTCTGATTAACCATTTGAACAACTGGTCTGGTGTTATATATAATTTCACGAATTGTGGGAATTCAATTATTTTCTTTTGAATGATCGTTATGTGCGTGTTATGCTCAGGTAGAAGAAAATAGGTTGTCATCGGCACTTGAGGGGGTTATTGACCCAAGGTAAAGATTAGTATGTCCGTTAGGAATCTTTTGAAGCTTGATCCAACTTCAACAATATGTAATCTGATTATTTCAAAAAAAATGCATAAGGTAAGCTATATCATCTCTCTATCAAACTCTTTATGTTACTAAATCTTATTTTTTTAATGTTTTTTGGACTGAAATGCTGAAATGTTGTTGCTGAAATGTTGGATGTGTATTTTCATTATGTTCTAAGTACCAAACTTTGTTGCTGAAATGTGAAATGATGTTGCTAAAATGTTGCTGAAATGCTTCCAAAATGTTGCTCAAATGCTACTGAAATTTGAAATGATGTTCTAAAGCTTTTGTCATGTTTTTTACGTGTATAAAGAGACTAGCATTTGTCAAGTCTTAACGAATTGCTTTTTTTAATCATTCATCATACATTATGTGCCATTGACTTTTGCTTTTTTTTTCTATAATGTTTGATTATGTCATAATTTATTTCTTTGCGTATTTTTCATAATAAGACCACATGATAATTATTTATGGTCCACTTGAATTCTTTCATTTAGAGTGCAAGTTGATTTGCATAGTATATTGATTTAATATTAGAATTATCATTGACATTTGAGCCGTTAAAAATGCAGGCATTGAACTCATAAATACCACGCGAGGAATCAACGAAATAATGACCAAATTTAAATTTACTTGGTATGATTTGTCTTCTTATAACACTCTTAACTGTACTTTGTCGTAAATTTATGTATCTTTCTTTCTTTTTATAAATTGTCTTCTATTATTTGACTCAAAGTCGACATCCTTAATTGCCATTTATGAAATATTTATTGTTTTTCCACATTTTAAATCCATTTCAGATAGATTATTTTATAGGGAATATGAATTATTGTACTATATTTCAAAGACTATTTACATGTACTTCATGCATCCCTCATCTCCACCCCACCCCCACCTCTATGTGACGCCCTTCCCCACTATAAAAACACACCTATGCCCTCACCCTCTGAGATCCTCTCTCCCGCCTCAACTCAGTGATCCTCCTTCACCACCAGCTTCATCTGAAAGGTAGTCTTTGTTTATATTTCTTTACCGATTTAATTATTTGGCCTTAAATTAAGTGGCATGTTTTCTTGAAAATGGTCGGCTCATATTCAATTGAAACTTTTGTTATTAGGCATGGGTTAGTAGTGTCATAGACATAACTTTTGTTATACATTTTTGGTGACTTTTGGTGATGCTCAACTGATATAAATCTATGGTGAACTTTTTTGGTGATGTTCAACATTTTTGCTGAACTTTTGGTGATGCTCGAATGATTTTGATATAAAACATTCATAGCAATTAGGCCATGAAGAAACCCTCTCTCGATAGGAATTTATTATTATTTTCTCTTCAGTATCATGTGGTCAAAATCAGGTTCATTTATTATTTTCTCTTCAGTTATTGTTATTAAGGCATTTTACTCTCATGCGTAGATTTTTTATTTGAATTGTTTAATATACATCGTGTTTGCATTGTGTATCATTTGCATTTTAGTGTTTGAATTGTAAAGTAATTTTTAACACATTATAACGAATGTTTATATTCTGTTTCTTTTTAGGGATCTTCTACATCGGATTCTTACATGTACGTGCGATCTCAGGTAACCCTATTCTCAGTTACATCTTATGTTTCGGGGGTTTGAAAAAAAATATGGTATATGATGAAATTTGGGGTTTCTTTGTTTTTAACCAATAGAAGGTAAGTTTATGCATTGCACTGACAGAACAGGAATATCCCCAAAGCAATGAAAAGAGTACGTCCATTAGGGTCGAGGCGACGAGTTCTAATGCTTCATCGAACTTGGACTTGGAGTACGTTAAGGTAATGCCTCCATAGTTTATTGAACTTGGAGTCACACATACACACACACACACACACACACACACATTCACAGACATAAACAAGATGGCGACTCATATACACCATGATAACAATATTCTTGATGCTTTGTTTTTAAAAATATTGATTCAAACTCTTTTTTTTTTTCCAGATGTGTGCAACTATGTCATTGAAGATGTTGATGTTGAAGACTATTGAGTCAGCTACTCCAAATGTTCTGCTACATGTTTCCTTCAATAACAATCCCCCAAAAGAAGACTCTTATTTTTTTTTCTTAAATTAAGAGGTTGTTTATACGATATCCAAGTTGGACTATAAATGTTATTGTTGGGAGTATTTTTTATTTTTTAAACAGGGGGATAGTCCTACAACAAAAAAGACTCTGTCCAAAATTTCTAAAATATTTACACGGTGTTGTAAAAATAACGTTCGGACTTCAATTTGTAGGATTAGTATTGTTGGGGAACGATTTTTTTCCATTTTTCAATTACATAGTTTGGAAATTTTTTCGTTTTGCGATTACGTACTTTAGAAATTTTCGTTATGCTTTCATGCACAGGAGTACACTAGTATATATATATATATATATATATATATATATATATATATATATATATATAACACGGATTAACTAAGATACATTTATTCATCCCCAAGATCCCAATTTCCCACGATCTCTAGACTCCAAGTGTGGAATGTGTCATAAAGAAATCCAAATAATTAATCTCCATGATACACTTATTTTCTGAATACCATAGAATTCACAAGAGTAAAAAAATAATTTATCTCAAACACTAATTCACAACTATGAATATAAAAGAATTTATCTCAATGGACTAATTTCATAGTTTTTCAAAACTAAAAAATAATCACTTCATCCTGTCATCCGTTTATTTATAAGTAAGTCATTTCACATGTTCCTCAAATAACTCACTAATTATGAACAAAGTCTACTCATAAGCAATGATTTTCCAAACCCATTATGTCAGTCAAACATTTCAACATCTAATTTCATAAGTAATATATTTTACATCTAATCCCATAGCCCATACACTCAAATAACTAGTTCACAAGTCAAATATACCAATAACCACTTACCAAATACTCTAATTTTGATCATTAAAATTACGTACAAGAATTAGTAATCCTATATTTCAAACACATACATTCTCTAGACTCCGTGCTTCGGATGTCTCATAAATGAAATCCAAACTAGAAAACCCATTACAGACTTTTATCTAGATTAGATAATTGTCGAGAGTGGACAAACACTAAACCTAACTTTTTCATAAACTTCCTTAAATATGATAAATTTCAAAATACACATTACTCACAACAAACTCTTCATTAATTCCATAATTAGTCAATCATTTGGTTGCATATCCTTACAATTATCATAACTAGAACCTACAAAGTAAATGTCTTAAATCAACTCCTTATTCTAACACTCTCCTCTCAAACACCATATTATTCATTTTGAACTATACATCTACATGATTCATGTAGTATTCCTTTAAATGTCAACCATAATAAATCCCAGAACTCTCATCACCCATATCGACATCATATTCAAATCCAATTAAGCCATATTATAAAAATCTTATGGACAATAGCTACGATTTAATTATATACGTCTCCTCGTCAATATAAAAATCAAAGAAAAATTCACAACCCGATATATAACATTATTAATCAACAATCCATTTCTCACCATCGCATAATCGATATCTCATCAACACTCAAAATCACTAAATGACAAACAATTTAATGTTCCTATGATAACACAAATAACTCAGAATAGAGAGCTTATGATATCCATCCTCCATTCAACAATTGACAAATAACCCAAAAATCCCTATAAATACAACTAATACTATTTCATTATTAAAAAACATAAAACTATCAATCCATACAACCATCGAAAGAAAATTTAATGGTTCACAACATACTAACCTCTAATAACGACAATTGAGTCAACATCAAAATCCTGAAATGAAGCCACGTAGGGCAACAATAATCCTATCGATAAACACATGCAACTCATAATGTTAAATATATCCCTATTTATTTCACAAAATTTATCTTTGAAAAAATCACATACGAGGTTTTGTAATTTTCACGGATATAAATTTATAATTCATGCAACAATGCTTTATACACATTTTTAACGGGCTTGCAAAATTATTTTCACTAATGAAATAAATTTATGCAACAAGTATAGTCCTCTCTTATTTAATCCCTCAATATCATATAACATAATCTAAACTCTTTACCATTTCACATCTTAATATACATATTTTTTTTAAAATAACATTATTTAATTTGCATAATCATGCTTTACTGGAGAGAGGTTTCACTAAATTTAAGCATCAAATAAAAATATAGAGGTAGCAAATTAATTATGTTCATTTTCTTCTCGACAAACATCTAATCAATTATACTAAAAAATAAACATGCTTTGGGAAATATTTAAAACATTAAGTAAGAAAGATGCAAAATATATTAATCATTCTTTTTATATTTTTCAAATCCAATTTTTAATATAAGTTCTCCTAAAAAATATGAAAAAATGTTGTCTCATGATGCATACTCAAATGCCATGTTTTCAGTCCCAAAATGAAGTTTTGAAGTTGGTATTTTAATGGGGCTTAGTTTTTTTGGGTACTCATGGCACAAGAAAAGGAAAATAGGGTACGAAATGGTTTCCCCCTTAAATATCCAACATGTGTGGTATTAAAAAGTCGTGGCTGCTATAAAGAGGTCAACGAATCTAGCTATAGCCATTTATGACCATCAATATACAAGCTCCCCTTTGTCACTTTTTTGCCTCCTTTCTCTTTTTTCTTTTATCTTCCTATCTCTTTATTTTCTCTTCTATTATTTCTTTCCCTTTTTTAAAATTAACCCCAAATAATTAACATATAAAATTACTAACCCTATAGTATTACTTGCTCAACTAGAGGGGGTTTCCTTGTTTGCAGTGTTCCCTCAGCATGAGGTCCCACTAATTATGAAGTATGTTCTTATAATATCGAGTCACAATCTAATTAATGAAGATTTACACTTAAGTTGCATGTACTAGATAATTAAATAACTTAATAAGATGACCCATTTTTATATTTGTGAAATGTTTAAAAAGATTTGTTTAATCTTTCCCCAGTGAAACTTTAGTTCAATGGGTTAGTAATTGGTTTGGTCCATGTTTTAGGTCATTTATAGATTGTTTGGGGAATTAATGGTTTTTTAGGTCCCTAACCTAATTTCAGATTTTTTAATTGAATATAAACTACTAGCTTAACCTAATTGTCATAATACATATTGGGAGATCCCTAGATGCCAAGGAAAATGAGGGCGGAACCTTAAATTAGAGATTGGAAGATTTGTAATAAAGAATTGGGTGAAATTGGGGATCGATTTTTAATCAATCCGATGTTAAAATTTGTATTAGATTTGTGTTTAAATAATTGTAATATGTTAAAATATGTAATATATCACATTAAAATTTGATTAAACATTAATTCACAATTAAGACTACTTTTTTAAGAAACCATAGGAGAATATAGAAGAACTAATGTATTTTTGTTACTTAATCATAAAATTGGTCCATGAATTCATGTAATCGGAATGTAAAAATATTAGATATAAATATTAATAATTACATTTTATACTAGCCCTCACTCCTTATTGATTATTGGGTTGAATTAATAGGTTAGTTTTATTAATCGTGTGTAGATCTTGAAGCTAGGGCTATTTTTTTTTTAAAATTGTAATTAGGTTTTTAATCGGGTTGCTAATAATCTAGAACATTTAGAAATATGTTGCTAAGACTTAGATGATTCATAATTAGGGAGAAGAAGAGCCAATTTTGAGTTATAGTGTATGTTATGGTTGGAGGTTTTTTTCTATGATCGAAAGAGGAGAAGACAAGAGGAAGAGGACCCATATGGACCAGTAGGATTGATTAGAACTAGGGGATAGGCCTAGTAAGGGTCAGTATGGGTGATTTTTATGCCATTTTAATGTTAAAATGTTTTGTAGACTGTGACACCCCGACTAATTAAATACCGCGTAGCTACTCCTTTATTAAATTAATTCAAAATGCCAAGTTGGCTCAGTTAATAGCATCACTGTCGAAAACATTTTTATTATTACTAACCACCTAGTATTTAAAAAGTAAGTGCCAAATTTTAATTAAAGTCTGATTAACATGCAACAAGTGTAATAAAGAATAATAACACCATTCACCATACTGAAGTAAAAAGAATAACCATCACATAACGTAACTAAAGTCTGGAGGAAAACTCCTCACTACAAATCCCACAACTGAAATAAATAAACCGAAAACTAAAACAGTACATGCCAAAGTCTGAAAACAGTAATGGAAATGTAACTCTAATAGAAATGGGCAACATGCCCTACAACTGATAGATAATGAATCTGGAATCCAAGTGATAGAAGAGTCTACAAGCAAATCCCTGTAGCTTCCACAAACAGCTACAGCTCGTCACCTGAATGAGTATCCAATGCATGGTGTCCTTGTGGCTGGGCACCTAAAATGGTTTTACAAAGAAAAATATATTTGAAAAGCAAACGGGTCAGAGCCCGAATGTGGAGTTATATTTTAAAAACCTGCAAGTGCTTTAAAAACATTTAAAACATTAAATGCAAAGTACATGTTAGGACGTGCACTCACATGATATTCTCACCTCTCGTCTAACTGTGCACTCCTAACGTAAGTACCCATCTATAACGACACAAACTACTAGCTAAGTGCCATCATATCTAGCTAGACTGTCATAGGTCCTACCCTTATTACTCGGTTCTATTAACATTATAACGCTCGTAATTAAGTAGGGGTTTAACGTAAACTCAGATGCTCAATATGCAATATATATCACTAACAGTTAACTCGTTATATTTCTCGAAACAATACCGTAATTATATTCACAACATTAACATGAAGATTCCCATTAATTAAGTGTATATTAATCTCAACATAAATATACAATACAAGCACCCCGAGAACTAAGTTGTGGTTCACACATACTCTGCTATCCATCCCGGTACATCACGTACATAAGGATTAAATATTCCGAATCTCTCAGGAATAGTTCCCAGATAACAACATCACAAATAATGGAGGCGAACACAGTCACATCACATGGGTCACGCACATACCTACGCTCCCACGATCGGCGGACTTATTAATATCCCAATAAGTCTTTCTATGACCTATGTTCATTAAGGTAACCAGTCTAAATCCGGGCAACACAAGGATTAGAGGTCCCTAAGTGAACGCAAACCTCCCGTGATAGCAAGTATGGTAGGTATGTCATACACACAATTCATATACCAATACTAAGTAAACACACATCTTAGTAATCCCGTAGTTTAATCGTAGTACATATCGCATTCTCGTACTAACTTATAATTATCGTAATTTATACTATTCCGGTTTATAATCATACGCGCCATAATTTATTCTCACGTCGTAGTAGACACTCACGTCTCAACCCAAACCGTCCATGTAATATAATTCTCGTATATAATTTCCTTCTTATAAATACCCAAAAGTCCCAATTCTATCATTACATCATCACTGGAAGGTTATCTATATCCTCGAACAAGTTTACGGGACTCCAAAAATCAAAACAGTCTAAAAAGGTCCAGACTGTCAACTCATTAGAAGTCTCGTTCGAACGAGACTGTTCGAACGAGATTCCTCTGTCAACTCGTTAGAAGTCTCGTTCGAACGAGACTGTTCGAACGAGATTCCAGTTCGTTCGAACTAACTGTACCTTCTAACGATATCTCGTTCGAACGAGATTATCGAACGAAGTTCCCTTTCTTTAGAAGCGACTGGTCAATTCGTTTGAAGCTCGTTCGAACGAGTTCGTTCGAACGACCTGGGCAGGGGCTTCTAACGACCTGCCAGTTTCATCCCAGATTTCTCTAAATTTCGTTTTTCACCATTTATACTCCTCAAATCTCCTCTAAACTAAGTCCCAACAATACTTTAAGGTCTCTAATCAATCCTAAACATATCAAGGTTATAAACTAATGTAATTTACGGAGTTAATTCTTCCCAATCATCATTAAACCATCAAATCTCATCACTTTCCCCCAATATTTCAAGAACACAAACCCTAAAATTTGAAATCATGAATTTACCCAATTTAAATCCGTTTTAAATTTCATCCAATCATAAATATCATCAGTATGAACAACTACCTATCATTCTACATGCAAATCCTCCTCAAGATTTCAAGTTCTAAGTTTCAAAATACATGGGTTTTCATTATCTTTCAAGAACAATTGATATTCTTCAATTTTCTAACATGGAAGGAACATTGTACGAATTTAAATATAATTAAAACACTTGCCTTGATTGTCTCTGAATTTGGTGTTGATTTTTGTAAAGGTTTCAGCAGAATTCCTTCTCTTTCTTTCCCTCTCCAAGCTTCCTTCTCCAAAGGTGGCTATGGTGGCTAGGGTTTTCTTTGGGAGAGTTGGAAACCTAAATGATAACCTCCGTAGCTTAATGGTTTAATATGGTTTGGTTAGTGGGTTTAGTGGGTTAAATCCACATCAGATTAAGACTCCCAATTTTCGTCACTTTTAATTCCTCAAAATACAAAATTACCAAAATACCCTTTAAGTTGCCGGTAAGGCCTAAAAATACCCCGGGACCCAACCTACACCCCCGGCTAGTGTTTTCTGACTATCTCGACCCTTCCGGACGCGTTGGCGCACTCAAAACGACCATACGGATAATAGAAATAAAAATTACTTTTATAATTAAAATAATATACCATGACGCGGCGGTCACACGCGTCTCAACAAAATTCCCAAATTGCCGTATATAAATCTCACGACAAATTTTTCATAATACAATATTCATATAAAAACATGTATGCACATAATCAAATACCAACTCGCATCTCGTTAGTATTTTTAACCCGGATTAATTTCCAATTAATACGCATTTAATTAATTAATCCCAAAAATAATTATAGCCAAAAGTACGGGGTATTACATACTTCCCCCCCAATAACTGAATTTCGTCCCGAAATTCGAAACTAGAAAGTACCTGCTAAAAATAACTCTGGATAACGTTCGCGCATCTCATCCTCGCGCTCCCATGTGGACTCCTCGACATTGTGATGTCTCCACTAAACACGCACTAACGGGACTATCTTTGACCGCAGTTTCCTCTCGCTTCGGTCCAAAATAGCAATCGGCCCCTCCTCATAGGAGCTATCCGGCTGGAGATCGATGTCCTCCACAGCAATGTGAGAGTGATCCAAATTATCTCTAAGGTATTTCCTCAGCGAGGAAATATGGAACCCATCATGAATCCGATGCAAATGCTCTGGTAACCCAAGTCTATACACAACCGGTCTGATCCGCTCAATAATGGGAAACGGCCCCACATACCTCGGTGCCAACTTCCCCTTCTTCCCGAAACGCATAATCCCCTTCATAGGAGACACTCTGAGCAAAACCTGGTCCCCCACTTGGAACTCTCTAAAAAACCTCTTCGCATCAGCATAACTCTTCTGCCTGTCTTGAGCTACCCGAATGCGACTCCGAATCAACTCAATCCTTACCGAAGTATCCTGAATCACTTCCGACCCAAGCAGTTTGTTGTCCCCCACCTCTAACCAACATGCTGGGGAACGACAAGGCCAATCGTACAATGCCTCAAACGGAGCCATGCCAATAGTGAACTGATAGCAGTTGTTGTAAGAAAACTCCACCAGTGGAAGGTACTGCTCCAATCCAACACCGAAGTCAATAATGCACATGCTTAGCATGTCCTCCAACATCTGATTTGTGAGCTCGGTCTGCCCATCAGTTTGCGGAAGATAAGCCGTACTTAACCGCAATTCCGTGCCCATGGCCTCCTGGAAACTCTCCCAAAACCTCGAAACAAATATCTTGTCTCTGTCAGACACGATATTTAGGGGCACACCGTGAAGTCTCACAATCTCTGAAATAAAGAGCTAGGCATACTGTCCCGCAGTGTAGTCAGTCCTCACGGGTAAAAAGTGAGCGACCTTGGACAACCTGTCCACAATTACCCAAACGGAGTCGTGACCCCTCTGCGACGTAGGCAACCCCGTGATAAAGTCCATGGATATGCTCTCCCACATCCACACCGGGACCTCCAACGGCTGTAGCAGTCCTGCTGGTCTCTGATGATCCACTTTTACAAGCTGACAAGTGGCGCATTTCGAAACAAACTCAGCGATATCTTTCTTCATACCGCTCCACCAATACTGGCGTCTCATGTCTTGGTACATTTTGTCCCCTACGGGATGTACTGCAAACCGTGAGCCGTGCGACTCTGCCATCACATCGTGTCGCAATTCCTCCCCTTTCGGGACTACCAGTCTCCCATTGAAGCGTAATCCCCCGTCTGAGCTGACGGTATAGGACTCGGCTCCCTCTGCTAGTAATCGAACTATCTGCTCCTGACAGAACGAGTCATTAGCCTGTGCCCGTACTACCTTCGTGACAATCTGCGGTGTAACGGTCATCACAGACATGAAAGATCGAGCCACTGCATCCTGGTGTCCCAATTCCTTCCACTTAGCCTTCCACACCTCTGCCACCTCATCTGCTGGCCTACGGCTCAACGCGTCTGCTACCACGTTAGCCTTACCTAGGTGATACTGGATATCGAACTGGTAGTCTTTCACAAACTCAAGCAACCTACGCTGCCGCATATTCAACTCTTTCTGCGTGAATAGGTACTGTAGGGACTTGTGGTCCGTGAAGAGTTGGAACTTCTCCCCCCAAAGATAATGTCTCCAAATCCGTAGGGCAAATACCACTGCCGCCAACTCCAAATCATGCGTGGGGTAATTCTTCTCATGAGGCTTAAGCTTACGGGAAGCATAAGCTATGGCCTATCTCTCCTGCTGCAATACACCTCCAAGCCCTTGCAAAGATGCATCGGTGTAAACCAAATACTCAACTCCCGGTCTCGAAAATGCTAACACAGGTGCTGAGGTCAATTTATCCTTCAATTCATCGAATGCCAACTGACAGGCATCACTCCAGATGTATGGCACACCCTTACGAGTCAGATGTGTCAAAGGACCTGCTATTTCCGAGAAACCTCGAATAAACCTCCTATAGTATCCTGCTAGACCCAAGAAACTACGAATCTCCGCTGGTGTCGTGGGCTGTCCTCACTCCCTCACCGCTGATACCTTCCCCGGATCAACAGCTATTCCCTGGTCGAAAATAATGTGTCCCAAAAACTGGACCTCCTTCAACCAAAACCCGCATTTCTCATATTTTGCATACAACTCGTTATGACGAAGTGTCTGCAAAACCTGCCTCAAATGCTCGGCGTGCTCCTCCTCTGTCTGGGAGTAAACCAGAATATCATCAATGAAGACAATGACAAACTAATCTAGGAAATCCCTGAACACTCTGTTCATCAAGTCCATAAACACTGCTGGAGCGTTGGTTAAACCGAAAGGCATAACCCGAAACTCGTAAGAACCATATCTCGACAAGAACGCAGTCTTCGAGACATCCTCCTCCCTGATACGCAACTGATGGTATCCCGATCTCAAGTCAATCTTCGAGAAGAAAGAAGCTCCTCTCAACTGGTCGAATAAGTCATCGATTCGAGGCAACGGATACTTATTCCGTATCGTGACCTTAATCAACTCTCGGTAGTCCACACACAATCTCAGTGAACCGTCCCTCTTCTTCACAAACAAAACTGGAGCGCCCCAAGGTGAGGTACTCCTGCGAATAAAGCCCTGACCTAACAGCTGCTCTATCTGATCCCGTAACTCCCCCATCTCAGCTGGAGCCATATGGTACGGTGCGTGTGCTATAGGTCTTGTACCCGGTAGCAAATCTATAACAAAGTCTATCTCTCGACTGGGGGGTAGGCCTGGTATCTCCTGAAACACATCTGAATACTCCCTGACAACTGGGATATAATCTAAAGGAATCACTACCTCCTTAGAGGTATCCTCCTCAATGTAATACAGATGAGCGGCCGATCCTCCCTCTGGGCGAGGCATCGCCACTATAAACATCTCTTGCCCCGGAATGGCAAAAATAATGCTCTCGCTGAAGCAATCAATCATGGCCCTATAAGCTACGAGCCAATCCATACCGATAATCACATCGTGAACATGCATATCTAAAACTAACATGTCTGAAGGTAATACCAAACCACCAATCTCTACCCCCACTCCCCGGCATATAAAGAAAATAAGTGACCCACTCCCCAATGGTGAGTCGACACACGTCACTGTGCTCTCTGCCATAGCTAACAATCCTAAAGCTTTCGCGAAGTGTGTAGCTATAAAACAATGTGTAGCCCCCGTATCAAATAATACCCGACCCATAGTGCCATGGATAGGAAACGTACCCTCAATCGCGGGCGGTGCCTGTGGAACTGCAGCCTGGTGGACGTTGTAGACACGTCCATACTGTAGCTGCCCCTGCTGAACTGGGACTGCTGGAATAGGTGGCAATGCTGCCATCTGTGGTGGTGCGGGGAGAGCGGAGAGAAACATAGGCCTCTGTGGCTCCTGGCGAGCACCCTGCTGCTGCTGCTGTGGGGCCCTGCCCCTATGAGGACAATCCTGTCGCTTATGGCCAGTCTTGCCATAAACAAAGCACTTTCCTGCGAAGTTCCCTCCTCTCTGCCCCTGCTGTCCCCGGCCCTGGTGGACGTTACCGTTCCTCCCTTGGCCCTGCTGGCCCTGGTGAAACTTCTGCCCATTCTGCCCCTGTTGGCCGTTTGGACCTTAATGGCCCTGACGGAAACCTCTTTGTCCCTGTCTGTAGTTCCCTGATCGGAACCTCTTATTATCCCCCTGCTGGGAGCCGTGCTCATTCTGTCTCTGCCCCTGACTAGATTGTGCCTCGCTGGCACCATGTCCTCCAGTCCTGACCTGATGGCTAGACTCCCCCGACCTCTTGGCCTCGGCCATATGAAAACGGTGGTCTTGGCAGTCTAACAATGCAGCGTTAACCACATCAGAATAGGTGGCCAACGATAGGTTCCCTAGCAGATGCTGACGGATCCTCCATGTTAACCCGTCCGTGAACTTCTCAATCTTCTTCTTCTCTGTTGGTATCTCATCTGGAACGATATTCAACAGACTTGTGAACTCGGCCTAATACTCGGCCACAGTCTTACCCTCCTACATCAGACTCATCAATTTCCTCCTCATTTCCGTGTGAACAGCCGACGGAAAGTACTTGCGGTCAAACTGCACCCAGAAGTCCTGAATAGTGAGAGTATCCCTCTCCTCCATGGTGGTAATAGACTCCCACCACTGTAGCGCAGATCCAACTAGCCTGAAAGTAGCTAGCACCTGCTTTTGGACGTCCGTGCACTCATACATCCTTAAGTGCCTCTGCATATCCTTCCTCCACTGGCTCGAGACTACCACATCTGAGCTACCTACAAACTCTGGCGGATGCGCTTTCTGAAAAGCGTCACGTACACGCTCCCAAGCAGACGGGAATGCTTTTGCCTAAACTGGCGCGGCAGCCGACGCCTGAGGTGGTGCCTGCTGAACAACGACAATTGCGGCATTTACCGCTTGGGCTACTATAGCTGCAACCTCAATGGCATTCATCATGCCCTGAACTGGAGCGGGCTGGGGTTCGGGCGTTGCATCCCTGCGAACTCGTCTTGCACGTCGTGGAGGCATCTGAAATAAGAACAAAGTTTATAAGTTCGCTGTTTATAAACATAAGATAGCTGAAGAATGGAGCATACACAAAAAGAGTACAACAGTCCCAAAATTTAGGGCTCTATATCAAAGAAACTTAGCGGAAACATAATAAGCCGTCAGATCCTAAAGGACACTAGAACCTGATGCTCTGATACCACCTGTGACACCCCAACTAATTAAATACCGGGTAGCTACTCCTTTATTAAATTAATTCAAAATGCCAAGTAGGCTCAGTTAATAGCATCACTGTCGAAAACATTTTTATTATTACTAACCACCTAGTATTTAAAAAGTAAGTGCCAAATTTTAATTAAAGTCTGATTAACATGCAACAAGTGTAATAAAGAATAATAACACCATTCACCATACTGAAGTAAAAAGAATAACCATCACATAACGTAACTAAAGTCTAGAGGATAACTCCTCACTACAAATCCCACAACTGAAATAAATAAACCGAAAACTAAAACAGTACATGCCAATGTCTGAAAACCGTAATGGAAATGTAACTCTAATATATATGGGCAACATGACCTACAACTGATAGATAATGAATCTGGAATCCAAGTGATAGAAGCGTCTACAAGCAAATCCCTGTAGCTTCCACAAACAGCTACAGCTCGTCACCTGAATGAGTATCCTATGCATGGTGTCCTTGTGGCTGGGCACCTAAAATGGTTTTACAAAGAAAAATAGATTTGAAAAGCAAACGGGTCAGAGCCCAAATGTGGAGTTATATTTTAAAAACCTGCAAGTGCTTTAAAAACATTTAAAACATTAAATGCAAAGTATATGTTAGGACGTGCACTCACATGATATTCTCACCTCTCGTCTAACTGTGCACTCTTAACGTAAGTACCCATCTATAACGACACAAACTACTAGCTAAGTGCCATCATATCTAGCTAGACTGTCATAGGTCCTACCCTTATTACTCGGTTCTATTAACATTATAACGCTCGTAATTAAGTAGGGGTTTAACGTAAACTCAGATGCTCAATATGCAATATATATCACTAACAGTTAACTCGTTATATTCCTCGAAACAATACCGTAATTATATTCACAACATTAACATGAAGATTCCCATTAATTAAGTTTTATATTAATCTCAACATAAATATACAATACAAGCACCCGGAGAACTAAGCTGTGGTGCACACATACTCTTCTATCCATCCCGGTACATCACGTATATAAGGATTACATATTCTGAATCTCTCAGGAATAGTTCCTAGATAACAACATCACAAATAATGGAGGCGAACACAGTCACATCACATGGGTCACGCACATACCTACGCTCCCACGATCGGCGGACTTATTAATATCCCAATAAGTCTTTCTATGACCTATGTTCATTAAGGTAACCAGTCTAAATCCGGGCAACACAAGGATTAGAGGGCCCTAAGAGAACGCAAACCTCCCGTGATAGCAAGTATGGTAGGTATGTCATACACACAATTCATATACCAATACTAAGTAAACACACATCTTAGTAATCCCGTAGTTTAATCGTAGTACATATCGCATTCTCGTACTAACTTATAATTATCGTAATTTATACTATTTCGGTTTATAATCATACGCGCCATAATTTATTCTCACGTCGTAGTAGACACTCACGTCTAAACCCAAACCGTCCATTTAATATAACTCTCGTATATAATTTCCTTCTCATAAATACCCAAAAGTCCCAATTCTATCATTACATCATCATTAGAAGGTTATCTATATCCTCGAACAAGTTTATGGGACTCCAAACATCAAAACAGTCTAAAAAGGTCCAGAATGTCAACTCGTTAGAAGTCTCGTTCGAACGAGACTGTTCGAACGTGATTCCAGTTCGTTCGAACGAACTGTACCTTCTAACGATATCTCGTTTGAACAAGAATATCGAATGAAATTCCCTTTCGTTAGAAGCGACTGGTCAATTCGTTAGAAGCTCGTTCCAACGAGTTCGTTCGAACGACCTGGGCAGGGGCTTCTAACGACCTGCCAGTTTCATCCAAGATTTCTCTAAATTTCGTTTTTCACCATTTATACTCCTCAAATCTCTTCTAAACTAAGACCCAACAATACTTTAAGGTCTCTAATCAATCCTAAACATATCAAGGTTATAAACTAATGTAATTTACGGAGTTAATTCTTCCCAATCATCATTAAACCATCAAATCTCATCACTTTCTCCCAATATTTCAAGAACACAAACCCTAAAATTTGAAATCATGAATTTACCCAATTTAAATCCGTTTTAAATTTCATCCAATCATAAATATCATCAGTATGAACAACTACCTATCATTCTACATGCAAATCCTCCTCAAGATTTCAAGTTCTAAGTTTCAAAATACATAGGTTTTCATTATCTTTCAAGAATAATAGATATTCTTCAATTTTCTAACATGGAAGGAACATTCTATGAATTTAAATATAATTAAAACACTTGCCTTGATTGTCTCTGAATTTGGTGTTGATTTCTGTAAAGGTTTCTGTAGAATTCCTTCTCTTTCTTTCCCTCTCCAAGCTTCCTTCTCCAAAGGTGGCTATGGTGGCTAGGGTTTTCTTTGGGAGAGTTGGAAACCTAAATGATAACCTCCGTAGCTTAATGGGTTAATATGGGTTGGTTAGTGGGTTTAGTGGGTTAAATCCACATCAGATTAAGACTCCCAATTTTCGTCACTTTTAATTCCTCAAAATACAAAATTACCAAAATACCCTTTAAGTTGTCGGTATGGCCTAAAAATACCCCGGGACCCAACCTACACCCCCGGCTAGTGTTTTCTGACTATCTCGACCCTTCCGGACGCGTTGGGGCACTCAAAATGACCATACGGATAATAGAAATAAAAATCACTTTTATAATTAAAATAATATACCATGATGCGGCGGTCACACGCGTCTCAACAAAATTCCCAAATTGTCGTATATAAATCTCACGACAAATTTTTCATAATACAATATTCATATAAAAACATGTATGCACATAATCAAATACCAACTCGCATCTCGTTAGTATTTTTAACCCGGATTAATTTCCAATTAATATGCATTTAATTAATTAATCCCAAAAATAAATATAGCCAAAAGTACGAGGTATTACATAGACTTATTTAGGTTTAAAAGATATACTATGGTGCAGTAAGTTAGAGAATCAATGTTATCTAGGAAGCTAGGGATTTGGGTAGAGATTTATTTAAATAGTTTACTGTGTATTAATTGTGTGGTGAGTTTTATGGGATTGATTTTATTTCTAACCAATCGGGTAAGGTAGGTATTTAATTAAAATAATCATTATAAACGATTATTGTGAAATAATACCAAGATATTGGAGCCTGAGGTGTTTGAGCTATAATTATATAAAAAAATTATTTTAAAGACGAATAATAACTTAGAGTAAAAGATATTGTCTATATAACCCATTGATATAGTTTCATAATGATTTTCTTGATTTTTGTGCAATCATACGATGTGTGTGTATATGATCTATAGGTGATCTACTAGGAGGAAATTGATGGGGGTTGTATGGAATTTATCGAGCTTCATACTCCTGACGATAGGTACGAGATCTAATTAGGTCATGTCTACCCTAATCCTATTGCATAGGAACCTTTCCTCCCAATGGAGACAATGGGACTAAATGCTCTCATATAGCCTTGGTTATGTTGCTCGTATGTTTGGTGTGATGGCATAATAATATCCCATTGGTGTGGTGTTTTCAGGTTATAGTGTTTGGATGTCATATAACTATACCTCAAAGTTCACGTGCAGACCCGAAAGACATTTAGGATAGGCCTTCACACTTTTATCAGGCTTGTGCATTGCTTATATAATATGTGGTGAGTTGAGTATACTGACAGATATCTTGGATTTTATGATTCTTGTATTCTCTGAATATTGATATGATTATACAAGATATGACTACATTAGAGATGTATACACTTGATATTATGACTCGAGAATAATAATATGCCATATATTATAAATACATATTTAGAATCATAACTTGAGATCATTTAAGTAAGAGAATAATGTTTTAAAATAAATATTTTGTTAATATATGAGAGTAATGTAGAGTACGACATAATTATTCAAAGGATGAACTTAAGAGTCTTAAAGTAAATAATATATATTTAAAAGATGAAATTATATCACATGGGACTTAATCGAGTTTGGGTTTTGAACTGCATGCTTAAAATTGATGGCGACATAATGTGCGAGGGCTGATAGTTTAAACGGCCCGACTGGAGATTTAAGTCGTGTCGTGTGTGGAACCTTGTCAAATTATGGTGGATCGACAGTTTAAACGGATTTGGCAGGCATTTTGGCTAGGAAAAGTGTTAAACTTTGGTGGAAATTACCACCCGGGACGAGAGGACCGCAATAGTAAAAAGGGAGAACAATAATAATAGTTGGTTAATTTAATTAAATTAAGATCGTGGGACATGGGAATTTGAAATCATATTGGTGTTCATCTAGAAAAGGGATTTTTGCGGGTAGTTAGTTGTTTACATTTATCGCGTTTTATTAAAACATTCTATTATGACATTTATTGCGTATAATGCTACTATCTCGATTCAAGGAGCCTATTTGAGGGGAGTAGTGTGTATACATTCTCAGGGCTCTGACCAAGTGCATTGACTTACTTTTTCAGGATATGTTTTAGAGAAGCTGCATAGATTTATTTGGAGACTTTCTATGAGGTGAAACTGAGGTTTCTTACTTTATGCGTATTAGTTTAATTTAGTTACCTTTCCTTCGTATTTACATTGAGACTCAATTTGAGGTTTTGTTGGGCCATTCGGTTCCAAAGTTCTATGGGTTATATTCTATTATTTCATCATATAGTCAGCTGATTATTATTCATTTTTTAATTAAATTAATTTAGAGATGGGTTTTATTCTGAGTTTTAGCATGTGACTGATCTTTTATCCTATGGATTGACTTTATTATGTCCCATATCTATCTCAATCTAAGAATGGTATTTTATTTTCTTGCGCTCAAAATAGTTTTGGTGGCGCTCGACGCTAGAATTATGTGAGGTGTGACAGTGTAACAACCCGTCCTTTTGGAGTCTATTAAATTCCATTATTAAGTCTAAATTGGAATTTGGAGATTTCCCCGGAATAGTAATATTTGGGATTTTCGAGGATTTAATGATTTTCAATGGATGTTATGATTATTTTTTGGGATTAAATATGTCAAAATATTTTAAATATATGTCGTCGTTGGGTAAAGCGACAGAAGATAATATTTTAATGGGAATACCGCATTTATTTGTTTTGGGTAGAAATAGTAATTTGTGGTCAAGTACCTCGGATGGAAATTTCGACTACGCCATGAGTCTCGAAATGTCCGAGATACTCGAAAAAGAGTGTTCGAAAGTTGAAATTGAGTTTCGGGGAATTTTAGAGTTAAAAAGGGCTCAAAATTGAGTAAACGAGTCGTTTTTCGATTTTAAGGGGTTAAACCCTTTTTTTCATTATAAAGAGGGAGAGAGGGAGAAAAGAGAAACAAAAGAAAGAAAAGAGGGAGAAGAGAGATAGGAAGGAGAAAAGAGGAGAAAAAGGAAGATTCGGGCAAAACTCCGTCGGATTCGACTCGAGCTTGTCGGATTTCATCCTCCAGGCAAAAGTATACTTGCTTTATTTCAATTTGTGCATTTATTTCATATCATAGTTGATAAACGATATGATTTTGGGTTAGAACCCTTAAAAATAAATTTGGAAAAAGATGAAAATGGGTTTACATATTGATGTAATGTAAACTCTTAATGATTTCTAGTACTAAAACCATGTTAATGGTGTATAAAATTTAATTGAAATGGGAGAAATGCCAAAACTAGGTTTTTATGTTTCAGGGGTTTAAAACTAAGGAAAATGGGTTAAAACCCCAAATTAATTGATGTGTTAGTTGTAAAAGATAGATTAGATGTTTATTGAGTTATTGGATGAGGTTAGAAACAACAAAAATGGAGAAAAATGGAGTTTGGGATTTTGGGGAAGATAATGAATAGTAAACCCATGGATTGTGGGGCCATTTCGGCCAGGAATACGAATGATTTATCTCTTGGACAAAACACAAAAGTTGTATATATTTTCGATACGGTAACGTTGGCGCTGACCGTGTATTTTTTTTTTATTTTTCCTCGATTTGATATGATTTTTACAAGATGGCAGTTCCGGGTTGAAATCATCAACTCGGAAATCAAATCCAGAATTGGAAAAATAAAGGCTAGAATTAATCGTGTAGATGTTTAGGATGATTTTTAGTGTAGTTTAGAAACTCCGATAATGGAATTGGGTTATTGGATGGATGATTTTAGGAATAAAGTTTTGAAGACCTAGTGTGACCGGTCGACCGCGCCCCTAAGGCCGGTCGACCGAGTCAAGGAAAAAGAACCTAATGGTTGGCTTCGTAGGCTTATTTGCAAAATGCTGTCGACCGGGGGTCCAGGACCGGTCGACCAGTACCCTATTTTCAGCCCAAGATTTTGGAGATTGTTATTCCTTCTCCTCTTTGAGTTTATAGTCTAGCGGCCTTCAAAATTAGAGTATTATAGAGGGTTATGTCCTAAAGGATTTGAGGATTTGGGAATATATATATATATATATATATATATATATATATATTTATATATATGTGTATTTTCACTTAGAGTGAATTAGTGTAATTGCAGTTATCCAATAAATCCTTAAGACATGATTAAGGTAATTATTATTTATCAAAGTGAGGAGATACTTTGGGTTTAGTATCATGCGTATATGAATGCATGATCATGATTCTTTGAGAGAATCTTTGGGATTATTGGTCATCGCTAGATGAGATTGGCAGTTATGGCCACATATATATTCGATGATGAATATATATATATATATATATATATATATATATATATATATATATATATATATATATATATATATATATATATATATATATATATACTACATGATTAAAGTATATATATATATGATATGATGTAAATGGTTTTGAATATGTAAAGATAAACGTTTTCAAAATGGTCAAGAAATGATTTTCATAATTAATAAAATATGGATACACACCTCTCTAAATCGCTATCATAAGGGAAGTTGCGTACATATTGTGAAGTCCCCTGGATAATGAGTGCAGGGTGGATATAGTCCTATAGGTCATATGAGCGATTATTATTTCTGCGCTCGTTAGGAGATTTTGGGTGGGGTCTTGACTATCCCGCAGGCATATGGCCGCTTCCCGACCTCTTGCGTTGTAGGATCCCAGGTTGTCTTAATGATAGGCCATGGAAGTTCAAGAACACTTCTTTCTTAATTTTTCGAGAGTAATCCAATCGTGCTACCAGATTTTCTTCATCTAAATTAGAGTCATGAATACTCTATTCTTTTCCTTTAGAATTATGCATTTTAAGTGTCTCCTAAAAACTTTATTACATGTTTTCTTAAAATCAATTAGTAACTTAATTAAGAAAAGTGGACACTAATTCTGGGACTATTTTTATTAAATCTTTTAATCTGAATGTTATTCATAATCCTTGGGTAAGTAGTATTGATGAGTGGATTTTGAGTTTTATTGGTGTAGGTTGCATGTATAAAAACATTGGTTTTCAATTAAATGAATTTTGGGGACGTATAACTCATGTAAATTATGTAGAGATATTGAAATTGGAAATATGACTTTTTGATGATCAAATCTCAGTGTATTTGATTTAAAATAATTAAAGGGGATTAATTGCGTGTTTATTACGATGTGATAATTAAATTAAGATTTAATTGAATTGGACTACTATGCGTAGTGTTATACCTTGAATAATTATGCTTGTTTGTGTGAATTGTTGGTATTATTATATTTCCATTGTAATGAAGACTTGTTGTCTTTCATGCTCTCCCTGTATTTTAGGATGTCTTTTATGTATAGGAGTAGTGGGTGTGATTCCCCGTACCTTTATAGAGATTTAAATTGCATAAGTGGGAGTAGTTTGGGAATTTGAGAAATTTATGTGAATAATAATTTTTGGAGTTTAAGAGTATTAGATGTTTATCGACGTGTGTTATACTTACTTTTGGGACTAAGTAAATAACTCGGATTGTTTTAATTACTTGTCGCAGTTGGGTAAAGCGATAAAGGAAAATATTGTAATTGAAAAACCCGTATTGAGATGTGTTGGGTTTACGTAGTGAATTGTAGTTAAGTGACTCGGATGGAGAATTCAAGTGCGCGTTTAGCTTCAGAATGGTTGAGATAGTCAGATTATAGTATTCTGTGGTAGTGTTTAGGTTCCGGGAACTTTTGTACTAGTAGGGACTCATAATTGAGTAAACGAGTCATTTTTGGGATTATAAGGGACAAACCCTTATTTCTCTCTATATAAGACACGAGGTCGTCGAATTTTTTCCACAAGGTAAGTGTTTACTTACTTTATTAATTTAGTGTGTTTATTTATCATATTATAGTTGGTGTGTAAAACTATAAATATTTTTGGGATGGATTTTCGTAAATCAAAATGGGTTTTTCGAAAGTTTAACGAATAAACCCCGGATAATTTCCAATTTGGGAAACTTGGTGAAAACGCCCCGAAGTTCCCCAATTTTAAAATTATTCACTTTTTATATTCCAAAAAGTAATTTCCTTCTATAGATATCCGGAAGCGAGTTGATGGTTCAAACAAATAAACAAAATTTAAACCAGGCGAAATAAAGTGGAACACACACATAATATTAACTTTCACTTAAACCATATTAATTAATCCAAGTCCTAGAAAATTTACCCAAGTCATATTTAGCAATTTTATCAAGTTAGGCCAAACCAATTTTATCAAATTTAATTAAATGACTTGAATTAAATTAACTAAACATTACCCAATATTTAATTTAACACCAAATTAAACAAGTAGTGATTAAAACCAAATTTTATCTTGAATTATCTAAGCATGCATTCTAAGTGAGCATAGCAAGACAAAATAAACTATAAATAACTACACCGCGATGTATGAGGAAAAACCCACAACCAGAAAAAAAACCTCGGACCCCCTAGCCTTAAGTCCACTAAGTAAGGATTTACAAATTATAAGACAAAAATACTTACAACACTCTACTCGATCCCTCTCATGCCCTGACGCTTCTTCTTATACACACCTCCGCCTAGTAGACAACCACGGAGCTCCACCGGAATCTTAGCCTTCACCAATGAGACATAGGTACACCGTCAACCACACATGATTCCTTTCACCACATGAGAATGCCGTAGCAAAACAAGCTTTTCTTCTTTATGGGATTTAGAAGCAAACCAAAATTCTCTTCAGATTGATGTAGAGATAAACCGGTGCCAAAAACTCCAAGCAAAGTATATATATGTGGAACTTGGATTAAAAAAAATGGGTGTAAACTAGAGTGTTAAATGATTCTTCCTTGAAAAATTAGACACTCAAAACATGAACTTTTTCTTTGTAAATGGATGCTCTCAACCTATCTTTTGGAGATGGAAAGATGTGAAATAGTTAACTTTCCAAATATGGTTCCCGCACTTAGATTTTCTGTCAAAAGTTAGTGGGGAAAGATAATGGGAAAGTGGGTGAAAACTATAAAAAACTGCAATTTAACTGTTGCCACTAAATCTCATTCGAACGAGATTTTCGTTCGAACGAAGTCTCGTTCGAACGAGCCTTCTAACGAAGTTCCATTGTGAACTCGTTACAAATCTCCTTGGAAATCTCGTTCGAACAGCCATCTCGTTCGAACGACATTTCGAATGAAGTTCCAGTGGGTAATATGGGAACTCATTGGCAAAATCGTTTGATCGACATTTGGTTCGAATGAAAAACTCGTTCGAACGACATATCGAACGAACTTTCAAAAAGATAGAAATTTTTATTTTTAGCCCAGAATCTTTATAGACTTTAATTAAAGTTATAATTAAATCTTTCTAAAAATAAACAACGGTTTTAATTAAACCTACACCCAATATAAACTGTTCCAAGATCCTATATATATATATATATATATATGTAATGCATTCATACCTTGGGAGCATGCAACCGCTTTTGATGACGTAGAAACGAGGCACTTAAACTCGACATTTTGATGAAGCTATATACACTTGGCCGCTATGTCTTCAACAAACTCGTCATAGGCTTGAAGAATGATCAATATACTCTATCCTATGACTCAAACGTTTTTGTCCGAAATTGAGACAAAACTACAAAGGACTCAATTGGAAATTTGGGTCTTTAAAAATCTCCCCCTTTGGCAATTCCGGGACAAAAACCAAACCTAAAATCCTAATGGTCCGTCAAGCTCTACTAGACTGACAAAAGTCCCACCCAAAATAAAATTACAATATTTGCCGGTGAAAGTTGCCACTCAGAATATAATTCCTGCACACTTAAGCAAACACATTACACACGTAGGAAATATCAAAATATTTAATGCAATTCAAGTACGTACTCTCCCTAAATTAATTCTCTCCCTTTATGAACTGTGATCAACTTAGAAAGACGTCTCCCCCTAAGATATATCTCCCCCAAACTAAGATAAGACTATAATAGGAATAAATATCATATCCCCCCCTATCATTCTTCTCCTTTTTGTTCAGGAATAGACAAAGGCTAAAAAATTAGAAACATTTACTTATCTCCCCCAATTAAAGCAAATACACCCTCTAAACTAAGCAAGGGATAAACATAATGGGATAACAAGCTAAAGATGCAAATGTGTAGAAGTGATGAGATCATTAAACCACATGGACAACAAAATCATAACTAATCCAACATATAATAACAAATGCCAACTAAGATGAAAGAAAATGATACCAATATGATACATAAAGTATTAAGCCCGTGATATTAACAAATGATGCAACTAGATAGAAAACCATTATTAATTAAGGCATAGATGGACTAGAAAGTAAGGCAAAGACTAAACAAAAATATCATATATATACATACTCTAGATATATCCAAGATTCACACACACACACACACACACACACACACACACACACACATATATATATATATATATATATATATAGATATAAACACACAAATGAAAAAAATAAGATAATCTTTTCACACTTGTATGGCAAAAATGTGTCATATGGAAACGAAAGTGAAGGGGTGTGAACTACTAACAATTAAATTTAGACCCAAACACTTAAATAACGTTCATGAAGTTGTCAATTGATTGCAAACTTCATCACATTTGAATATAACCTCATGTGACAATATAGATTAAACTCAATGGACAAAAATACACAATGCATACAAGCCTAGCATTTTGATGATTCTACAAACCAATAGAGTCGTGACATTGATAGCGTAACTAGGATAAACGGACATTGTGTAAACCATTGATATACAATCCAATCTCCCTGAATAAGCATATTTATTTTCAAATGAATATATCAATAAAGCATATGCCTTGGCAATTATTTTTCTTTTAATGTCATTTTTCTATTTTTAGGCATTTGGACCACGTATTTCTTTTAGGTCCAACCAAACATTGGCTTACTATCGCAAAGGATAATAAATCCTTTCGGAGCCCTTCCCCGTGCACATTTTCATCATTTTTTTATATCTCACAAACATCACGTGCAACGGATTTTGACATGCACTAGTCCTCCTAGGTCACAAATATGTAGATGACTAGATTGGTAGGAGAACACGAGAAAAAGATCAAATATACATATGAAGTTAAATTTCGAAAGATCTTGTGCATGTGTGAATAGAGGCATATGAAAATAGAATCCATTTAAACAACACAAAATCCAACTATTCCATGTAAGCATGGTAAAAAACATAATAATTGACAATCTAAGCCAAAAGTTCTAGCCACATGGGAGCATAAAAGTAGGGATTCGAACACAAGTATATGCCACATAAAGTGTGTCAAACTAAAATACACACAACAAAAATCTTTAAGAATTTTTAAATTTTGTTTAACCAAAATTAAAAATATCTACTCAAAAGACAAACAAAAATCATTTGTATTTTTCATTAAGCCTAAATTACTAAATAAATAAAACACAATTGATAAACAAAAATCATTCTTGTACCATCTGATTAAGTATGAACCATAGCCTAGAAAATGACTAAATAAGCATACAATAAGCATGATGATAAAGCATGAGGCACAAAAGCTAAAGTATGCAAAAAAAACTAACACATTCAACCTTTTGATTTTGCAATGGAGGAAGCATGTGAAAGTAAATGAGAATCAAATACCCTATCTTGTGAAGTTACCAAGTCGAATCTCCTAACCCAAACTAATGATGAGTGACTATCTTGGGGTGTAGGAATCTTGACTACCTTGGTGTATTTACGATGGATTTTCTATGAACTCGTTTAAGATCAAAATAAAATTTCCTAAGATGACCTTTTCGACCACAATGAGAACAAGTAAAAACACGTCGAAAATTGGTACTTAAGGATTCATCTCGAAAGGCTTTCCTAGGTGATTCTCCTAAAATGTTAGTTTTGGCTTTTTGAGTTGATTCAATACAAGTATCGAAACCTAAACCACAAGTGTCATTTTTTATTTGGACCGTGCCTAAGATTTTATCTAGTTTTTCGGACCTACATTCCAAATCAAATTTGCATTACTAGAGTCTTTTAATTGTTCTTCTAAGTGCAAAATTTTAGGCTTCAACAAACCATTTCTCTCTTCAAACTCGAGAAGCTCCTTTTCAAGGATGCCATTAAACCTCTAAGGCTATCTCTATTACCTTCTATATATTCTAGATTCTCTCGAAGAGATCTCTCTCGTGTCCTAAGGTCGTCAATCAACACACTATTATCAACGATCTTGACACAATCTTTTAAACTCGATTCTAACTTCAAATTAGCTCTTTTTAATTTAATAGATTCTTCATAAAGTTCTTGTAAAGCATTTTTAAGTTCACTCACATCAACATCTTCTTCATTTTAACTATCTCTTTCTTCTTCCCTTTTTTTTTTGAAAGAGGGACTGTACCCCCACACTTATTATTAAAAGGGAGAAAAAGCCTCTCCAAGCACTACATGCTGAATAAAATTAAATTGGCACAAGGCCCAAAGCTAGAGAAAATAAAATTGGAATCATAAACTATGACCTTGGAAGGATCATGTGTTAAAGTCTCATCAGTAGATGAGTTCTCACTATCGCTCACATGACTAGCCAATAAAACCACAAAGTTGGACTTAGTGGGGGAATCGGGTCCCTCATCAATATCACTATTACTAAGGATTGCATTAAACGAAATTGGTTTCTTAGCCTCTCTCCTTAGTTTATTGGGGTATTCAAAAGCCCTATGAGCATACCCTTCAAAACCAAAACATTTTTTCGACTCTTCCCTATTCACATTTTCATTAGAAGTTTTAGGGATCTTCTCCTCTATGTTATGGCTAGGTTTTTCAAATTTCTTAAAGTTATTTTTAAATTTGTTTTTGTTCAATTTTAAAAAAATTCAAAATTTTGTAGCAAACATAGCCATGCCATCCGAGTCACTATCAGCTTCACACTCTACTACTTGTTTTTCCTCTTTTTGGGCTTTTGAAGCAATGCCCTTTTCTATTTTCTTTACAGTCTTATGTGACACTCCGACTAATTAAATACCGGGTAGCTACTCCTTTATTAAATTAATACAAAATGCCAAGTTGGTTCAGTTAATAGCATCACTATCGAAAACATTTTAATAATTACTAACCACCTAGTATTTAAAAAGTAAGTTGCCAAATTTTAAGTTAAGTCTGGATAACATGCAATAAAAGAATAACGGAAGAGTCAACATAATCCATTCACCATACGAAGTAATGAAATAACCAACATAATAATAAGAAATACGGAGGAAAACTCCTCACAACAATCCCAACAAATGGAAATAATACTACAAGTCTGAATCCTGAATAATTACATGCCAAAAGTCTGAATAACTGAAATAAATGAAATGTCTCTAAAAGGAGTGGGCGACATGCCCTACAACTGATATCTGCTTAATATAGAGTCAAAGTAGATGAAGAGTCTACAAGCAAAGTCCTGTAACTTCCACAAACAGCTATAGCTCGTCACCTGAATGAGAATCCTATGCATGGTGTCCTTGTGGATGGGCACCTAAAAATGGTTTTTACAAAAATAGATTTGAAAGCAAATGGGTCAGAGCCCGAAAGTGGAAAACATTTTGAAAACAGCAAGTGTTTTAATAACATTAAAACATTAAATGCAAAATACATGTTAGGACGTGCACTCACATGAAATTCTCACCTCTCGACTACATGTGCACTCCTAACGTACCGTACCTATCTATGAGACATCCATATCTAAACAAACCTTAATAAGTTCTACCCCTTACTACACTATTCCCATAATACATTCTAGCGTTATCAAATAAATAGAGGGCTTTACTTAAACTCAGATTCCCAATATGTAATACATTTCACTATCGGTTAACCCGTTATGTTTTCTCAAAACAATACCATAATTTTTCACAATATTAACATGAAAGTTCCCATCAATTAAACGTATATTATTCCCGTCATAAATATACAATAGAATACAAGCATCCCGAGAACTAGTTGCGGTGCACACATACTCTGCTATCCATCCCGGTACATCACATACATAAGGATCACATATTCCGAATCTCTCAGGAATAGTTCACAGATAACAACATCACAAATAATGGAGGCGAACACAGTCACATCACATAGGTCACGCACATACCTGCGCTCCCACGATCAGCAGACTTATTAACATCCCAATAAGTCCTTCTCTGACCTATGTTCATCGAGGTAACCTGTCTAAATCCGGGCAACACAAGGATTAGAGGGCCCTAAACGAATGCGAACCTCCCGTGATAGCAAGTATGGTAGGTATGTCATACACATAAAATCAATACATATATACTAAGTATGCACAAGTCTTAGTAATCACCATAATATATTGGTGGTACACTTCTCATCCTTGTACCAACATATAAGGCTACACAATTTATATGTTCCCGGTTAATATAATAAATTAGGCTATCAATAGTTCTCGCAACGTAATAGACACTCACGTCCTATTTCACATTTACCCTTTGGTTCAAACTACACTTCTAGGTTTGACTCCTCATTATCTCCCAAACATCCCAAATATAATAACTACTCATCAAGAGAAGGCTATATCTACCTATACACAAGGTTACGGGGCACTCGGGATCAAAACAGGCTAAAAAGCGTAAACTGTCAACTCGTTCGAACGAGGCTGTTCGAACGAGAGTTCGCTCGAACGAACTGGTTCTTCTAACGAGATCTCGTTCGAACGAAATTCTTCGAACGAACATCCCTCTCGTTAGAACCCAGACTGTCAACTCGTTAGAAGCTCATTCGAACGAGCTCGTTCGAACGACCTGGGTAGGTCTTCTAACGAGTGGCCAGATTCGAGCCCAGAAATTCCTATTTCATTTTTCCCTCTTTTCTTCACTTCTAATCTTCTCTAACCATTAGTCCAACAATATTTCAAGGTTCCTAATCGTCTCTAAACACACATAGGTTACCTACTAACGTTTTTGTGGGGATTAAATCATTATAAACATCATCCAAATATCAAATCCATACATTTATCCCCAATTTCAAGAACATGAACCCTAAAATTTATAAATCATCAAAGAGTCTAAATAAATCCGTTTTTGTTTCATCCAAAATGTATTAACATCAGATTATTCATCTATATATAGTTCTACATGCAAATCCTCATCAATAAGTAGGATTCTATTTCCAATTTGATGGGTTTTTCATTAACTCCTAAGAACAATTAGATTTTTCTCAATTCCTACACATGGAAGAAGTATTCTCTTAAATTAATTGGAATTAAACACTTGCCTTATATGTATCTCTGATTTGATGACGAATTTGATGAATGGATCTCTCTCATTCTTTGCAGAATTCCTCTAACTCTCTCAACAAGCCTTTCTTCTCCAAAGTTAATGGTGGCTAGGGTTTGTGCTTTAGAAATTCTTTTGGAACAAGTTTCAACAACTTCCGTAGCCTATTTGGGTATTAGTGGGCTTAGTGGGTTAATGCCAAATCAGATATTAATTCCCAATTTTCGTTGGTTTTAATTCCCAAAAATCCAAAATTACCAAACTACCCCTATACGTTGCCAGTATGGCCTAAAAGTGCCCCGGGACCTAAACCAAGCCCCCGACGAGTGTTTTTTTACTATTTCGACCCTTCCGGACGCGTTGGTGTAAAAACCCTCGATTCTGGGAGGCTCATTTTATACTAATTTTACCGCATAAGGTAATTATATAAAATGTGGGGACTGGAGATATATTAATTTAAGGAATTGAAAGTTAATATTTACTAGATTGATGCATATTTACAGTATGTGAAAGTAAATAACATCAGGTTGCATGTCTATAGTGTCATGTATTTTAAATGGACTTTTAGTTTAAATGATTTTGGAACTCGAAATAATTTATAAAATTTTCGAATGCCAGTTTAGAGGGTGTAGTTGGTCTCGGAAGGTGCGAGACAGTCAAAATAAGTGCCATATTGTATTTGGGCACTTTTACCTGGTTTTAGCTTATATGCGTATTTGCGAGTCATTTTAATGTGGTATTAACCATTTAAGTTGGGAGTTTTAACCTAAGCCACGATTTTAGTCTTCTAAATCCCTTATTTTCCCCCATTTTATGTCTTGAACCTAGAGAGAGACAAAGAGAGAAAGAAGAAGAAGAGAAATGGAGAAATGAGAGAGAGATTGAAGATGGAGGATTTGGGATTGCTTCTTCTCCAAATAAATCTGAGATATCAACTCTAAGGCAAGTTTTCTACTTGCTAATATGTGATTTAAGGTGCATAAATTGTATGATAGTTGTGTATTTACATTTATGGTTTAAATGTGGAATTTATGGGAATTAAGCCCTAATCTTAGTTTTTGATGATGAAATTTTGGGTTATAGTTGTTATCAACCATGTAGGATGTTTTGGGGTAGATTATTGTTTGCTGTATGTGTATAAATGGAGAGAGTTGGAGTTTGGAGAAATTAGGGTTCATAACCCTTAAATTTGCAGGTCCGAATCGATTCGGCCCTTTGGGCGAATCGATTCGCTAAGGGAAATTTGCAGGTCTGCATAACCCGAATCAATTCGGGTTAAGGCCGAATCGATTCGGTCAATTGCAGAAAGTTGGTTTAGTAGTCCGACCCGATTCGCTTTTTGGGAGAATCGATTCGCTATGGCGAATCGATCATGCTGTTTTTGAGTTAATTTTATAACTCAATTTCAATTCTTTTCTTTAAATCTAAGGCCTAGGAATCTTCTTGAATGAAGTAAACTTAGAGTCCTAGAGTGTGAGATGAGTTAGTTGTGTGCCCTACATTAGGAATGAGTTTTGTGGGGACTTTTCTGGGGTTATGCCTATTGAAGTTAGGGCACCTTTTCTTCTAGTTGATTTGTATGAAAACTAGGAGATGTAGTATCATGTTTGGAGACCCCAGAAGCTCAATTGAGCTATACTAGTTTTGATGGTTTGTATTACCACCCCAAAAGAATGTTGGGAGATTTTAAAAGTTCGATTGAACTAAGTTAACCTTGGTGGTTCATAATAACGCCATAAAGATGAGTTTGGAGAATGAATTGAGAGTTATTTCATTCCTTCGAAAGATGATAACATTTGGGGTTTTAAAATAACATCCTAAAATGCTTGGAGATGATGAAGAGTTTATTTACTCCTCTGAGGTTGTAGTGTTGATATAATTTATTGTATGGCTCCGGATAATAAGTTATATCTGTTACTAGAAGTAAATAATAACGGTTTCGAATAAAATGAAACATATACGTGGAATGGAAATGAAATGGTAATGGCATTGATATTAGTAAATGATAATTTACTTAATCATGAAACCGGTAAATAATGGTTTACTTGATTTTGATATGATAAATAAAATGGTTTAAACACACCTCTCTAAATGACATCATAAGGGAAGTCCGCACGTGAGGTGAAGCCCCCTGGCTAATGAATGCAGAGTGGATATAGTCCTAGGCCATGGGAGCGCTTATTGTTGTATATTTTTCTACGATGGGTAGGAGATTCTGGGTGTGGTCTTGACTACCCCGCAGGCTCATGGCCGCTTCCCGACGTCTTGCGATATAGGTGCCCAGGTTGTCTAATGATAGGCCCTGGAAGATGATGGTCATTTAGGGGCGCGCACAGTGGGGAAACCCGGATGGGCGGTCTTAGAATTCGTTATATGCATATAATTATAACAGTTCATAATCAAGTGGGACTTGATGTATTTGATATGCCATAAGAGCATGATGGAGTGCCACAAAGAGCACATGTAAATGCCACAAAGAGGATTTGAAAATGATTATTTTCCTGATAAGGAAAGGATTTTTACAAAAGGTAAAATTGAGATAAAATTTCCTTAAAGAGCAAAAGATTGTGATTATATATATATACTTCCTGCTAAGGAAAAGATATATGAAATAATTGGCACATTTGGTGAAAGTTTTTAGTTTAATGCTTCTTATTTTTGTTCCTGCTTAACTTACGTTTTAAATTGTATAGGTTGCTTCTTATTCCTCTTTCTTCACGATTCATCATACATAACTGTCATACTCTTTATTCATCTGGTAATCATATAGAACCGGGCCCTGACCTGGTTACATTTCTTGTTGCATATTCATCTTGTCTCTGTTCAGGTACTCCGCCGCAAGGATGCCTGATTTGAATTCCTATTCCGATGTTTTTGACGAGTCGTGATGCATTACGGGTATTACGGGATACATTTGGTATAGACATTTTCTTTTTTATTCTAGTTAAGATCAAGTCTTTTATTCGGGAAAGAGGCCCAAGCTTTTGTAAATGTCTAATGAAATGTAATAAGTAACTTATTGTACTTGTGTATTATTGGTGTATCAGTTTAGTGACCGGTTACATATTCGGTCTCTTCATTGTATTATTGTTGTATTATTTATATATATCTTAGGGTTTCCCTTATCTTTCAGGAAATGGGTTGTTTGTTTTCATTTATTTACTTTCAAATCAAAATTTTTGCCAACCCGTTTTCTGAAATATTGGGTGGTTATCCTGGATACTCTATATTTTTGTTATGATGCTGAGAATCATTCCATCCATGATTCCGTTATATTGGAGTATTGGGCTGGCCACCCCTTATTTTGGTGAGCGGGTTGTCACAGATGGTATCAGAGCATCAGGTTCTAGAGTCCTTAGGAATCTGTGTGGATGCCTTAAGTTTTCAGCGTTGCTCTTGATTTGATGTAAAGCCTTAGGATTAAGATCGTTGATTTCTCTTATGAGATTTCGTTCTTCTACCATGAGGTAGAATCTATAAAATCTTTTGCGTATTCGTGTGAGAATAATGGGTCGATAGAAGAAGGGCGTTATGGGAAGGTTTGTGGAGAACTGTAAGTTGTGGTCTGGGATGAGGACCGCTGTAGAGGCCGCTCCCTTTTTGTAGCACTCTCTTGTCTTGCTATTACGACTGCAAATTTTAGTTGATGTAGTTTCCCAAGTACCGCTATAAGTAGGAAGTGGTACTAAACTTGAGAATTCATGCGATGTTATATTGAAGTGGAGAAGTTCCCTGAAGTAGAATGGAGGAAAATCCTTCACCCATAGAAGAAGTGTTGAGGTGGTGAAAATGGGGTCACTATATTCGTGAGTGCCAGAAGTGTGGCCCATAGAGAAGCCCGGTGGATACTTGCAATGGCGAGATTCTCTGGGATAATTGGACTGAGGAGAAGGTGGATTCTCAAATGTTCACAACATGTTCGGTTAAAGACAAAGGGCGAATAAGGTGTTGTACGGTTAGGGAGACGAGATCATACACCATGAAGTGTTAGGCTCCAAAATAGGTGTTGTTAACACTTCTGATGGAGTTAGAATCGTGAAACCCCATCGGTGGACACCCACCTGGGGAAGTTTCATTAAACTGAGGAAGAGGAGGCCAAGATCGTGTCCTCCTTTACTGAGAAAGTAAGAGGGACTGCATGGGCAATTATTGTCAGCCAGAGTCAGAATAACGGCTATGATGTGGAGTGTAGAACCACTCACTTTAAACTTCGTTGAGTGGAGAGCAAGGGCAAGATTAAAGTTCCTGGTTGGGGAGTTGGTGGAGATAATGTTGGTATGTGTAAAGCTCGAATATGGAGTCTGAGAACCATTAGTATTGACCCGGAGTGCTTGGCAAATTGTGGAGGGAATTCTACTTTATAGGTGTGTAGTGTATATTCCTTAGGATAAGATTTAGTAGTATTGTGTCTACGATAGACTCAGGTGTGTATATTGAGCTTGTATTAGTATTTACGCTATTATAGAAGGGTAATTATATGACTTTCGTGGTATGGAAGTTCTATCTTTTCTTCACTCGTTATGAAGCGAGTGATAATATTTTTAAATGTATAGGTGTCATATGTGTTACTTGGTTTGAGTGTTCCATTGTTTACTTGCATTGGGTGTAGATGCTATGACTTATCTCCACGACTAACAAAGTTAAGCAGTAATGCATAGGAGGGGTTCCTTGTTTGGATTCCGCTTTTGCGGGACGCTCCACGCGTGAACCTTAACGACGTTGGGAGTGGAGAGATGCCATATTTCCTTTCTCTTATTTCATGTATAGAATGCTAAGGTAAAGTCTAGAAATAGAATCTTATTAGTAGAATTGTATAGATCCCGATCATGTGTCTTAGACCGTCACATATTAATGACCGATGATGCGAGGTAGTAGTGTAACGGTAGGGTTCCTTGTCTTGATTTCGCTTCGGCGAGACATCCCACGCATGAACCCGAGTGAATGTCGGAAGTTGAGTAAGATCTTGGGCACTAGGGATGTATTTGGTATTATATGCTTACGATTTAGGTAGGATATATAGATAGACCCTAGGATTTTTAGGATGTAAGACCTTGAGGGTAGGTGGTATTAATTCAGGAAAGCGATAGGGAGTTGACCACGAATAAGTTGTGGGTTAACTCTATAAGAGATTAGATCCCCTAGGAACGAGATTATGGGGTCTCGAGAGGTCTAGTAGGTTCGGCCGAAGGAGATGAGGCATTTCTTAGAAATAATGTTACATAGGTAACTTCATTTCCGGGGAGTTAATAAGGACGGGTGGGTCCTCACTCCTGAGCCATGATTGTAAGCTCGAGAGTGAGTTTAATGAGTAAGCTCTGCCAGGATTGGGGAGTAATAATACTAGGACATAGACTCACTGTTTATGCGTGGCACAAGCTTAAACTTGTGGAAAGTAATATCCTGTGTTTGAATTAAGATTCATCGTGGTAGTGATCACCTTAAATAGATAAGGCACTACTTCCTGGGTAGGAAATTTGGTCCTTCTCGTAAGCAACAAGTTGTTGCAATATGTTGTGGGAGGAATCGAGTTGGTGCTCGGAGTTCAGAAGAACTAGTGGTTGGATATTTTCTCATTCGCTAAGGAAATGCGATTGGGGTAGTGGACGTGTCGAGTAGAGAACTCGTCAGAGATAATGGTAATGGCATGGAAGGCCAAGTAGAATGAGCATGAATAGGAAGACTCGGTAGTAAGAGCGTTTATGTCTGTGATTGACCATTTCACCTACTCGTGTAAAGAGAGTAGTAGTGGAACGAAGAAGGGTATTCATAGACGTCTGCATGGAACTACCGGCATCGAACTGGTCATGATCCCCTTTGAGAAAATGGTTAATCGTTTGATCAAACTGTTGCATTCTCGGCCATTATGGACGGACTACTTGTAGAAGAGTATGCCCCGTTCTCGATGGAGGAATAGTAAAACCGTGGGAGGTGCCTATTATAATAGGGTGGACCGATACTAGATATTCGTGTCAAAGGTTTAGAAAAAGTTTCCGCGAAGTAATGGGAACCGTATGGAAATGGCGTATATCCTACCACCCTAAAGTAGATGGATGAAAGGGAGGAAATTTACTCATGCCGAAAGGCATATTACGAACGTGCGCCTTAGTATACCTAGTAGATGGGAGCAGTAATGGTATGGATGGAGGTTTTCGTGCAACCAATAGGTTTTGGAGTGGTCTTATGGATCATTTCCTAAGGCATGGTACCGTGAGTGGCCTAGCGTGGTCAGTTGAGTAATTCGTATACTCGATGGATGGAACCAATGGGTAATATGTTCCTTAGACTTGGAGTGGTCTCGGAACATTTCTTTAGAGATTTGGCTTTTAAGCCATACGCCTTGATGAGATACGTCGATGCGGGGGATAGCTGAGTAGCGTTAGGGCTAAGCCACTTAGAGTCGGTATGGATGCCCCGAGGTGAGATGTAACATAATTCTGAGGATTTGGCAAATTACGCCGAGTCATGTGGGCATCGTGTTCCCCCGTAGGAAGCTAGAATCGATAGTTAGTGAAGAGCGCCTTGTGCTAGGAAAGAACAAGATGATTGACTGAGATCGACAGGTTCGACCTTAGTCCGAGTCCATTTGGGACGTTGCAATAACGAGGAGTTTGTTTAGGATGGTAGAATCCTAGTTTAGAGTAGTATACCCTTATCAAATTTGGGTATGACCGAATTTTGGGGGCAAAATTCCCTCTTAAGGGGGAGAGTATTGTGACACCCTGCCTAATAAAATACCGGGTGATCAGTCCTATACCAAATTAAAACAGGAATCCCAGTTGGTTCATCCTTAGCATCACTGTCGAAAACTTTTTAAAACTTACTAACCACCTAGTATTCCAAAAGCTGGTACCAATTTTAATTTTTAACTAACAAAACATTACTTGCGGAACATATATGAATCATTCACACAACTAACTAAAAATCAACTGAAATATTAATAAAACAACTTGCCGAATAAACCATCGGCCACCAAAGTAAAATAATCAAATACAAACATCTAACACCTGAAATAATTACATCTGAAAAACCGTACTGAGAAGTCTGGGCAACAAGCCCTAAATGAAACTGAGCTGAGAAGTGATTCCTACTCTAGGAATGAATAAATGATGCGTCTAATCCAAACTCCTGCTAGCATCCACATATGCAGCAGCTCCGTGTCCCTGGAATAAAATATCAATCCTGGCGTCCCTGTGGTTGGACACCTAAAAGGTTTTGAAAATAGTTTTATAGCAAGGGTTAGAACCCAAAACATTTTGAAAATATTTAGCAAGTGAATTAACTGCAGTAATTTAAAATGCATGAATGCGTTTCATATTAAAGTTAGTGTCGCGCTCCCTTGTGGACATTCTCACCCCTCCACTATTGTGCACACCTAACGGTTATCTTAACCCCACCTAGTTGTACTATCCCATCCAACTAGTCCTGGTATAACCTCCCCTTTTCCATACTACTCTAACCCGAGTAAAATTATTCCTGAAATATAAGTTATCTTACTAATTAACTTATTTAATTCCTTCTTACTTAAAGACATATAACCGTAACATAAGTTATATAAATTAAATGCATCACGCACTGTATTACCCCTATATGATTAACTTAATTAATTTCTCATTAATTAACAGCATATAACTGTAACCCAAGTTATATAAAGTAAATACATCAGACACTGTATTACCATCTACGTATAATATTCACTACTACATTATACGTACCTTTACCAATAACCACACATATCACACGTGTACTCATCCTTCTGAGTATGTCCTCACCGAATGATTTTCTCTAAAGTGCCATCTCACTAGGTGTGCTCACATAACCTAGTTACCCAAGTTGGATTCGCTCACCAACCAGGTTCAAAACCAAACGAAGTGGAGGCGGTCATATTCCTTCCCTGGAAGTGAGATGCCCCTCATTCCATATAACGGACGCTGTGACCTGGGGATATACTCGGCCTACTCCTCGAGCTAGGGGATTCACCCACATCGCGCAACCTCCCATGATAGCACTAGAGTATAACTGAAATAAATATCTAATCATTGTTATTTAATAGCACAGACAATATATACACACATATATATACATACTATCACTACACCGTATATATATATATAACATAAACTCCGGCTCCTCCGTGCACTCATAACCCATAACACTAGCCTATAATGTCCTGAGTCTCTCGCCCGACTCAACTAAATAAGTTTTCTCACTTATTAGATCATCATTATCCCAAGCCTATGGTCCGACTCTAATTTAATTAATTCACACGTTAATTAATTTATACCGATCCGAGTTTGTGGTCCGACTCTCTTTTAATTAATCTCAAGTTAACTATTTTAACACCTTTCCGAGTCTACAATTCAACTCCCATTTAAATTAATTAACCCACCTATTAATTTAAATACCTTCCCGAGTCTACAACCCGACTCTAGCTAATTAATTATACATTAATTAATTTAACCCTTGGTATCGCCCAACCATTACCCGGACTCACTCACTTGGCCCATAACTTGACCCTTTCCGAGTTTAAATTCCAACTCCAAATTTACTTATTTTCTCAATAATTAATTAAATACCTTGGTGTCACTTAACCAACATGCCCGGACTCGCTCACGTGGCCCGAAATTAAAAATCACCCGAGTCTAGTCCCCGACTCCAAATTAATTAATTTAAATGAGTAGCGTTACCCTACTACTATACCCGAACTTATTCACCGATTTCGTCATCTCATATTCTCAGAATTTATTCGCCAAAATTCATTCGCAAAGTGTCATATATAATTCCCCCACTACCCTCAATTATACTCCCTTATAATTGTTAAGAATTAACTCCCATAATAAATTTTTTTTCTCTCTTAATTATGCTAGGGGAAATTTACAACTAAAATCTTAACCCATAAAAATCCATAAGGCAAACTGCCGAAATAACTGAAGGGTTGATCGATCGATCCCCAACCGTCGATCGATCGATCGAACAGGTGGTCGTCTTCTGCACCGATCTGTTTCTGCCATAGTCGAATTTCCAAGGTCTTATCTCTCTGATTTTCAACCTTAACTCATTATTTTTAACCGATCAATTTCTCCCAAAACAAGTCCCAATCATCTACAACTGTTTTAGCATGCTCTATTCATACCATAACTCACTAATTCTAAAATGGGTTTTCTCCGGTTAATTTCCATCAATTCATCTCAATTTTGTTCATAACTCCTACTGGATTTCACATTCCAATCAGACATTCATTTTCAGAATTATAAAACACAACTAATTCTCACTTTGAATCTCATTCAATTATTCTATTACCCAAAAATCACATTTTTGTACCCATTTATCCCCAAAACGAATTTTAGTATACACATCACTAAAATATGAATTGGATATCACAGTTTAGGAGTAAAAACAGTTAACCACTTGCCTGGAATTTCTCGTAGGGTCTGATCCGTTGTCGACATCCCTCAATTTGGCTCCAAAATCCCCAAATTAGCTTCTGATTATTTTCCCCCAATCTTCCTCTCAAACCCTAGGTTATAATAATGTTGGCTGCTCCTTTTCCTTTTCTTAGGTTTAGGTTTAAAAACACAAATCCCGTTTTTAGCCAAATGGGCTAAATTAAAATAGCCCAAATCACCCCGTACGGGCCCGGCTATGCCCAAAAATATCCCGAGACCCAATCGCTACCCCCGGGTACTCTTTTCTGACTATCTCGACCCATCCGGACTCAACCGCGCACTCAGAATCGCCATCCGAATTAATTTATAAAAATCCTTACCTCACCCTCAATTTAGTCTATACCGACTCCCGGCTAGGATAATCGCATTCCCCGTCATTACTACCCGAAATGACGCAATTAGATTATTACCATTCACTTAGTAAATAAATTTACCTAAATATTGACCATTCACTCCCCGATTAATATTTAAACATATATTGCCATAATTAATTCAATTAAAATTACAACCCACAAGTAATTTAAAATTCTCGAATTAATTAAATATTAAATGCACAAAATACGGGGTGTTACTTACTTCCCCCCTTACAAAGGAATTTCGTCCTCGAAATTAAGATAAGCCTAGTGTTCCAATATTCTCCTTTTACTCACTAGTCATACCCTTATAAGCTAGCGATATCTATCTCTCTCGCTTTTCTTTATAAGTTACCCAAATATGCATTTTATTATCCAGGGCGCCCATACACCCTATACCCGTACTCTACCGCACTAAAATTTTCTCGACTATGCTAGTCGTAACCCGTAAGATAACTTCCAACCCGTAGTCATATCCCATACGTATATATATATAGTGGCCGAGGTACCCACCCCATGTACTAACGACCAACCATTTCCCACCCTGAGGATTATACCATAGGGCACAATGTAGTAATTAATATTATTATTACCAAGTCTACAAATCTCACACAGTAGAAATATTCACACGTTAATTTATGTATATATATTTATATAGTCACATCATCCTTATACATATATACCAATCCTGCGCACCCAGGCTAAAGCCCAATTGTGCAACTACTAGGAGAATCCTGCATCCCTAGGTTAGCACCCCTTAATGTGCCTATTAAGAATATTCTTGTACCCCCGGGTTATCACCCATTAGTACACTTAACAATAGAGTTTTAGTTATCACTCATTAGTGCGTTTAACCATAAGTTCCTTACACCCCCAAATGCTTGTCTCTCAAACGCAAAGTATATATGCCTACCCTTAGGCTACCAAGACAATGTAAGATACCGCGCCCTACAATTACAATTTCTTGCGCAAAATCAACCCCGAGCTATCTCTCCCTGTCCGAACGTAAATCTAACCACCCTGATTCACTTCAATAAATACCCACACTCCCTGGGATAAAATGCGAGAACAGAAAAACCTCCCTATGTGTCCCTCGCCCCACGCAAAACAACATATATATACCCATATATAGGCTAGACGCCCTCTCAGTTGATACCTAGTACCAATCATACCCTGGTGTTGCGAACACCAAAACTTTACCCCACTATCCACAATAGTTCAGATCCATCGCTATCCCGTCGATATTTGGGAATAATAATCCACCCTAATCCCATATTTATCAACAGTATAAATCCCTCTCATAATTCAAACTTTCACTCAGTTTACACTTCACTCTCTCGTGAAGAACACTAAAACTCCGCCACCCCACGGAAAGTTTATCCACATACTACGGCTGCTACCGCCAACGCACTCACTAAATTCGACTCACTTGCAAACTCTAGTGGAGAATAAGTCTTATCTTGTGACACCCTCCTTATCACTCAAAACATACCCCATGCCAATAGGATAAAATATAATTACCTCCATACTCCAGTTGCAATGGTTGATCCTCGGGTTCCGGAGCAGCTTCCCCCTGCCCAAATGCACACAGGACTTGCTATAGTGGATGTACATCCAGGACCTCATCCTGTAGTTGACCCTTGTCTCGCTCAGGGCACTCCCTCTTCATGTGTCCCGCTTCCCTCCCAACGAAACACCTCCTAAAAAATTCCACCCTACCACTGATCCCTTCCTTGCTGGCCATCCTATAAATAGCCCCCAGTTCTAAATCGTTTGGCATGATTTTCCTGCCGAAAATCCTGCCCTTGATCTCCCTCTGTCTGTTGTCTGATTCTCCAGACTAACCCATCCATAGGCCTTGCTTTCTTTCTCTCTGCATCGCTTACCTCATCCGGCACAAAATTTGCCAAACGAGTAAATTCGTCCTCGTAATCGGCCGCTGAACGGTCCCCCTGAGTCATTACTCTAAATTTTTCTCCCCATTTCGGTCTCCACCGCTGGAGGAAAAATACTTGCGGTCGAACCGCACCCAAAACTCTGCAATGGCTCGTATAACCCTTTCCTCCACTGTGGTGATCGACTCCCACCACTGTAGTGCTACCCCCACTAAACTAGAAGTGACTAGTAATTTGCTACTACACCTCATTGTAACCTACTATGCACCGGTGGCACTGGATATCTCTCATCCGCTGACACTCTAACACTATATTTGAGCCCCCCGTCGAAACTCTGGTGAAAACCTCTAATACTTGTCGTCACCCCGATGACCCCCGGGTGGGCCTGAACATCTGGTGCCACTAACACTTGTGACTGATCCCACGGAAAAATACCTCGCCATTGCGATAATCATCGCTTCCCTGCCCGTGCCACCACGTCAATTACCTACGCTGACTAAATCATCTCTAGCAGTTGCTACGTAACTCTTGCTCCTGATGAGCCTCCCTAGTCTCAACTCCCCCTGCTGCCCTAGCTGCTCTCTCTCTCCTGGGCGTCATTTGGAATGAGAATCGAATTTGTATGAGTTCACTCTCAAATATAAATTTCGCAGAAGAACGTATATGCGCATACGTATGAGAATACAACAATCCTATGATAGGGCTCTATATCAAAGATTGCTAAGCTGAAACGTGAAAAGCCGCACAGATCCTAAGGACACTAGAACCTGATGCCCTGATACCATCTGTGACACCCCGCCTAATAAAATACTGGGTGATCAGTCCTATACCAAATTAAAACAGGAATCCCAGTTGGTTCATCCTTAGCATCACTGTCGAAAACTTTTTAAAACTTACTAACCACCTAGTATTCCAAAAGCTGGTGCAAATTTTAATTTTTAATTAACAAAACAGTACTTGCAGAACATATATGAATCATTCACACAACTAACTAAAAATCAACTGAAATATTAATTAAACAACTTGCCGAATAAACCATCGGCCACCAAAGTAAAATAATCAAATACAAACATCCAACACCTGAAATAATTACATCAGAAAAACCGTACTGAGAAGTCTGGGCAACAAGCCCTAAATGAAACTGAGCTGAGAAGTGATTCCTACTCTAGGAATGAATAAATGATGCGTCTAATCCAAACTCCTGCTAGCATCCACATATGCAGCAGCTCCGTGTCCCTGGAATAAAATATCAATCCTGGCGTCCTTGTGGCTGGACACCTAAAAGGTTTTGAAAATAGTTTTATACCAAGGGTTAGAACCCAAAACATTTTGAAAATATTTAGCAAGTGAATTAACTACAGTAATTTAAAATGCATGAATGCGCTTCATATTAAAGTTAGTGTCGCGCTCCCTTGTGGACATTCTCACCCCTCCACTATTGTGCACACCTAACGGTCATCTTAACCCCACCTAGTAGTACTATCCCATCCAACTAGTCCTGGTATAACCTCCCCTTTTCCATACTACTCTAACCCGAGTAAAATTATTCCTGAAATATAAGTTATCTTACTAATTAACTTATTTAATTCCTTCTTACTTAAAGACATATAACCGTAACACAAGTTATATAAATTAAATACATCACACACTGTATTACCCCTATATGATTAACTTAATTAATTTCTCATTAATTAACAGCATATAACTGTAACCCAAGTTATATAAAGTAAATACATCACACACTGTATTACCATCTACGTATAATATTCACTACTACATTATACGTACCTTTACCAATAACCACACATATCACACGTGTACTCATCCTTCCGAGTATGTCCTCACCGGATGATTTTCTCTAAAGTGCCATCTCACTAGGTGTGCTCACATAACCTAGTTACCCAAGTTGGATTCGCTCACCAACCGGGTTCAAAACCAAACGAAGTGGAGGCGGTCATATTCCTTCCCTGGAAGTGAGATGCACCTCATTCCATATAACGGACGCTGTGACCTGGGGATATACTCGCCCTACTCCTCGAGCTAGGAGATTCACCCACATCGCGCAACCTCCCATGATAGCACTAGAGTATAACTAAAATAAATATCTAATCATTGATATTTAATAGCACAGACAATATATACACACACACATATATATATATATACTATCACTACATCCTATATATATATATATATAACATAAACTCCGGCTCCTCCGTGCACTCATAACCCGTAACACTAGCCTATAATGTCCTGAGTCTCTCGCCCGACTCAACTAAATAAGTTTTCTCACTTATTAGATCATCATTATCCCAAGCCTATGGTCCGACTCTAATTTAATTAATTCACACATTAATTAATTTATACCGATCCGAGTTTGTGGTCCGACTCTCTTTTAATTAATCTCAAGTTAACTATTTTAACACCTTTCCGAGTCTACAATTCCACTCCCATTTAAATTAATTAACCCACCTATTAATTTAAATACCTTCCCGAGTCTACAACCCGACTCTAGCTAATTAATTATACATTAATTAATTTAACCCTTGGTATCGCCCAACCATTACCCGAACTCACTCACTTGGCCCATAACTTGACCCTTTCCGAGTTTAAATTCCAACTCCAAATTTACTTATTTTCTCAATAATTAATTAAATACCTTGGTGTCACTTAACCAACATGCCCGGACTCGCTCACGTGGCCCGAAATTAAAAATCACCCGAGTCTAGTCCCCGACTCCAAATTAATTAATTTAAATGAGTAGCGTTACCCTACTACTATACCCGAACTTATTCACCGATTTCGTCATCTCATATTCTCAGAATTTATTCGCCAAAATTCATTCGCAAAGGGTCATATATAATTCCCCCACTACCCTCAATTATACTCCCTTATAATTGTTAAGAATTAACTCCCATAATAAATTTTTTCTCTCTCTTAATTATGCTAGGGGAAATTTACAACTAAAATCTTAACCCATAAAAATCCATAAGGCAAACTCCCGAAATAACTGAAGGGTCGATCGATCGATCCCCAACCGTCGATCGATCGATCGAACAGGTGGTCGTCTTCTCCATCGATCTGTTTCTCCCATAGTCGAATTTCCAAGGTCTTATCTCTCTGATTTTCAACCTTAACTCATTGTTTTTAACCGATCAATTTCTCCCAAAACAAGTCCCAATCATCTACAACTGTTTTAGCATGCTCTATTCATACCATAACTCACGATTTCTAAAATGGGTTTTCTCCGGTTAATTTACATCAATTCATCTCAATTTTGTTCATAACTCCTACTGGATTTCACATTCCAATCAGACATTCATTTTCAGAATTATAAAACACAACTAATTCTCACTTTGAATCTCATTCAATTATTCTATTACCCAAAAATCCCATTTTTGTACCAATTTATCCCCAAAACGAATTTTAGTATACACATCACTAAAATATGAATTGGATATCACAGTTTAGGAGTAAAAACAGTTAACAACTTGCCTGGAATTTATCGTAGGGTCTGATCCGTTGTCGACATCCCTTAATTTGGCTCCAAAATCCCCAAATTAGCTTTTGATTGTTTTCCCCCAATCTTCCTCTCAAACCCTAGGTTATAATAATGTTGGCTGCTCCTTTTCCTTTTCTTAGGTTTAGGTTTAAAAACACAAATCCCGTTTTTAGCCTAATGGGCTAAATTAAAATAGCCCAAATCACCCCGTGCGGGCCCGGCTATGCCCAAAAATATCCCGAGACCCAATCGCTACCCTCGGGTACTCTTTTCTGACTATCTCAACCAATCCGGACTCAACCGCGCACTCAGAATCGCCATCCGAATTAATTTATAAAAATCCTTACCTCACCCCCAATTTAGTCTATACCGACTCCCGGCTAGGATAATCACATACCCCGTCATTAATACCCGAAATGACGCAATTAGATTATTACTATTCACTTAGTAAATAAATTTACCTAAATATTGACCATTCACTCCCCAATTAATATTTAATCATATATTGCCATAATTAATTCAATTAAAATTACAACCCACAAGTAATTTAAAATTCTCGAATTAATTAAATATTAAATGCACAAAATACGGGGTGTTACAAGTATGTAACAACCCTCGATTCTGGGAGGCTCATTTTATACTAATTTTACCGCATAAGGTAATTATATAAAATGTGGGGACTGGAGTAAATATTAATTTAATGAATTGAAAGTTAATATTTACTAGATTGATGCATATTTACTGTATGTGAAAGTAAATAACATCAGGTTGCATGTCTGTAGTGTCATGTATTTTAAATGGACTTTTAGTTTAAATGATTTTGGAACTCGAAATAATTTATAAAATTTATGGATGCCAGTTTAGAGGGTGTAGTTGGTCTCGGAAGGTGCGAGACAGTCAAAATAAGTGCCATATTGTATTTTTGTGTTTCGGGCACTTTTACCTGGTTTTAGCTTATATGCGTATTTGCGAGTCATTTTAATGTGGTATTAACCATTTAAGTTGGGAGTTTTAAACTAAGCCACGATTTTAGTCTTCTAAATCCCTTATTTTCCCCCATTTTATGTCTTGAACCTAGAGAGAGACAAAGAGAGAAAGAAGAAGAAGAGAAATGGAGAAACGAGAGAGAGATTCAAGATGGAGGATTTGGGATTGCTTCTTCTCCAAATAAATCTGAGATATCAACTCTAAGGCAAGTTTTCTACTTGCTAATATGTGATTTAAGGTGCATAAATTTTATGATAGTTGTGTATTTACATTTATGGTTTAAATGTGGAATTTATGGGAATTAAGCCCTAATCTTAGTTTTTGATGATGAAATGTTGGGTTATATTTGTTATTAACCATGTAGGATGTTTTGGGGTAGATTATTGTTTGCTGTATGTGTATAAATGGAGAGAGTTGGAGTTTGGAGAAATTAGGGTTCATAACCCTTCGTAGCCATTTTTGGCAAATTTGCAGGTCCGAATCGATTCGGCCCTTTGGGCGAATCGATTCGCTAAGGGAAATTTGCAAGTCTTCATAACTCGAATCGATTCGGGTTAAGGCCGAATCGATTCGGTCAATTGCAGAAAGTTGGTTTAGTAGTCCGAACCGATTCGCTTTTTGGGCGAATCGATTCGGCCCTTGGGCGAATCGATTCGTTTTCCTGCTGTTTTTGAGTTAGTTTTATAACTCAATTTCAATTATTTTCTTTAAATCTAAGGCCTAGGAATCTTCTTGAATAAAGTAAACTTAGAGTCCTAGAGTGTGAGATGAGTTAGTTGTGTGCCCTACATTAGGTATGAGGTTTGTGGGGACTTTTCCGGGGTTATGCCTATTGAAGTTAGGGCACCTTTTCTTCTAGTTGATTTATATGAAAACTAGGAGATGTAGTATCATGTTTGGAGACCCTAGAAGCTCAATTGAGCTATACTAGTTTTGATGGTTTATATTACCACCCCAAAAGAATGTTGGGAGATTTTAAAAGTTCGATTGAACTAAGTTAACCTTGGTGGTTCATAATAACGCCATAAAGGTGAGTTTGGAGAATGAAATGAAAGTTATTTCATTCCTTCAAAAGATGATAACAATTGGGGTTTTAAAATAACATCCTAAAATGCTTGGAGATGATGAAGAGTTTATTTACTCCTATGAGGTTGTAGTGTTGATATAATTTATTGTATGGCTCCGGATAATAAGTTCTATCTGTTACTAGAAGTAAATAATAACGGTTTCGAATAAAATGAAACATATACGTGGAATGGAAATGAAATGGTAATGGCATTGATATTAGTAAATGATAATTTACTTAATCATGAAACCGGTAAATAATGGTTTACTTGATTTTGATATGATAAATAAAATGGTTTAAACACACCTCTCTAAATGACATCATAAGGGAAGTCCGCACGTGAGGTGAAGCCCCCTGGCTAATGAATGCAGGGTGGATATAGTCCTAGGCCATGGGAGCGCTTATTGTTGTATATTTTTCTACGATGGGTAGGAGATTCCGGGTGTGGTCTTGACTACCCCGCAGTCTCATGGCCGCTTCCCGACGTCTTGCGATATAGGTGCCCAGGTTGTCTAATGATAGGCCCTGGAAGATGATGGTCATTTAGGGCCGCACAGTGGGGAAACCCGGACGGGCGGTCTTAGAATTCGTTATATGCATATAATTATAACAGTTCATAATCAAGTGGGACTTGATGTATTTGATATGACATAAGAGCATGATGGAGTGCCACAAAGAGCACATGTAAATGCCACAAAGAGGATTTGAAAATGATTATTTTCCTGATAAGGAAAGGATTTTTACAAAAGGTAATATTGAGATAAAATTTCCTTAAAGAGCAAAAGATTGTGATTATATATATATACTTCCTGCTAAGGAAAAGATATATGAAATAATTGGCACATTTGGTGAAAGTTTTTAGTTTAATGCTTCTTATTTTTGTTCCTGCTTAGCTTACGTTTTAAATTGTATAGGTTGCTTCTTATTCCTCTTTCTTCATGATTCATCATACATAACTGTCATACTCTTTATTCATCTGGTAATCATATATAATCGGGCCCTGACCTGGTTACATTTCTTGTTTCATATTCATCTTGTCTCTGTTCAGGTACTCCGCCGCAAGGATGCCTGATTTGAATTCCTATTCCGATGTTTTCGACGAGCCGTGATGCATTGAGGGTATTACGGGATACATTTGGTATAGACGTTTTCTTTTTTATTCTTGTTAAGATCAAGTCTTTTATTCGGGCAAGAGGCCCAAGCTTTTGTAAATGTCTAATGAAATGTAATAAGTAACTTATTGTACTTGTGTATTATTGGTGTATCATTTTAGTGTTCGGTTACATATTCGGTCTCTTCATTGTATTCTTGTTGTATTATTTATATATGTCTTGGGGTTTCCCTTATCTTTCAGGAATTGGGTTGTTTGTTTTCATTTATTTACTTTCAAATCAAAATTTTTGGCAACCCGTTTTCTGAAATATTGGGTGGTTATCCTGGATACTCTATATTTTTGTTATGATGCTGAGAATGATTCCATCCATGATTCCATTATATTTGAGTATTGGGCTGGCCACCCCTGATTTTGGTGAGCGAGTTGTCACAGTTGGCGCACTTAAAACGACCATACGGTTTATAGAAATAAAATTTTCTTTTTAATTATCATAATTATATACCATGACGCGACTGTCACACGCGTCTCAACCGAATTTCCAAATTGCCGTATTTCAATCTCACGACAAATTTCATAATTCAAAATTCCTATATAATCATATATGCACATATAATCAAATACCAACTCGCATCTCGCAAGTATTTTAACCCGGATTAATTTCTAATTAATACGCATTTAATTTAATTAATCCCATAAAATAAATATCACAAAAATACGGGGTATTACATCTTATAGAGAAACATGTCCAATTCATAGGTTTATAAATCACCTACAAGCTCTTCTAATTTCGTAGAGGCTAAAGTTGGTAAAGAATTTAAAACGATCACTTTTGGAATAAATCTATCGAGTAGGGACCTTAAAATTTTCTTTACAACTCGGTTGTCGGGTATTGTCGGTTAAAAGTTCCTTTATCGCTCATTTTGATAGTTTCAAATTGACTGGTGAGGTTTTGTACTTTCGAAGCTTTAACAAGACTTGTAGCCTCATGAGTGAGTTGCAAAATATCCCACGGTTCTTTAACGGTCTCACATGTCATAATGCGTCGGAATTCATCCGGTACGACAACATTAAACAAGTCATTTAAACCTTGATAATTAAAATTAGAATGTTTAAACTCATTCGCACTCCATCTATCGTCCGGTTTGGGAACACGTTCATTATCTACTAAATGAGTTGGTGGAGACCACCCGTTGATTACAGATAACCATACCCTCTCGTCGATAGATTTAAGTGCCGATTTCATACACGCTTTCCATTATTCATAATTCGAACCATCGAAAATAGAAAATTTTGAGAATGGGGAAAATTCTATTTTAGCCAAAAATATTTACAGGATCTTAACGAAATAATTTATCGCTCGGGCTCTGATACCAATTTGAAAATGCCCCGAAGGCCCCCAATTTTAAAATTATTCACTTTTTATACTCCAAAAAGTAATTTCCTTGTATAGATATGCGGAAGCGAGTTGATGGTTCAAACAAATAAACAAAATTTAAACCATGTGAAATAAAATGGCACACACACACAAAATTAACTTTCACTTAAACCATATTTATTAATCCAAGTCTTAGAAAATTTGCCTAAGTTATATTTAGCAATTTTATCAAGTTAGGCCAAAATTTTTTTATCAAATTTAATTAAATGACTTGAATTAAATTAACTAAACATTACCCAATATTTAATTTAGCTCCAAATTAAACATGTAGTGATTAAAACCAAATTTTATCTTGAATTACCTAAGCATGCATTCTAGGTGAGTATAGAAAGATAAAATGAAAAATAAATCACTGCGTCATGATGTACGAGGAAAACCCCACAACGGGAAAAACACCTTGGAAGGCCCTAACCTTAAGTCCACTAAGTATGGATTTATAAATTACAAGACAGAAAGACTTACAACACTCGACTCGATCCCTCTCAAGCCCTAACGCTTCTTCTTGTACACACCTCCACCTAGTAGATATCCCCGGAGCTCTACCGGAATCTTGGCCTTCACCAATGAGACTTAGGTACATCATCAACCACCTATGATGCCTTTCACCACATGAGAATGCCGCAGCAAAACAAGCTTTTCTTCTTTATGGGATTTAGAAGCAAACCCAAACTTCTCTTTAATTGGATATAGAGATAAAAAGGTACCAAACACTCCAAGCAAAGTATATACATATGGAACTTGGATTAAACAAAATGGGTGTAAACTAGAGTGTGAAATGATTTTTCCTTGAAAAATTAGACACTCAAAACATGAACTTTTTCTTTGTAAATGGAAGATCTCAAACTCTCTCTTGGAGATGTAAAGATGTGAAAATTTTAACTTTCCAAAGAAGGTTCCCGCACTTAGATATTCAGTCAAAAGTTAGTGGCAAAATGTAATGGGAAAGTGGATGAAAACTGTAAAAAAAAACTGCCATTGAACTGTTCTCGCCAAATCTCATTTGAATGAGATTTTCGTTCGAACGAAGTCTCGTTCGAACGAGCCTTCTATTGAAGTTCCAGTGTGAAATTGTTAGAAATCTCATTCAAATATCCATCTCGTTCGAAAGAAGTTCCAGTGGACAATATGGGAACTCGTTGGCAAACTCGTTCAAACGACATTTGGTTCGAACGAAAAACTTGTTCAAACGACGTTTGGTTCGAATGAAAAACTTGTTCAAACGACGTTTGGTTCGAACGAAAAACTCGTTCGAACGACATATCGAACGAACTTCTAGAAAGTTAGAAATTTTATTTTTTAGCCCATAAACTTTCTAAACTTTATTTAAAGTTATAATTAAATATTTCTAAAAATAAACAACAATTTTAATTAAACCTACACCCAATGTAAACTTCTCCAAGATCTTATATATATGTAATGCATTCATACCTTGGGAGCATAGAACCACAGTTGATGACGTATAAACAAGGCACTTAAACTCGGCATTTTGTTGAAGCTATATACACTTGGCCGCTACTTCTTCAACAAACTCGTCATAGGCTTGAAGAATGATCAGTATACTTTATCCTATTACTCAAACGTTTTTGTCCATAATTGAGCAAAAACTAAAAAGGACTCAATTGAAAATTTGTGTCCTTACACTTCGGAATTAAATGAAATTACTTATTGGTTTTGGGTTCTAGCATGATTACAACCCTTTTATGTGTGTATATATGGTTGTTTGAGGTTGGATGATGATGGGAGAGAAGATAAAAGACTTGGAGGTGTATTAATGGACGTTTGGGATTTTTGGAGAAGAAGGTGAAAAGTAACTTCGTCCTTTCCGAATCGATTCGGCCAGGGCGAATGGATTCGACTCTTAGTAAAAAAATAATATTTTTAGATCTTTTTGTTATGGTCACATGGGCGCCGACCGCGTATTTTTCTTGTTTTGTTTAATCATTAATGATTTTTCTACTAAAGGGTGACCGAGATCGAAATCGTTAGTCAGAAATTAAGGGTAGAATTATCTGGAGATAAATACTAGAGGTTTCCAAAAAAAGAATTAGGACCTCTAAAGGAATTGAGGATATATAAAAATTTGGGTTCGTATAAATAAATTCGAGTTATAATTTAAATGGAGATTGGGATGATATTTGGGTTTAGGAGAAGTTAGAAAACCTTAGCAGATTTTTGGATTTGGACCAGCCGAATCGATTCGAACAAGTCGAATTGATTCGGTATGAGACAGTAAGAAAGTAGAACCATTTGGAATCGATTTGGATAGGATGAATCAACTCGGTGGCCAGTCGATCAATACGGATAGGCCGAATCGATTCGGTCCCAGCAGATTTTTGAGGTTTCCTCTTTTAAGTTGAGGGAAATTAAAGGCTAATTTTTGGAGATTATTATATGGGATTCTAGATATGAAATTAGGACTCCTAGATGATGGTATTGAGGGGGAGTAAATCCTAGGAGGTGAGAAGGATGGAATTAAGGATAGGGCTAGAGATGTTCAGTGCCAGTATGGTGTCGGTTGACGACTATTAGTTAATTATTATGAATTGGTATATTCGAACAATATATATAAATTCTCAAAAGTTATTGAAGGTACGAGTTAAATATTACGTAAGAGAACACTTATAAATTTAGTATTGTAAGTGTGCGAATACTTAGATACTATTACGAATGGCAACATTCAAGGTTGTTGGCTATCGCTATGAGAGTTTGGCAATTATATCCATATGTACTGAGAAGTGATATAGATTATATATAAGAAGTCTTTACAGTATATATATAATATGATACGAATACATATGTATCTGTGTGTGATTGGTATGTTTGTATCTTACAGACTGGTTACACATGCGTTCTTTTGGCGTAGGGTTGGAACAGCCAAATTATATATTTTCTCTAGTGCGATTCAGGGAGGTTGCGCGATGTGGGTGAATCCTCTGGCTTGAGGAGTGGGGAGAGTATATCCCCAGGTCATATCATCCCGCGTTCGAGTGCGATGTGTACACTCCATTTGCAAAGGGAACATGATCTCCTCCCCCGTTGTGTATTTATACCATGGCCATGAGTGAGTCTGGCCTGGTACCGTGGTTGAGTGAGTAAACTTGGATTCGGATATGCACTATGGGAATGCATCCTGGGGTTATAGCTCGTAGGCATGGTTATTATACTTTTGATTGTGATAGGTATAATATTACTTGTTGTGTATAGTATATTATTTTTATATGAAGATGAATAATTATATAAAGTAAACTTGTGTAAAGTGAAAAGATTTAATAAGAATGATTCCCTTTTCGGTAGATTCATATTCGAATTTATATGAAAATGAGTTATAGGTTCGATTAAGAACTATATATATATATATTAATGTGATCTACATATGTATATACACGTTATGTACTAAGGGACTAATGAATCCCGACGATTAACATTGCCAGGTAGTAGTGTCTCGGGGGATTCCTTATTTGGATTTCGCTTCGCGATACACCCCATGAACGAACGTAGAGCAAGGTTGGGAATGGGGAGATGTTTATCCCTTAGTACTTTGGTATGAGGATTATTAGAGGATGGTTGAATGGTTTAGTTAGGCAGGGTAGCTTAACTAGGTTGTTTAAAAGATATGCGATAGGTGTGCACTGTTAGAAGATGGGTGAGGGGTATCTCATGAGAGTGAGATACCAATTTAAATATGAGAGAAATTCATATTTTTAAATATGGAATTTATAAACTTGATAAACTTTCTCAAAACTCCGTCTCTAACCCGTTTTCTCTATTTTCCCTCTCTTGCTATATATTATATAAATATAAGTGTCCAGACACAGGGACGCCTGGATGATGATCCTTTCGAGTCAAACGCTGCTGCAATAGCTATGAATGCATGCAAGCTTATTTTTAGACGCTTCTATTCTTGTGATCTGGATAGGAAGAATTGTAGTAACATTCGGGACGAATGCCCAATTGTACTTATTTCTTCTTTTATCGCCTTTTAGCGCGACATTCGATTTAGTTATATTATGTTGAGCCAAGTGTTCACGTGTTTTACTTCATTTAAGTTATATATATATATATATATATATATATATATATATATATATATAAACTGTGTGAATGTTTTAATTGAATGGTTTGGTTAAAAAGATTACTTACATAAAATCTTGACACCAGCCTAATGGGTTATTAGTAATTAAATTGGTTTTCGACAGTGATGCTACGAATGAACCATATAAGACTCATATTTTAATTTGGTATAGGATTGATCACCTGATATTTAATTAGGCAGGGTGTCACAATGAGTAGGCCTTTTGGTGATTTACTCTTAGGTATGGGACTAGTGAGGGTAGATTATCCCGATTCTTATCATATTGGGGTGGGCTATTTTTTTGTACTTTATCATCGTTATGCTAGCCTTGGCATGATACTGGGTTGAGATGAAATTAGAAATTCATCCTATACATAAGGTAGGACGTGTTGATAACTTGGGGACTCTTATGTATGGGACTAAGGGGTATTTTGAGGATCTCACGTCGATAATAAGGGTGAGGGTTTTGTGAAATTGTGAAATTAAGAATTAATGCCAAAAATGAAAACGAGTATTAAAATTGGTGGCGACATAATGTCTAGGGGCTGACAGTTTAAACGGGATGACTGGTGATTTATGTCGTGTCGTGTGTGGAACCTTGTCAAATTTCGGGGGATCGATAATTTAAATGGATTCGGCTGGCATTTTGCCAAGGGAAAGTGTTAAACTTTGGTGGAAATTACCACCCGGGATGAGAGGACCGTGATAGTAAAAAGTGAGAACAATAATAATACGGTGTTAATTTAATTAAATTAACCTCGTTGGACTTGGGAATTTAAAATAATATTGGTGTGCATCTTCAAATGGGGATTTCTGCGGGTAGTTAGTGGTTTACATTTATCACGTTTAATAATATCCTTTAATTAAAATATTCTATTGTGATATTTATTGTGCATAATGCTACTGTCTGGATTCAAGGATCCTATTTGAGGGGAGTAGTGTGCATTCATGCTCGGGGCTCTGACCTCGTGCATTGACTAACTTTTTCAGGATATGTTTTGGAGAAGTTGCATATATTTATTTGGAGACATTCTTGGAGGTGAAGCTAAAGTTGCTTACTTTATGCGTAATAGTTTAGTTTAGTTACCTTTCCTTCATATTTGCATAGAGACTCAGTTTGAGGTTTTTTTGGGCCATTAGGTTCCAATGTTGTATTGGTTATATTCTATTATTTCTTCATGGAGTCAGCTGGTTATTATTCATTTTTTAATTAAATCATTTTAGAGATTGGTTTTATTCAGAGTTTTGGCATGTGATGGATCTTTTATCATTCAGTTGTTATGATCATTTTGGATTGATTCAAATATTTATCCTATAGATTGATCTTATTATGTCTCATATATGTCTCATGCTAAGAATGGAATTTTATTTACTCGCGCTCAAAATAGTTTTGTTGGCGCCCGATGCCAGAATTACGCGGGGTGTGACAGATGGTATCAGAGCATGGTCTTAGGTCTCATAGGTTGTGAGTCCATTTTGCTTCCATTTTATCGATCATTGATTCCCTTTATTTATTCTTACTCCTTAAGGTAGAGGGCCTATCATAAGTGTTAGATGTGTTTCTTAAAGATATGGAGTTTGGTATTAAAGACATTGTAGGCATCAAGTTTAGAATTAATAAGCTTGATGTGAGGATCTTTAGAGTTGATTTTGGGAGACAATATTTTTTGTGGGAGATCGTTAGTATGAATTTTGTACATGTCTTATATTAATACAGCAAGGTGATTTAATTTGAGGATTTAGGTGTTGCGAAGATTATCGAAAATATAATCGAGTTGTGATTTGTGAGAGTGCGTGGTATGCCGTTACTTTCATAGTTATGTATGTATGTATGTATGTATATATATATATATATATATATATATATATAGCGAGATATATTATTTTTTTGTTCGTGGGGTAGGTGGGCGTAGGATTGGGTGTATGGGTGACCAATTGTGGCATTCTATGGGTAGGCATATTTGAGCCTTATTTTCTTTTGCGAGATTTACATTTGATGTGTATGCTTCGTCCAATTTCGAGGATAAAATCTTTTGATAGTGGGGAAGTATGTAAGAAGGCGAATTTTATTAAATGGGATTTTTTTTAAATTAATTTTGGAAATCGGAGAAAAATTAATTTTTGGATTTAATTATTTTTAACAATTAAATATGTTGAGTTTCTACAATAAAATGTGGGATTTTAATCGAAAAATAAAATCGGAGACTAAATGGGATTTAAAAAAAACATTTGTCATGAATTTAGGTCGTGACCAGTGGAAAACTTGATCTTTAGTTAAATGAAATTAAATGAAGGGAAATAGAAGAGGCAGTTGTAACAACCCTCACTTTTGAGTGCCTATTTTATATTAAGTTACTATGTGAAGTAATTATATATAAAATGTTGGACTGTGGAGTAAGTACTAATTTAATGAGAAAAGTTTATATTTACTAAAATGTTGCATATTTACCATATGTTTAGGTAAATGCCGCCATGTTGTGTTTGATTATGTCATAAGAATTTAAAATGACATTTGGCTTAAAATGAGACCGAAACTGAAAATAAATTATAAAATTCCAAATGTTAATTTGGAGGGTGCAGTTAGTTCCGGCAGGTGCGAGATAGTCAAAATGTGTGCCATATTGTATTTTGATGTTTTGGGCACTTTTGACTGGTTTTGGTATATTGCGTATTGGAAATCATTTTTAATGTGGTATTAACCACTTAAATTTGGAGACGTTTGATTAATGCAACTTTTTCATCCTGCTTAGCCTTTTATTTCCCCTAAGTGAAATTGTTAACCTAGAGAGTTAGAGAGAGGAAGAGAACTTTGGAGAGAAAGTAAGAGATTGAAGAAATTGGAGCTTGATCTTGAACTCATCTTCCTCAAACCTGAGATTGGTACCCCAAGGCAAGTTTTGTACTTGCTATTATTATATTTAAGATGGATAATTAGTATGATCGTTATGTATTAGTTTTTGTTTGATAATGTTAGGGTTTTTTTGTTGGATTTATGGGCTTTGAAATCTTTGGAAGAGATTTGAATATTGATTGGTGTAGATTAATGTTGTTGGAAGCATTTATGATCATTTGGTAGAAATAAATGAGATAGGTTTGGTTGGATTTGAGTTTGGGGTAATTTTTGGAGTCCAAGACTCCATAGCCAAAATTGGCCAAATTCGCAGGGGTGAATCAATTCGGTCAGGCCGGATCAATTCTGATGGGGATAGTTTCCAGGTCTCTATGAACCGAATCGATTCGGTTGTTATGAAGAATGTTGGTTTTCTTGACCTCATCGATTCGGCTGGTCCAAATCGATTCGCTTGTCTGACCGAATCGATTCGGAAATCCTGCATTTTCCTTTTGTTTTTTTTCTTTTCTAATTTTAACCCTTTTCTTTAGGATTAGGACCTAGGAACCTTCTTGTATTAAGTAAACTTAGAGTCCTAGATTTTTAGTCGAGTTTGGTCACCACCTAGAGTTGAATGGGTTCACTTGGGGTTCATTCCATGGGCACAAAAAAAACTGATGTTTAGGCATTACTTTTCATTTCATAAATTTATACGAATTTAGGAGCTAAAAGCCTATATTTGGAGACTTTAGGGGCTCAATTGAGGTATATAAGACCTTGAGACTTGTGGAATACTGTGATCACTTCGAGAATAATTCGGGACTTATATTATGATGAATATTAATGAAAATATTCAATGATTACGGTTTCAGATATAATGAAACACACTTATGGTTAATGGAAATGAAAATGTGATTTAAACAGTAAGTGTTAATCTACTTAAACACACCTCTCTAAATGATATCATAAGGGAAGCTCGCGCATGAGGTGATGTCCCCTGACTACTGAATGCAGGCAAACTACAGTCCTCGGCCATATGTTGGTTTGTTATGTGTTTTATTATGCGCTAGTGAGGTAATTCCGGGTGTGGTTATGACTCACTCGCAGGCATATGGCCACTTCCCGACGTTCATTAGGTGCGCAGGATGCCTTGTGTGATAGGCCCCTGGAAGATGATAGTCATTTAGGGGCGCGCCCATTGTGGAAACTCGGAGGGGCAGTCTTAGAATTGTTATATGTATAAGAATATAACCTTTCTAAATTCAAGTGGGACTTGAGATATGTATATTGCCACCAAAATGTATGATAGTAATTATATTCCTGCTAACGAATAAGAATTGAAAAGAAATTAGAACTAATGATGGTATCATATTCCTGTCAAAAAATGGAAATTGAAATAAAGTGGTAAATAATGATGGAGACTTTTAAATTTATTTTGTCTAATTATATCCTTTTGCATAAATTGAATAAAGTCATATCATTTAACTGTGCATATCTAGCATGCTTCTTATTCATCTGGGAATCATATAAAAAACAGGCCCTAACCCGTTCATTTTTCCATGTTGTATATGTTATTGTATCCGCTCAGGTGCTCCTCCGCAAGGACTCCTGTGTTGATATTCCTACCCTTATGCCTTTGAACAGTTGTATGATTTTGCGGATAATACAGGATGTTTTATTAGAGGCCCTCATCTTTGTATTTTAGATATCATCTGTTCTTTTACTCGGGCGTGTGGCCCAAACTTTGTAATTGTTTAATGACTGTATTATGTAATATAGTCAACTAATGTGATACATTGTATGTAGCTGTGGACCGACAGCATATTCGGTCCTCTCCTTGTATATTCGTTATGGAAGTATTATATATGTTATCATGGAATTCCACTGTCTTTTAGAATGGGTTATTTAAATTATTTTCTTAACTAAATCTTTTCCCTAATCTTTTAATCAAATTAAATATTTTTGGCAACCCATTTTCTTAATTATTGGGTGGTTTTCCTGTATACTCATTTTATTTTTCTGAAGCTGAGAATGATTTCCATCCACGATTTCCATTTTATTCGAGTATCGGGCTGGCCAACCGTTATTTCCGATTGCGGGTTGTCACAGATGGTATCAGAGCACCAGGTTTTAGAGTCTTTAGGATCTATGAGGACTTGTCACGTTCTACCGTAGCGTTCTTTGATATAGATCCTAATTTTAGGACTGCTTTGTTGCTTAGATTTGCGATCTTCTGTGATATAGATTATTTTGAATAGTATTATAACTATATTGTTCCTTTATCTCAAATGCCGCCTAAGAGTGGTCTCCCTGCGAGATGCAATGGAGTTGTAGATGAGGATGTTGGTCCTCCACCGCCGCCACAAGGAACTTTTAATGCTGTTGATGTAACAAACATTGTGGCCCAAGCGGTCAATGCTGCCATGACCATAGTAGATCTGAGAATTCCACAAGCTCAACAACGATCACCTAATGTCCAAGATCCTACGGGACCCTCTCCGTGGGAAAGAGTTAGGGGGTCCTTTTTAAAGGGCCATCCCCCAGAATTTGATGGAGGTTCTGATGTTGTTCGAGAAAATCAAAAGAAGAAAGATATGAAACTCCATTTACGAATGGTGGAATCTAGTGTGGAGAAGAAACAAGTCCTTGCTACTTTCAAGCTTGTTTGGGTTACACTGGTGGGAGTTCATGACTACACCAGGACAAAGGGATACTATGTCAATCACTGATTTTTGGGTCTTGTTTGACCAAAAGTATTTTCCTCCCTCAGTTCAAAGGGAGATGAGAAGGAGACTTCAGGATCTAGTACAGGGAGAGAGATATGTTGCCGAATACGAAGAGGAGTTCACCCATTTGGCAAGTTTTGTATCGTATGAGGTGACTCCAGAAGATATGAAGGTTTCAAAGTTTATGGGAGGTCTGAACTAGAGAATCTGGCAACATTTGATGGGTAATCCAACCTTGCAAACTTTGGGTGAGGTGATGAATGCGGCATTGCTGCATTGCTAAGAGCATCGGTTGTACATGCAGAGTGGTAGGAAAGCTACCGTAGTGGGGCAAGCGGGAAAGCCTGGAGGCAGTGGGAATGGAGGACAAGCTTTTTCCTCGTCCCAATCTTTGGGTAATAAGAAACAAGAAAGGGATCCCTGACAAGGGGACTTGTCAAAAAGACAACACTTTGGTGGGTTCAATTCGGGTGGTAATAATAATAGGCACGGTCAGGGTGCCTCAGAACAGCAACAAACAGGTCGGGGTGGTCAATGAGGTAGAGGCCATCAGGGCCAGGGTGTTAACAAGTTTAGAAACAACTGAGGTCGTGTTCCGGAAAATATGGTGGGGAAGTGTTTCCAATGTGGGGAGGCGGGTCATTACAAGAAGGATTGTCCTTGGTTGATTGGGGGACAGCCTCCTAGGGCTCCACTACAGCCATACGTTCAGTTTCTGCCATAAACACCAATTCCAATTGTTCCTCCGCAGTAGGGCCAGCTATAGTATGGGAGAGATTATCATATCCAGGATGCTATGCATCCTCCTGCTCCGCCAGCGCCACAAGCGATTGAGGGTAAGTTCCTTATTCAGGGACACATGGGTCGCGTTTTTTTGATACGGGTGCGACACATTCATTTATTTTTAGAAATTTTGCTCAGTTTATAGAGTTGATAAAATATGTTGAGAGCACTTTCACTAGTGTTGAGTCCTCTATGGGTGATGGTTCACTCATTTTCCTTGTTTGTAAACATATAGGGATTATTCTTGGAAATTTTGGCTTTGAGGCCGATTTACTCGTCCTAGACATGGTCGGGTATGATGTGATTTTGGGCATGAATTGGCTTGTTAAGTATCATGTAATAGTTAATTGTTACAGGAAGATTATAGTCTTCGCCGTTCTGGGACAAGAAATGTTCTTGGTGGTTATGCCTCGTTTAGAGGGATTTACTTGTACTTATTTGTATTGTATTGCAGAAGAGACTTCTTGGGCTGTAGTTGTTCCCTTGGATTCTATTCCGATTGTTAAAGATTTTAAGGATGTTTTTCGGGAAATATCGGGTTTGCCTCCTAGCCAAGGGATTGAGTTTGTGATTGATTTACCGACGGGAACGAGGCCGATTGCGAGGGCTCCATATAGAATGTCTCCTATAGAAATGAGGGAGTTAGGGGAGCAAATCCAGCAGCTGTTGGAGCAGGGATTCATTAGGCGTAGTACGTCACCATGGGGTGTTCCGGTGTTGTTTGTGAAGAAAAGGGATAGTTCTCTTCGGTTATGTGTGGACTATAGAGAGTTGAATAAGGTCACCATACAGAATAAATACCCTTTGCCTCATATCGATGATTTATTTGATCAACATAGGGGAGCGTCATACTTCTCCAAGATAGATTTGAGGACAAGGTATCACCAGTTGAGGATACGGGAGCAGGATGTATCCTAGATCGCTTTTCTGACAAGGTATGGGTCTTATGAATTTTTGGTTATGCCCTTTGGACTAACCCATGCCCCCGCTGTAATTATGGATCTCATGAATAGGGTATTTTGGGACTTCCTGGACCAATTTGTTATTGTATTTATCGATGACATACTAGTCTATTCTTGAACAGAATCTGATCATGCTACTCATTTGGGCTTGGTCCTACAAACGTTGAGGGATCACAAATTGTATATTATGTTAGAGAAGTGTGGCTTCTAGTTACAGAAGGTACAATTTCTGGGTCATATTGTGACGTCCCAGGGTATATCGGGGGATCCGATCAAGGTAGTTGTGGTAAGGGAGTGGGGTCAGCCCACGACACCTACCGAAATTCGCAGTTTTCTAGGTTTGGTGGGTTATTACCGTCGGTTTATCAAGGGTTTCTCAAAGGTCGCTAGCCCTTTGACAAATTTGACCCGAAAAGGGGTGAGATTTGTTTGGGATAACTCTTGCCAAGTTTCTTTTAATGAGCTCAAGGATAGATTGACTTCGGCCCCAGTCCTCACTTTACCAAATTCGGGGTTGGAATATTTAGTCTTCACCGATGCATCTCTACAAGGATTAGGAGGTCTGCTTCAGTAAGAGCGATGGGTTATTGCTTATGCTTCCCGAAAGCTCGAGCCCCTTGAAAGAAATTATTTGGGGCATGACTTAGAATTGGCCGCAGTTGTCTTTGCCTTGAAGATTTGGAGGAATTTTCTCCTAGGGGAGAAATTTAGCCTTTTCACAGACCATAAGTCGCTGCAACATTTATTTTCATAGAAAGATTTGAATATGCGGCAGCGCAGATGGTTGGAGTTCGTGAAAGATTATCAATTTGATATCCATTATCATCCGGGAAAGGCGAACGTGGTAGCGGATGCTTTGAGTAGAAAGCTCGAGGGAGAGTTAGCTGATGTATGGAAGGCTAAATGGAAAGAGCTCAATCAGGAGGATGCGGTGGTGAGAGAGTTCATTTCGGTGATGACCGCTACCCCTATAATTGTGTCAAGGGTCGTAGAGGCCCAAGGAAGGGATAAGGGTTGTCAAGACCACTTATGCCGATTACTGTTCGAGGGAGCAAAATCCTACTCGATAAGTTCAGAGCGTGGACTACACTTCCATGGAAGGCTCATTGTCCTGAAGGAAGGGGATTTGAGACGGGCGGTGATGGCAGAATCTCACGGTTCTAAATTTGCAGTACATCCGGGTAACGACAAAATGTACCAAGACATGTGACGTTAGTATTGGTGGCCAGGTATGAAGTGAGATATTTCAGAGTTCGTATCTCAATGCACTACTTATCAGTTGGTCAAGATTGATCATCAGAGGCCGACGGGTATGTTGCAACCGTTTGAGATTTCGGTATGGAAATGGGAGAGCATATCGATGGATTTTATTACGGGCTTGCCGAGGTTACAGAGTTTGTGCGATCTATTTGGGTGATTGTCGACCTCTTAACTAAGTCAACGCATTTCCAACCCACACGTACTGACTATGACACTGCTCGCTATGCCCGATTATTCATCGCTGAGATTGTTAGACCCCATGGGGTGCCTTTAAATATCGTTTCTGATCGAGACAAGATTTTTTTTCCCACTTTTAGCAAAGATTCCAAGAGGCTATGGGGATCGTATTGCAGTTAATCACTTCCTACCATCCCTAAAAAGAAGGCCAGACGGAAAGAGTAAACCAAATGTTGGAGGATATGCTTCGTATGTGTATGCCTGATTTCAAAGGCGGTTGGGAATAATATCTTCCTTTGGTTGAATTTGCTTATAACAACTCGTACCATTTTACTATTGGAATGGCGCCCTATGAAGCTTTGTATGGCCGACCTTGTAGATCTCCCACATGTTGGTTGGAAGTGGGGGATAATAAGTTCCTTTTACCTGAAATGATCCAACATACTTCTTCTAACATCGAACTCATTCGGAATCGCATTCAGATAGCTCAAAACCATCAAAAGAGCTATGCCGATGCAAGTAGGAGACACATGAAATTGGAGATTGGGGACCAAGTCTTGTTGCGAGTTTCACCGATGAAGGGTATCAAGTGTTTCGGAAAGAAAGGGAAGCTTGTGCCACATTTTATGGAACCTTTTCCCGTGATTTCTAAGGTGGGTCTAGTGGCGTATCAACTTGCCCTACCGAAACCTTTAAAATAAATCCAAAATGTTTTCCATGTCTCCTCTTTGAAGAAGTACAAGAGGTGCGAAGGTGCCCTTTGGCATATTCCTTTTGAGGATAATGACTTGCAACCTGATGTTTCATATGAAGAACAACCCGTTGCTATTTTAGAGCATGGGTAGCATAGGTTGAGGTCACAAGTGGTGCCCTTGGTGCGAGTCCAATTAAGTCATCACAACGCTAGGGAATCAACATGGGAACGTGAGGATGATATGTGGGAAAAGTATCCGCATCTTTTTATTCAAGGTACGCCTCAATTTTGGGGGCTAAATTCCTTCATAAGGGGGGACTATGTAACAACCCTCACTTTTGAGAGCCTATTTTATATTTAGTTACTATGTGAAGTAATTATATATAAAATGTTGGATTGTGGAGTAAGTATTAATTTAATGAGAAAAGTTAATATTTACTAAAATATTGCATATTTACCATATGTGTAGGTAAATACAGTCATGTTGTGTTTGATTTTGTCATAAGAATTTAAAATGACATTTCGGCTTAATATTAGACCGGAACTTAAAATGAATTATAAAATTTCCAAATGATAATTTGGAGGGTGCAGTTAGTTCCGGGAGGTGCAAGATAGTCAAAATGTGTGCCATATTATAATAATATGATATGAGATATCATTACGTAAAGGGTTCAGAATTTATGGATTGTTGGGACGTAGGAAAATTTAGCTCATAATTATGCTAATTTTTGTGAGCTATATGTTATGTTGTTATATGTATGACGATTTATAAGACCTTGTGTATGGGCATAAGGCATTTTATATATGTATCGTAAGATATAATTTTTTTTTTCAAAATCAAACTTTTCATAGGCCTTTGGGCCATTTAAAAATGATTTATCACCAAAATATTTTCAAACTCTAGTCCGAATTTGACAAACACTCAATCCCCGACGTCGCCACATAGTAGTGTATTTGGAGTGTTTCTTGTTTGGATTTCACTTTGCGAGACGTCCCCCGCACGAAAGTGGCGAATGTCAGGAATTCAGAGGAGTTATTCCTTTGGGCCATTCAAAATTTTCACACTATTAAAATGCTAGTATTATATTTATATATCTTTGGAATTGTGGAACTTTGGAGGCAAATGAAGCCTCATTATGATTGGTATGAGTAATAGCTCGAATAAAGGGTGTATGGGCGCCCTAGTTGTTGAAATTGGTTTTATAAAACATAAAATTAACCTAAAATAAATTCGTCGTGGGAAGTTATGTGTTTGGGTATATGATTAGTGAAGACGAGTGTAGTAGGGACTAGTTGAGCTTTTAAGTATTAGGCTTAGCTAAATTTCGAGGATGAAATTTTTGTAAGTGTGGAAGTTTGTAACAACCCGAGGTTTTAAAGATGATAATTTATTTATTTTTGGGATAAATAAATATTATTTTCTTGGAGAATAATTAAATTGGCATTGACGTCAAAATTTGAACTTGCAAGAAAGTATGTCGAATGGCGATTCTGAGGGTGTAGTTGTGTCCATAAGGGTCGAGAAAGTCGAAATGACAGTACTTGGGGTCTATTTAGGTTCCGAAATAATTTTAAGTTCGTTTGGCTCAAATTATAGTTACCGAGTCATTTAAAGTGTGTATTATCATTTCAAGCGGCGTATATTGGGAGACAAGTCTTATTAAGCCTACGGGAGATAGAAATATCCTTAGAGAGAAGGAGAAATAGAAAGAAAGAAAGAGAGAAGAAGAAAGAAGAAGAGAAAGAAGAAGAAAAGAGAGAGAAAGTGTATTTTTCGGCCAATACGCGATCTTGAGGACGGATCAGACCCTACGAACTTGAGGCAAGTGATTAAACTATCTAAATAATTTTTTTGTTCCATTTATTGCATGATTTGTGTACGAAATTTATGGGTTTTAGGTTTAGTTTATCAAAACCAAACTTTTTGGGAAAACCTTAGATTTATAGTGTCTAAATAGATTTGAGATTAGAAATTAGTTTATATGTGTTCTTGGATGATTATTGATGATATATATGTGATTGGGTTGAAGAGAAATGAAGAGAAAATGATTAAAATGAATTTTGGAATTTTTGGCTTACTAAAAAGTAGCCATTTTTGAGGTTTCAGCAGAGACGAATCGATTCGGCCTCTTACCGAATTGATTCAGAAATATGCAGGTGCCTAGGTCTGAGTGATCGAATCGATTCGGACCCCCGCCGAATCGATTAGGCCTGAGACCGACTCCCATGTCTTAGGACCCGAATCCATTCGCCTTGAAGGCTGAATCGATTCGGAATTGGCCCGAATCAATTCGAAAATAGGGCTTTTTGCAGGATGTTTTTTTAGGGAGAATTTCATTCCGTTTTGTTCGAGGTTATCGATTGGGAACCTCTATAGGAGATATATGGAGTATATTTTGGATATTTTTAGAGAGTTTCCCTTATAGGAAATTATTGGAGTCCAACTGACCACATTTTAGGAATACCTATTAGAGAATATGGTATAATCTACGTGGGGAAGCCCACTATCATTGGAAATTCTATTTGGAGATAATTATTAAATTCACATGAAATAATGAGAATGAGTTTAGAGATAATGGATTTTAGAATCCAATCCCAAATGGGATAACTTTGAAGGTTCATATAATTAATCGAACCATATTATGGGTGTAGAATTATAAATGCTAATTAATGTGCATACGGATATAGAAATATCCTTAATGATGATTGATTTGGGAGATGTCTCACACAATGAGAAATGCTAATTGAGGTGCATTAGGATAAAGAATATCCTAACCTTAAATAGAATTGAAAGACAATCCATAATTAGAAGCGACATGTGAGCTTCAAGTGAGAGATAGTATAGTGTATACTAAGTGGAGAAGATGTGTGAGAATTGACGATTAGTATATCGAGAGGGAAATATACTAAACAATAACATTATTTCACCTACGCCTATGAGGGTACTATGAATATTTAAATGATGTGGTAGGTATACCTTATATGATGGTATATGTTTATATGATGTGATGTTGTATGTATACCTTATGTGGTTGTATATATATATACATAGTGAAGCATACCCCCTCCTTGCTATCATTGGGAAGTTGCGCGCGATGTGGGTGAGCATCCTGGCTCGATGAGCAGGGTGTAGATATTCCCCAAGTCATAGTCGTCCATGGTGATTATTATGTGATTTACATTATTTAGTTTGGGGGTGAGAAGTCGTGGGTATGTGTCATTCTCACTTGTCAGTTAGGAGCTATCACCGCTTCCCGGGACGTTGTGTGCGTGAGTTGATCACGAGGTGGGTGCCGTTGAACCCCACTAGGTGGTTCCCAGTTTGCTACATGGTTTGGGCAGCTGGAAGATAATAGCATTTGTAATACCCCGTATTTTTATAGCTTTTAAATTATGGGATTTATTAAATTTAATTGAGATAAATTAATTTAATTTTCATCCGGAATGTTGCTTTAAATATTTACTAGCGTGACGAGAGTTAGTAATTATTGGAAATTTGTTATTTGTTGCATATTACTGGATGAGTATAGTAATATATGAGATTTATTTTTATAATATTGTCACGTGTGAATAAAATGGCAATTGTGGAAATTTAAGTCGGGACGCGCCTGTGTCGTGTCGAAACTAAATGTGAATTAATAAAAGTTAATATTTTATGAGTTTTTCAGATGATCGTTTCGAGTGCGCCAACGCGTCCAGAAGGGTCGAGATAGTCATAAAAGTGTACCCGGGAGTTTAGTTTGGGTCTCGGGACGTTTTTAGGCCTAATTAGTAACCCGGGAGGGCATTTTGGTCATTTTACATTATGGGTAATTAAACCTACGAAAATTAAAAGGGTTATATAAGATATCTAGGTTGTCTTATAGGGTTAGAACAACCAAAGACAAATGACGGCCATTGGAGAGGCATAGGAGAAGCTCTCCAAGGAGTTCTAGGCCAAGAGCACCTCCGATTGCACCGCCGTCACCACCAACGCGTAGATCGCAAGACGGGGAACGAAACAACACCAATTTTGGCACCAAACCAGATTTCTAAAAATTCCAGGCAAGTGTTTTTATTGCTAATTTGTTGATGCATCTTTCATATTGGTTTAGGAATGATTAGGATGAATTGTATGGAAGAAAAACTAAATTTGAGATAGGAAATTGCATGTAGTGATGACTTAAATGATATTTTAGAAACCCTTTGTCATGTAAAGGATTAAGAGTTTGATTAAGAAAAGATTTCTAACTAGATACAAACACTAAAAATTTTATTCCGGATGATCGGACCATTGGAATCGCTTTAAATTTTAGTATGTTGTAGCGAACGGCGAGACAGGACGGCTGACAAAAATTCAGCTTGATCGAACGGTCGGATTTCTAAAAATATTATTTTTACTAGAGAGTTTTATGTTTTGAGGACTCTTCGAGAGTTTTATATTTTGAAGACTCTTAGAGAGTTTTATTATTTAGAAGGGTCCTCAAAATATAGATTTCGCCTTACATTAAAGGATTTTGAATTTTATTTTCATCTTTGTATATGTGTTAAGGGACTTGGAACCTATAGTTTGTATATGTGTTAATACAATTCGAGAGTGATTCCGAATTTTTATTCCCCTTAATGTGAGTGATATGGGTTTTGGATAGTAGAGTATGCCCGCACCATAGTTTTATTTGGGGTGCTGTTATGGTTTATATATATATTTTACGAGTGGTTTATATATATATGAAATTCTGAAATATGGAATTGTCTACTCTGATGTGATATGTAGGACTTGGTTGATAACTCAAATTATAAATACTTGTGTCGAGAAAGTATAATATGACATTGGAAAACTTTATTGATTTATAAGGTTAAAATGAGAACTTTGGTTACTAATTGAATAGTATCTTCAAACAATTAAATCGTTAATTTTGAATCGTACGAGTAATATAAGATAAATTAATCCATTGGGAAAGGATAGCATGTTATATGATGAGATAGACCATTTGAATCTTAAATAAGGTTTAAATTGGGTTTTAAATTAGATTACCCTACCTAAATAGAATTGGGCATTCATTTGGAGATCGTGTGAATACGTTTAGTTGTGCGCTTTAGTGGAGAGGTGAGTTGGACTTTTATGGAGACCACAACTCCACCTTAATCATGTAATAATGCACTTATTATTATTATTATGCATTTTAATGCACTTGCTATAAAATGTTTTCAACTTGGGCTCTGACTTGTTTATATTTTATCCTCCTACGCATATATATTGTATTACTTTAGGTCTTCCTCCGCAAGAACGCCATTGAGGTTTATCCATCCGGTGTTTTCATGAAGCTGTGGCAGTAGCAGACTGTTGCGGCACTTTGTCTTAGTCGATTCCTATCTTTTGTATATCTAGATTAGGATTCAGTTTGTATGTCAGGTTTATACCCAAGTGTTATAGGTTAGCACTTTTATATTCTCTCTCTCAGATTATTGTATTGTCTGTGACACGACAGCATATTCGGGTATTTTATTGTGTACATTTTGTTGTACTCTATTATACATTATTGGAGCATATGCATCTCCCTCATCATATTTACATGTTGTAATGTTGGTTGTTTGTTGCATGGTTGGTTTTTATCGGTGTTAAATAAAAGTTTTAATTTTTTTTGGAAATTCTCTTTTAATAGTTTCGGGTAGTTATCCTTATATTATTTAGTATTCTGAGTTGATGTTGAGACTGTACCATCTGAGATACCAGATTTAATGTAGTATAGGGTTGGCCACCCGTTATTATTTTGAGCGGGTTGTCACAACGGGGTGTTACAGTTAAACTTGGAATAACTTAAATATCATAAAATAAACTTAATATTTGAGGAAGATGTGTTATTATAATTGTGGCACAAAATGTAGTTAAATTCTTAATTCCTATAAACTTGCTAGTTTTAACCCTCCTTATCGAACTAGTCGCAACCATCGACTTGAGCTACTTGTTCGAGGAGTTTCTCCAGCACCAGTTATATTTATTATTCCTATGATGTGTGTGTCGAATATTTTAGCTTATTTACATTGCAGTTTTCTTTACTTTTATGGTTTGAGTGAATTGTATTATGTAAGGACATATTTTTATAACTTTCCATCATAATTAATTATGTTGTATACTGTTACAATAGTTGAACACGTTCAAGAGCAATCTACATCAAGACGAATCGGAATATATCAAGGTTCTTCATCAGAAATCCTCCGGAAAGCTTACTTTGGTAAGGTTATGTTTTAAATACCTTAACTTTGCACTTAGAACTCTGGGATATTTTTACAAAATATTTTCCAACTGTTGGAGCGGACTTTTTTCCTTAAAATTTGAGAATGAGTATTTTTTCCAAGTATTGGATCGGATATTAAAATAATATTTTTTGACATTCCAGTCCTTCAAACGACTTTTCTTTCTCATTCGAACGTCATTGCATTGTCGCACGATGTTTCTTGAACGAGAACTCATTTTTGTTCGAGCGAGATCTCCTTTTAGTTTGAACGACCGAGGCGATGTGATTTTCTATAAATACTCATTAAATGGTTTCATTTTCATTAAGAAGTCCCAGCGTTTTCAAAGACAGAAAACTGCGAATCTGTAGAATGCTTTTTGACTTCTTATGTTAGGGTTTTCATCCCTTCTGTTTTCAATTCACAAAAATCCCATATGCATTGGTGAATTGTTTTACTGCTCAAGAACACACTTTACTGTTGTTCATTACTTATGGGGAGAGATCTATAACCCATAGCCGTGTGCTATTGTGGAGGAAGCCCTTGTTAAGATTTTAGACTGCGTGTCTGGACTGCGCGTCCTGGTGGTATAGCTACGTGTGAACCATTTCTGATTTATTTCTAGCCGTTGCTTTAGTGGTTTGACGAAGACACCGTGTATTACTCTTGTGGGTGAAATAAGTCAATGGTATTGTAAACTTTTCAGAGTTCAAAAAATAAAAGGTTTTGCCCTTCCGGGATTTTTCCGGAAATTTTGTGTCGCATGCTATATTTATGGGTTGACACACCCACACACGTAGTTTCTTATTGAGGTGTTGTTTCAAAATAGACTCTAATTAAATAAGGTTTTATTGAAAATTTGGGAATTAATTTAAATCGGTATCACACGTCATATTTTACAAATTGGTATAAGAGCGAGTTACGCTAATTTATCGCGCGATCATGATTTTTCAAGGATTTATTTTTTTTGATACAATTTGAATTCTCAATTCATCAAATTTTTATCAGAGAGGGTTACGTTAATTTATCACGTGATCCTAATTTTTCAAGAATTTATTGTTTTGATACAATTTGACTTCTCACGTCGCCAAATTGCTATCAGAGGAGGTTGCGCTAATTTATCGCGTATTCCTATTTTTCGTAAAATCGTGTTATATTGATTTTTTTGAAAAATCAGTTTTGTGAAAAATGGCAATTTTCCAATGAAACAACCATTTAATGAGGATCCTATTTTTGGAAAAGTTAATGACAGGGCTAAAAAATTAAATCTTTTGAATTTAAAACTTTGCAAAAGAATTAGAGTTTTGGAAAAGTAAAATTCTATGTTAATAGAAAGATTGAGTTTTTGCAAACGTTTCAAACTCAAATAGATATTTTTTGTGAACACATTGGCAATTTTTTTATTGATTTTGATTCCTTAAAAGTTTCCAAAAAGAAGAGTGAAGATAGAGTCCTATTTTTAGAAAAATAATTGGAGGAGTTTAAAAATTCTAGTGGTTCTCTTTGTGCCAAAGAGGACAAAAATATTTTAATCAATGAGTTTTTGGCACGCGAAGAGACTCCTACGGAAATTTTTTATTTAATTGATGGGGAGAGAAATACCCTTTTAGGAATTGTTGAAAATTTAAAAAAGAAATCCCTGTCTTCAGAAGTGTCTAATTTGGTGCTTGAATCAAATATTTTTAAGTTGAAAAAAGATTTAAACGATTCAAGTAGGATTGATAGTGGTGGTAATGGCTCATCTTGTTCTCATGCTTTTATTGCTAAATCCAAAACCATTATTTGGTTCAAAGTTTCAATTAAACCCAAGGATGTTAGAAAATATCACACTTTAGGTTACATTACTCTCGTTTACACATATTCACATTGTGGTAGCAAAGGTCACCTTAGGAGATTTTGTTTTTATCTTGGAAGATGTCATAGGAAGTTAAAGTCTAGTGTTTTGTTAGTGTCCAAACCCCCGTGTCGACGTGTTACATCTTCTTGGGTTAGAAAATCACTTTTGGATACGCTAGATTTTAGAATAGTTGATTCTCATTTGCTTGCATATGACTGCTCTCTTGACGTATCATATAGATGATTGTGTTCGAATGTTTGTCATACGCTATTGTTTTGTTTCATGATATTTATGTTTTCTAGTGTTGTGAGATGTACTTTTGTTATAGATTTTTGCCTTTGAAAAATTTAAAAAAGCCAAAAAAAATTTTTTTTTTTTAATTTTTGAAATATCGAAAAAGAGTTTTGTATTTTGTTTTTCACCGGTCATGGATGGACACTTGGGATGACCGAGTCACAATTTCATTACATTTATTCATGTGACTATTTGATAGTGTTTTGAGCCAATATATCATGCCATCTTTGTGCTTTATAATGTTGGGAGTCATTGAGATGTAATTAAGGGTTACTTTCTAAATGTTAGACTCATGATTTCCTTTATTGCACACATGCATAGATTTATTTGATTATTATGCTTCTCTTATCACATGTTGGTTGGGTGTTTTCAGTTCAATCCTGTCTTTAAAAATGAACCAAGTGCGATAAAACATGACAAGAAAGTAGTGCATGTAAGAACCGTTTGGCGAGGTTGTGTGCTTTATTTGAAAATAGTGAAGGGCTACGAAAGGTACTCATCTAGCCTTTGCGATTAGGCCACCGTTCAAATCAAACCTAGAAAACTGAGGAATTTTATTATTCGGGGTCCAAAGAGGTCTAAAAGAGCCCAAAAAAATATATAGGCAATAAAAAGAAATTCATGCCAAAAAGGGCCCTTAGATTTTTGCACCAATTCTACAATGTTTGAGAACTTAGATTAGCACTAAAAGAAAATATGAATGACTGAGTTTGGATGGATTTTAAAATGGTTTTGCACGTCCTTGAAAGTCCTGAAAAAGTGTTAAATAATTTTGGACATTATTGGTGTGTAAATTACATTGACTTTGATCGGTTGATTTGTGTAAGACGATGTCATCTAAATTCAGCATTTTTTACAACTAAGGATACTTTTGATGTTCATTCGTTAAGGGTACACGTATTCATCGTGCACATATGATGGATTGAGTTGATTTACCAATTGAATGTGTTCACACCCATTCTTTCTGTTTCCATGACTTGGTTTATTGATTTTAAATCCGTGGTGTGATTTTTGGTATCTTATTTTTGTACGGAAAATTTGAAAAATTAAAAATTATCTGTGAAAGTGTTTGAGATACACCTTTGCATGCGTAGTTTGATCCATGTTTGCTATGCTTTTTTCGTGAATGTTTCTTCTTATCTGTCTATTTGGGGACATCATAAAATGAGGGAGAAAGAATTATCATGTTATGGGTGAGGTTTTGGAGTATGGGGGAGATTTGATTTATTAATGATTTATTCTCATATCATTTCAATCTCGATCCGTCACGAAGGTTTTTACTTTATCTCATTTGTGTTGGTAAAAAGATTGATGATCATTATATTTCACACCCTGATGAGAAAAGATTTGAGAGTTTTGAAGTTGAAGAAAAATTTGCAAATTTATTCATGGGAGGGTAGATTTGTATAGGTCATTTCGTTTTTGATAATTCAGATGTTTTTATGTATGTACCGACATAGACAAAGGGAGAGGTTTGTAAAAACATATTTTGATAAATATCTGTCACCTTTAATTATTTCGTATACCGTTACAACCGTCGAAGAAGTTCAACAGCAATCTACATCAACACGGATCTGAATATATCAAGCTTCTTCATAAAAAAGCCTCCGCAAAGTTTACTTTGGTAAGGTTATGTTTAAAATACCTTAACTTTGCACATAGAGCTTTGGGATATTTTTACAAAATATTTTCTAAGTGTTGGAGTGGACTTTTTTCGTCAAAATGTGAGAATGATTTTTTTTCAAAATGTTGGAGCGGATATTAAAATAATATTTTCTGACATTTCAGTCATTCAAACGGCTTTTCTCTGTCGTTTTAAGGACATTGCATTATCGCACAAAGTTTCTTGAATGGGATCTCCTTTTCATTCGAGCGAGATCTCCTTTTCATTCAAACGATCGAGGCGGTGTAATTTTCTATAAATACTCATTAAATGGTTTTCTTTTCATTAAGAAGTCCCAGCATTTTGAGAGACAGAAAACTTCAAATCTGCAGAATTCCTTTTGACTTCTTCTTTTAGGGTTTTCATCCCTCTTGTTTTCAATTGACATAAATCCCATATGCTTTGATGAATTATTTTTGTGTTCAATAACACACTTTAATTTTGTTCATTCTTTGTGAGGAGAGATCTACAACCGACAGCCGTATGCTATTCTGGAAGGAGTCCTTGCAAAGATTTTAGACTGCGTGTCTATACTGCATGCCCTGGTGGTATAGCTGCATCTGAACCATTGTTAATTTATTTCTTATCGTTACTTTTGAGGTTTGACGAAGACACCGTGCGTTACTCTTTTGTCCGAAAGAAAGTTGGTATGTAAGTTAATGGTCCTGTAAACTTGACAGAGTTCTAGAAATAAAAGTTTTTTGCCCTTCGGGGTTTTTTCCTGAAATTTTGTGCCACATGCTTTATTTATGGTTTGACACACGAACACACGTACTTTCTTGTTTAGGGGCTATTTCTAAATAGACTCTAATTAAATAAGGTTTAATTGGAAACTTGGGAACTAATTTAAATCGGTATCACACTTCATGTTTTACATATTAGTATCAGAGTGGGTTACGCTAATTTATCGCGTGATCCTAATTTTTTCAACGATTTATTTTCTTTGATACAATTTGACTTCTCATGTCGACAAATTGGTATCATAATGGGTTACGCCAATTTATCGCGTGATCCTGATTTTTCAAGGATTTTTTTTATATAATGTGACTCCTTATGTCGTCAAATTGGTATCAATGCGGGTTGAGCAAATTTATCGCGTATTCCTATTTTTCACAAAATCGTGTGATATTGATTTATTTTTTGAAAAATTAGTTTTGTGAAAAATCGCAATTTTTTCAATGGAACGCCCATTTAATGGGGAGCCCATTTATGAAAAAGTTCATGACAGGGATGAAAAATTAAATCTTTTGAATTTGAAACTTTGCAAAAGAATTAGAGTTTTGAAAAGAAAAAATTCTTGTGTTAATAGAAAGATTGAGTTTTTGCAAACGTTTCAAACTCAAATAGATATTTTTCGTGAACACATTGGCAATTTGTTTATTGACTTTGATTCCTCAAAAGTTTCCAAAAAGAAGAATGAAGATAGAGTCCTATTTTTAGAAAAAGAATTGGAGGAGTTTAAAAATTCTAGTGGTTCTCTTTGTGCCAAAAAGGACAAAAATATTTTAATCAATGAGTTTGTGACACGTGAAGAGACTCATAGGGAAAAATTTTATTTAATTGAGGGGGAGAGAAATACCCTTTTAGGAATTGTTGAAAATTTAAAAAAGAAATCCCTGTCTTCAGAAGTGTCTAATTTGGTGTTTGAATCAAATATTTTGAAGTTGAAAAATGATTTAAACGATTCAAGTAGGATTGATAGTGGTGGTAATGTCTCATCTTGTTCTCATGCTTTTATTGCTAAAGACAAAACAATTATTTGATTTAAAGTGTCAATTAAACCCAAGGACGTTAGAAAATATCACACTTTAGGTAACATTCCTCTCGTTTACACATGTTCACATTGTGGTTGCAAAGGTCACCTTAGGAGATTTTTTTTTCATCTTGGAAGATGTCCTAGGAAGTTAAAGTCTAGGATTTTGTTAGTTTCCGAAACCCCGTGTTGACGTGTTACACCCTCTTGGATTCGACAATCACTTTTGGATACGCTAGATTTTAGAATAGTTGATTCTGATTTGCTTGCATATGACTGTTCTCTTGTTGTATCATATACATGATTGTGTTCGAATGTTTGTCATACGTTTTTTTTGTTTCATGATATTTATGTTTTGTAGTGTTGTAAGATGTACTTTTTGAATAGATTTTTGCCTTTCAAAATTTTGAAAAAGCCAAAAAGTTTTTTTTTTTTATTTTTCAAAAATCCAAAAGGGGTTTTGTATTTTGTTTTACACCGGTTATGGATGGACACTTGGTATGACCGAGCCACAATTTTATTCCAATAATTCATGTGACTATTTCATAGTGTTTTGAGCCAATATATCGTGTCATCTTTGTGCTTTATAATGTTAGGAGTCATTGAGATGTAATTAAGTGTTATTTCCGACATGTTTTACTCATGATTTCCTTTGTTGCACACATGCACAGATTTGTTTGATTATTGTGATTCACTTATCACATGTTGGTTGGGTGTTTTCAGTTCAATCATGTCTTTAAAAATGATCCAAGCGCGATAAAACTTGACAAGATAGTATTGCATGTAAGAACTGTTTGGCGAGGTTGTGTGCTTTATTTGAAAAGGATGAAGGGCTATGAAAGGTACTCGTCTAGCCTTTGTGATTAGGCCACCGTTTAATTTGGACCTCGAAAAGTGAGGAATTTTATTTTTCAGGGTCTAAAGATGTTTAAAAGAGCCCGAAAAAATTTAAAGGGAACAAAAATAAATTCATCCGAAGAAGGGGCTATTAGGTTTTTGCCCCAATTCTCCAATGTTCGAGAATTTAGATTAGCTCTAAAAGAAAATATCCATGACTGAGTTTTGATGGAATTTAAAACGGGCTTGCACGTCCTTGGAAGTCTTGAAAAAGTGTTAAATAGTTTTGGACGCTATTGGTGTGTAAATCACATTGACTTTGATTGGTTGATTTTCATAAGGCGATGTCATCTAAATTCAACAATTTTTATAACTAAGGATATTTTTGATGTTCATTCGTTAAGGGTACACGTATTCATCATGCACATATGATGGATTAAGTTGATTTACCAATTGAATGTGTTCACACCCATTCATTCTGTTTCCATGACGTGGTTGTTTGAGTTTAAATCCGTGGTGTGATTTTCTGTATCTTATTTTTGTACGGAAAATATGAAAAATCAAAAATTGTTTGCGAAAATGTTTGAGATAAGTTTGATCCATGTTCTCTATGCTTTTTTCGTGACACTCCATGTTTTGATTGTTTCTTCTTATCTGTCTATTTGGGGACATCATAAAATGGGGGAGAACGAATTATCATGTTATGGGGAAGTTTTTGGAGTATGTGGGAGAATTGATTTATTAATGATTTTTTCTTATATCATTTCAAACTCGATACATCATGAAGTTTTTTATATCATCTATGTGTGCAGGTACAAAGATTAATGATCATTATGTTTCACACCCTGATGAGAAAAGCTTTGAGAGTTTTGAAGTTGAAGAAAAATTTGCAAATTTATTCATGGGAGGGTAGATTTGTATAGGTGATTTCGTTTTTGATAATTTAGATGTTTTTATGTATGTACCGACATAGACATAGGGATAGATTTTTAAGGACGTATTTTGATAAATATCCGTCACCATTAATTATGCCGTATACCGTTCCAACCGTCGAAGAAGTTCAACAATAATCAGCATCATCACGGATCTTAATATATCAAGGTTCTTCATCAAATTGCATCCGCAAAGTTTACTTTGGTAAGGTTATGTTTTAAATACCTTAACTTTGCACATAGAGCTTTGAGATATTGTTACAAAATATTTTCTAAGTGTTGGAGCGGACTTTTTTCGTCAAAATTTGAGAATGATTATTTTTTCTAAGTGTTGGAGCGGAATTAAAATAATATTTTCTGACGTTTCAGTCATTCAAACGACTTTGCTCTGTTATTTGAAGGACCTTGTATTATCGCACAAATTTACTTGAACGATATCACCTTTTCATTCGAGCGAGATATCCTTTTCGTTTGAATGATCGAGGCGGTGCGATTTTCTAGAAATACTCACTAAATGGTTTTGTTTTCATTAAGAAGTCCCAGTGTTTTGAGAGGTAGAAAACTGCGAATCTGCGGAATTCTTTTTGACTTCTTCTTTTAGGGTTTTCATCCATTTTGTTTTCAATTCACAAAAATCCTATATGCTTTGATGAATTTTTTTGGGGTTCAACAACACACTTTACTTTTGTTAATTATTTGTGGGGAGAGCTCTACAACCGACAGCCGCATGCTATTGTGGAAGGAGTCCTTGCGAAGATTTCAGTCTGCGTGTCTGGACTGCGCATCCTGGTGGTATAGCTGCGTGTGAACCATTGCTGATTGATTTCTTGTCGATACTTTGGAGGTTTGACGAAGACACCGTGCGTTACTCTTGTGGTCGAAAGAAAGTTGGTATTTGATTCAATGGTCTTGTAAACTTGTTAGAGTTCTAGAAATAAAAGGTTTTGCCCTTCGGGGATTTTTCCTTAAATTTTGTGTCGCATGTTTTATTTATGATTGACACACGCAGACACGTAGTTGCTTGTTTAGGGGATATTTTTAAATAGACTCAAATTAAATAAGGTTTAATTGGAAACTTGCAAATTAATTTAAATCGGTATCACACGTCACATTTTACATATTAGTATCATAGTGGGTTACGCTAATTTATCGCGTGATCCTAATTTTTCAAGGCTTTATTTTCTTTGATACAATTTGACTTCTCATGTCGTCAAATTGGTATCAGAGTGGATTACGCTAATTTATCGCGTGATCCTGATTTTTCAAGTATTTATTTTTTTTATACAATTTGACTTCTCACGTCGTCAAATTGGTATCAGATCCGGTTGCGTTAATTTATCGCGTATTCCTACTTTTCGCAAAATCGTGTGATATTTTGATTTTTTTTTAAAATCAGTTTTGTGAAAAATCGTAATTTTTATAATGGAACGCCCATTTAATGAAGAGCCTATTTATGAAAAAGTTCATGACGGGGATGAAAAATTAAATCTTTTGAATTTGAAACTTTGCAAAAGAAATAGTGTTTTGGAAAAATAAAATTCCTATTTTAATAGTGAGATTGAGTTTTTGCAAACGTTTCAAACTCAAATAGATATTTTTCGTGAACACATTGGCAATTTGTTTATTGACTTTGATTCCTTAAAAGTTTCCAAAAAGAAGAGTGAAGATAGAGTCCTACTTTTAGAAAAAGAATTGGAGGACTTTAAAAATTCTAGTGGTTCTCTTTGTACCAAAGGGGACAAAAATATTTTAATCAATGAGTTTGTGGCACGTGAAGAGACTCTTAGGGAAAAGTTTGCTTTAATTGAGGGGGAGAGAGATACCCATTTAGAAATTGTTGAAAATTTGAAAAAGAAATACCTGTCTTTGGAAGAGTCTAATTTGTTTCTTGAATCAAATATTTTGAATTTGAAAAATGATTTAAACGATTCAAGTAGGTTTGAAAGTGATGGTAGTGGCTCATCTTATTCTCATGCTTCTAGTGCTAAAGACAAAACAATTATTTTTTTATAGGGTAAATTAATCCCAAGGACGTTAGAAAAGATCACACTTTAGGTAACATTCCTCCCGTTTACTCATGTTCACATTGTGGTAGGAAAGGTCACCTTAGGACATTTTGTTTTGATCTTGGAAGATGTCCTAGGAAGTCGAAGTCTAGTGTTTTGTGGTTTTCCAAAACCCCGTGTCGACGTATTACATCCGCTTGGGTTAGGAAATCACTTTTGGATACGCAAGATTTTAGAATAGTTGATTCTCATTTGCTTGCACTTGACTGTTCTCTTGCCATATAATATAGATGATTGTGTTCGAATGTTTGTCATATGCTTTTTTTTTGTTTCATGATATTTATGTTTGCTAGAGTTGTGACATGTACTTTTTGTATAAATTTTTGCTTTTGAAAATTTTGAAAAAGCCAAAAAGATTTTATTTAAAAAAAATTATAAAATCCAATGTAAGACCCCGCCTAATTAAATACCGTGTGATACGTCCTTTATTAAATTAACGTCAATGTGAATGGTTGGTTCATTCTCAGTATCACTGTTGTAAAATAATATTTCCAGTTTGAACAACCTAAATAATTAAGCTAAGTGTGAAAATAATTTACAGTCTTATTTTCATTTTATTAAATTCCAATATGAAAACCTATATTAATAACCAATAGTTAAAGAATCACACACATACTAAAGATGGCAATTAAGACACAAGAATTAAACCATCTAGATACACCAAACCAAGTTTAAGAACCATAAATGAAATTATCCTGACAGTAGTTAACTCTCAAGGAGTACGGAATACTAGAAATATAAATGAACATAGATCTCTGACCAATAGAAATGGGATAAAAATCGGGCGACACATGCGCTAATTATAAATAACTAAGGTAAGAACTGAATCAATGAAGAGGTCGTCTAAGAAAGAGCCTGCACGTCCAATCCAAAGAACCTAAGCATGATGCCCTTATGGCTGGGCACCTATAATACATACATATATATACAAGAGAAAAAGAAATGACAGAAAACGGGTCGAAGATCGAGTGTAAAAAAGTTTTAAAAATAGTTTAGCAATTATTTAAAATCATTACCAGCTAATATCACCACCGTGTTAGTATGTGACACTCTCTTGAGAATTCTCACCTCTCATCTAGTGTCACGTCTACCATTCTACTGATCTGATAAGTCTATCTAACTTGTTCCCATGAAGTTTATCTCGAGAAATACTAAGGCCATGATATTTAGTTTTAGAAAATTTATCTCTTCCATTTTCTTAAGTTACATAGAACCACTTAGTTACTGTTACAAAATTCATGAACACTTGTTATAAAGATGGAGAATTTATTCATTTCTTAACTACTTATACACTCAGTAGAAAGTTTTCATATATAATCATATATATATATATATATATATATATATATATATATATATATATATTATCGGCACCCCACATAAATCTTTTTATGTTGGCATACTCTGTTATCAAGTCCCCGTATCACTCATATTAAGGGAAATACTAGTTCAGAATCACTCTCGAACTGTATTAAGACAATACCTAATCAAATGGAGGTGAAGCATAGTTCAAAGTCACTAAGAGGTCAATACATAACCCTCACCTCTCTTAGTACCGTCTGACTATCATTCTCATATAGCCTGTACCAAGGTATACTATCTTCTACGGTGCGAGTCAATATCCCCCATAAAGGTCCAATCGAGATAAGACCGTCCTGACGTAGAAACCTCTGTGATAGCAAGTAGCCCGAGTATGATTTTTACACAGATACATAATTATGCACAGTCACACAATCATATATGTAAATATTCAAAATTTCCAAATTAGGTTCGCCTACGACCCATAATTATAATTATCCACTGTTAGCACAAATTACTCAATCATCTCGCATAACGGATTTGTCTATTTTATTCTCATTTATAATTTATTTCATACTTACTTCTCATCTCTCGAAGTATACTCTCTCACTAAGTATAATTTCAGTAGGTATACCCTCACTTAACTTCTGGTCTAAATCTTTCACGAGTCTCAACTTTTCGTAAGCATACGCACAATTTCCAATGTATGAATAACTCCTCGTTAACCCACAATTTCATCTCATACGGAGTCTACTTAGACCCCACTGGTCCTCTTCATAATCCATTATAATATTTAAAATATATTCAAGAGTTCCCACGTATTTTAACCGAATTAAACAAAAAGGGGAAAAACATACAGTTTTGCAGGAGGGATCGATCGATCGAGGAATGGGATCGATCGATCAATGCTCTTGGTCGATCGATCGATCAAGCAGTTCCTGCCCAGTTTGCTGCAAATATCAACCTACGGGTTCACTAATTCTAACCCCTCCAAACCTTTATAATTTCATCCCAAACTCCCATCAAAGTAATCCAAATGTATAAGCAATATATATAAACAAGTTCTAACATAACAACATCAATAAATCCTCAACAAATCAATCAAAAAGGGATTTAATCTCAAATTTATTAAGAAAATCAAATTTTGCAAGAATAATCACAAACCTCTATTTTAATCTAGATTTTCTTCCCACCTATCATAATAAATCCATGGGTAATCCTCTACATATTATCTTCTAAAACATATAATTCTTTAATTAAAATATATGATTTTCATTCCTAGACTAACATGGAAGGTATATTAACTTGGAAATCAGAAGCATAGATACTTGTATGGAATTCAGTGGTCTGATTTGTTGATGAAAAGTATATGGTTGTGTTCCTCGTCGTGTGATCTACATTTTGGTGGTGGTGGCGCTGCAATCGGGTGAGTTGTAGGCCATGGATTGCTTGGAAACTCTTCACATTCTTCTCTAATCTCTTCAGCTTATTCTCAAATGGTTGTTCTTAGGTTTTGTGTTTGTTAACCCGAAGAGACAACTCCAAATGGATAATATATACTAAGAAAATTCATGGGTTTATTTACCCAAAAATACAAAATGTTTAAAATACCCTCCCGGGATGTCAATTAGGAATAAAAAAGTTCTGAGACCCAAACTAAACCCCCGGGGACACTTTTCTGACTATCACGACCCTTACGGACACTTTGGCACACTCAAAATGACCATACAGATTACTTATAATTCATTCACTTCAATAATAATAATTTAGTCCTGACACAACACAAGCGCGTCCCGAATTAAATTTCCATAATTGCCATTTTATCCACTCATGATAATTTTAATAAAATCAATCTCGTATATTACTTTACTCATCTAGTAATATTCAAAAAAATTCCCATAATTACTAACTCACATCACGATAGTAAATATAAAAAAAAAAATCCAGATTAATATTAAATTATTATGTCAATTAGATTTAATAAATCTCCAATTTTAAAAGCCATAAAAATACGGGGTATTACATACTTACCCCCTAATAACGTAATTTCATCCCAAAATTCAAAAAATAAGGTATGCTTGGTAAAAATAGGTCTGGAGACTTTAACAATACTCAAAACGGACTTTTAGGTAAGGCGAATTCCTATAGTCCTCCCCGCCTGACAATAAGCTTATTTATCACTTTCAATACAATCAATTATAGAGTGACACTTTAATAACGACACTTCACATTGTTATCTAAACCGTGATTTTCGCATAAGACGAGCCTACACATCGTTGGCCCCCATTCTCTCAATATTATTGGGAGGTCGTACCTCACTACATAACAAACACTCGTATTTATCTAATGACAAAACTCTCTTTATCATCATTCCCCCCTTCGATTAGGTAATAAAACAAAACATCCAACGTTTCCTTACCATACAACTGGCTCCATTGACCTTATATCTGTGACAACCTGCACTACGAAATAAGGGGTGGCCAGCCCGATACCTCGACATAACGGAATCATGGATGTATACCATCCTCAGCATCATAACAATAAATAGGTATACGGGTAAACCACTCCATAAATCAGAAAGCAGGTTGTCAAAAATTTTGATTTAATAAAGATTTAAGAAATAACTTAAACAACCCAAATCTGATAAAAGTGGAATTTCAAAGGAACATATAGATAGATACCAACTCAACATATAATAAAAGAACCGAATAATCTGTCGGTCCACATTTACATTCCAGGTGTTTCCACAAATCAATATTTTACATACTACATTCATTAACAAGTACAAAAGATGGGACACCAGCCGAATGAAAGACCCGATCATAGCTAGATCCCAAAAATGAGAGCGTCTAACAAACATCTTGTAATAATACGCAAGGTCATACAGCTCGTCAAACGCATAAGAGTAGGAAAATCATAACGGGGGCCCTTGCGGAGGAGCACCTGAGCGGTTACAACAACATGCACAACATGGCAAAAAATGAACGGTGCAGGGCCCGATTTATATATGATTCCCAGAAGAGTAAGAAACATGATAGATATGGAATATGAATCATAGTTAATGTGAATGAGAATCTAACAACCTAATCATAAAATGCGATGATTCAATTATATAAGTTTCTAACAGTTAAGAAAATTAGGCAATAGAAATTAAATTAAATCTCATTTCTTCCCATATCTTATCATTTTCAATTCCTTAATAGGAATATATTTTTCATCATATCTTTTCTTTTCCATTCCTTAACAGGAATATAATTAACATCTCATTTCTTATGGCAATTTACATAACTCAAGTCCCACTTGAGTTAGAAAGGTTATATTCTCATACATATAACGTTTCTAAGACCGCCCCTCCGAGTTTCCCCACTGGGCGTGCCCCTTAATGACTATCATCTTCCAGGGCCTATCTATACAAGACAACCTGGGCACCTAACGCACATCGCGAAGTGGCCATATGCCTGTGAGTGAGTCATAACCACACCCAGAATTACCTCAGTAGCGCAGAAAAAACATATACAAAACCCACATATGGCCGAGGACTATAGTCAGCATGCATTCAATAGTCAGGGGACATCACCTCATGCGCGAGCTTCCCTTATGATAGTATTTAGAGAGGTGTGTTTAAGTAATTTAGCAATTACCAATTTATCCCATTTTCGTTATTATGAATCTCATGTGTTTCATTTTTTTACTGGAAATAATTATCATTGAATATTTCTTATTCTATTTCATCATATAATTAGGTCCCGAAGCATTCTCTAAACAATTTCCCAAAGTCTCACAAATCCTGAGGTTTTATCTACCTCAAAATGGTTTCTAAAATCTCCACATATGGGCTTAGAACTCTAACTTTAACTAATTTTCAAAAAGAGAAGTGATACATAAGCATCACTTTAAGTACCCCTGAATTAACCCCAAGTGATCCCATTCAACTATAGGGTAACGACCAAACTCAACTAGAAATCTAAAATCCTAGTTTTACTTCTTACAAGAAAGTTCCTAGGTCATAATCCTAAAGAAAGGGGGTAAAATTTAAAAAAGAAAATAGGCTTTTCGAATCGATTCAGACTAGCCGAATCGATTTGGGTTCTTAAAGGAGAATATATTCGGACTAGCCGAATCGATTCGGTCAGGAAAAGTGAGATTCTGCAGAAGGCTGAATCGATTTGGTCAGGTCGAACTGATTCGGACTACCCAACCTTGGAAACTGTCTCCCAGCGAATCGATTTGGCCAGGCCGAATCGATTCAGTTCTGCAGAAATTCCAAGTTTGTTTATGGAGTCTTTGACTCCAAATTCTACCCAGCTTCAACCAACTCAAATACGTATCCTTTAATGCTACCAACTAATCATAAATGCATCATCCAACCATAATTTACCTCCAAACCATATCAATTTAACTTCCGAAGATCTAAAGCCCTTATATCAAATAAAAACCCTAACTTCCATAAACCATACATAACCATAACTGTCAATGCAAATTACTCTACTTAAATCATAAAATAGCAAGTAGAAAACTTGCCTCAAGTTTGCAAGTTCAGATTTTGAAGAAGTTGAATGCAAGAACAAACACCCAAGCTTAAATTTCTCCCTTTCTCCCAAGGTTTCTTCATCTTTTTCTTCCTATAGGTTTAACAATTCAATTCGGGGAATAGTGACTTGGTTCAAGAAATAAATCGTGGCTTAGGATTAAAATTCCAGCTTAAGTGATTAATACGCAGTAAAATAATACGCAACAACTCTTATAAGCTACAACTAGTCAAAAGTGCCTGGAAACTAAAAATATAATATGTCACACAATATGACTATCTTGAACCTCCCGGAACTAACTACGCCCTCCAAATTATCATTTGGAGATTTTATAATTCATTTTAGGTTCCGGTTTCATTTTAAGCCAAATGTCATTTTTTTATAAATCATATGACATAATAACCTCATCATAATTTTCCACTTAATCTTTTCCTCTTTACATGTTTTTAGATATTATCACATCACTAGCCTGCCACCACATCCCCGGTGACCACCACCACCATGTCTTGGAGAACATCACAAAGGAAAACAAAAATCAAAATGGTTGTGATAAGAGCGACGATAGGAGAGTGACGGGACGGTCGGAATATGAAAATGCTGATGCTTGTTGGAATTTAATGAGAACTATATGGTTGTATTAGAAGAAGTGAAGAAAAAAATTGGAGAAAAGTTGGAGAAGACAAACTTGTTCTTAGAGAACTAAGTGCTATTTTTAATTTCCACTGATTACAAACTTAAAACATGGGTGATGGGTTTCATTTATGTGCTCAGATTTTTCAACTAACTACACACATTAATTTCCATACAAAGTTGGTACAACAACTAGAATTTAGGACCAATTAGGCACACATTAATTATCCCTATATCATCCCCAACAGCAGTCCCTAACAACCCCTAAGAAGCTACGCATTAATTTTAACACTCCCCCTTAATGAAATTGTTGAACACCCATCATTCCTCTAAGAAATCGAACCTTGTCCTTTGGTAGAGCTTTGGTGAAGATATCTACAACTTGTTCTTCGGTCTTGATATGTTTGAGTTGAATCTCTTCATCATCCACAGCCTCTCTAATGAAATGATGATTGATTGCAATATGCTTGGTGCGCCTATGAGAGACGGGATTTTTCATCATGGAAATCAAAAATTAGTTGTCACAAAGTATTCGAGTAGAATTTCCTTGCTTTTCACAAACATCCTGCAAAATTCTTCTTAGCCACATCGCTTGTGAAGTTGCCAATGATGCCGGCACATTTTTTGCCTCGACGGATGATTGCGCCACCGTTTGTTGCTTCTTTGATGCCCATGAAAATGCTCAGGAGCGAAGAGAAAATACATACCTTGAATTACTTCTCATGTCATTAATAGAACTGGCCCAATCACTATCACAAAACCCAAGTAAATTTTTCTCTATATTCTTCTTTTACATGATGCTAAAATCAGAAGTTCCTTAGATGTACCTCAACACCCTTTTTGCATCCCCAAAATGAGTTTGACTTAGCTTGTGCATGTACCGAGACAATAAACTAGTAGCATACATGATATCCGTCCACGTAGCCGTCAAGTACAACAAACTTCCAACCAAACTTCTATAAATAGATGCATCAACCAAACTTCTATATTTTTTTATTCACCACCAACGGCTTAGACACTGATTTGTAATTCATCATTTTGAATTTTTCAAGAAGGGTTTCAGCATACTTCTTTTGGAAAATAAAAATACCATCTTTTTGTTGATAAATTTCAATGCCGAAGGAGTAATTTAGAAGACCCAAATCACTCATTTCATAGTTTTTCATCATGTCGCTTTTGAAATCGTCAATCATTTTTGCATCACTTCCGGTAAACACCATGTCATCAACGTAAAGAGAGACAATAAGAATACTGCTACACCGCTTCTTTTGATGTACAAGGTTGGCTCGCTTTTACTTATTTGAAAACCTCTTTCATTGAAGTATGCATCAATCTCACGATACCATTCTTGGGGAGCTTGCTTCAAGCCATACAAGGACTTTTTCAACTTGTATAACTTCTCTTCCTCACCTTTCATCACGAATCCTTGAGGGTGGTCAACGTACACCTCTTCATTTAACACATCATTCTAGAATGCATATTTTACATCAAGTTGGTATAAAAACCAACCTTTTTGGGTGGCCATGGCAACAAGTGCTGTAATTGTGTCAAGCCTTGCCACGGGTGCAAATGTCTCTTCAAAATCAATTCCGGGTTGTTGAGAATACCCCTTTGCTACAAGTCTTGCTTTGTTCTTTTAGATTGAGACATCCGAATTAACCTTGCTTTTATAAATCCACTTCACACTCATGACCTCTTTATTTTTAGACCTCTCCACCAATTCCCAAGTCTTGTTCTTCTCAATAACCTGAATTTCTTCTTCCATTGCAAGCTGCCAGATTTTTCATTTTTAGCATCTTCAAAGGTCTCCGGTTCAGCTACACAAAAAATTTCATCTAGTATACATATCATTTAGACTTATTATTCTTATTGGATTTGAGCTTGGAGATGAGGAGTTTGATCTTTATGGAGATCTTGAGGATAAAAGTGGAATTCCATTTAGACCTGCATTTGGAGACATTTGAGGAGTTTTTACATCTTCCTTTTCATCTTCTTCAATGCTTTGTGATTCTTCATTAAGGGTGATAACTTGATTTTGGGATTTTTTTTCTTTCCAAACCTAAAAGGCTTTCTCATAAAAAATCAAATCTCCACAAATAATCACTTTGTTCCCCTTCAAGATAAAGAGTCTATAGCCCTTTGATTTTTGAGCTACACCCCATAAAGATGCATTTTTCACTACTTTCATCAAGCTTGTGTCTCACTTCTTAAGGGACATGAGAAAAGAAATACAACTAAACGCCCTCAAGTGGTTCACAGATGGTTTTCTTCCACTCCATGCCTCAAATGGAGTTTGGTTTTCTACGGCCTTTGTAGGGAATCTATTCATCAAATAAAGCGTTGTATACACTGCTTCGGCCCAAAAAGTATATGGTATCCCTTTCTCATGTAACATGGATTTTGCCATTTCCTCAATGGTTCTATCCTTCCTTTCCTCCACACAATTTTGTTGTGGAGTATACCCAACCATTAGTTATCTTTCCATGGTAATATCTTAACAAAATTTATCAAACTGCTTAGAGTTATATTCTCCACCGCTATCACTTCTCAAAATTTTCAAGTAGTAACCACATTGTTTTTCAACTAGTTTGTGAGTTTTTTTAAAAATGGCATAAACATCTGATTTTTGCCACATAAAATATACCCAAGTCATCCTTGTAAAATCATCAAAAAAGGTAATGAAGTATTTATTATCGGCATGAGAAGTGTTCTTCATTGGTCCACACATATCGGTATGAACAAGCTACAATGGTTATTTAGCTATCCATTCTTTCTCCTTTGGAAAAGTCTCTCAATGGTGCTTTCCAAGAGCCCATCTTTCACAATATCCATTTACTTCTTGGATGCTTGGAAGCCCATAAACCATGCTCTTTTGATGCAAATTCTTCATTCTTTTAAAATTCATGTGCCCACATCGTCTATGCCATAGCCATATGTCGTCAACCACATTCATCTTCAAGGCCACATTCTTTGAGTATCGAAAAGTGAGAGGAAAACTTCTATTCTTTTACATCTTGATTTTTGCAACAACTTCGCTTCTCCCCCCTTTGTCAAAATTCTGCACGGTCTTCTTCAAAGAGAATAGTGTACCCATTTTCTGCATGTTGCCCAACACTCAACAAATTCTGCTCTAAATCTGGAACTAGTAACACATCTCAGATATACTTTGTTCCTTTCTCCGTTTTAATGGCTATAGTACCCTTGCCTTTTGTTTGGACAAAGGCACTATTATCCATCTTCACTTGGGAATTAGAAGAGGTATCCATAGAGGTAAAAATATTTTGATCTTCGGTCATGTGATTACTTCACCCACTATCAAGAAACCACAAATCATTTCTTTGTTTCGATGCACTTTGACAAGAAAAAACATATTCCCCTCACATTATTGTTATTCGATGAAGTTAGCTTGTTGGTTGTTCTTGAGCTAACAATATTTTTGAACATGCCCAAATTTATTGCAATTGTGACATTGTGGCTTTCCACAGAACCAACAATCTTTATCAATATGGATACTTCTCTTACAAATACTACGCTTTTGTTGATTAAAACTTTTATTAATTTCTCTTCTTTCAAAATTACTTCTACCTCTTCCTCGAGTGTTTCTTCCTCTCCCTCTTCCATGTCTTCCACCTCATGAAGATTCACCTTTTGGTTGATCAAAAAATGATTTGGCCCCAACATTGATCTTAGATTGAAAGGCACTCTCAACAGATTTTTCAGAGTGTCTACTCAACCTTTGTTCATATGTTTTAATGTAACCCGTCAATTCTTCAACACTCAAAGTGGCTATTTGTTTAGTTTCTTCAACAATGGAAACAATGGTGTTATACTTTTCCAACAAACTAATCAAAAAAATTTCAACAATCCTTTGATCGGAAAGTTATTCCCCATATGTTTTCACCTGATTCACAAATGTCATTAATCTAGAGAAATAATCCTTCAATATTTCCACATCTTTCATCTTCATATTCTCAAAATCTCTTCTAAAGGACTGAATTTTAATAGCCCTTACCTTCAAACTACCTTTGAATTCTTTTTGTAAAATATCCCAAGCCTCCTTTGCTTTATTTGCATTGATGATTCTTGGAAATATTGTTTGAACTAACCCATGTTGGATTAGGCTTAAAGATTTTGCATCTTTCTTCTTGTTCTCCTTCAACTTTTTCTTTTGAGCTTTCGACAAAGCCGTGATATCCTCATGTTCATCAAACCCATCTTCATTATACTCCTATAAATCAAATTAAAGGAAAATGGTTTTCATTTTTACAGACCAGAAATCATAGTTCTCTCTATCAAAAATTGGAATGAAAGGTTGTTGGGTACCCATTTCGTTTCTAGAACTTGCCATAAATATTTTGTCACTTTTATTCGGATTTGTTTTCCGGCCAGCAAATAAAATACACCCAGCTCTTTATCTGAACAGGGATCTGATACCACTTTGTTGGAATTTAATGAGAACTATATGGTTGTATTAGAATAAGTGAAGAAGTGAAGAAAAAAATTGGATATAAGTTGGAGAAGACAAACTTGTTCTTAGAGAAAGAGGTGTTGTTTTTATTTCAAACAGATTACATACTTAAAACATAGGTGATGGGTTACATTTATGTGCTCAGATTTTTCAACTAACTAGACACATTAATTTTCCTACAAAGAAGGTAAATCAACTAGACTTTAGGACCACTTAGGCACACATTAATTATCCCAATAACAGCCCATACAGTTGCCCCTAAGAAACCCCTACAGCAGTCCCTAAGAAGCAATGCATTAATTTTAACAATGCTGATGGTGGGAAAAATGGTGATTCAGTCCTCAATTTCCATGACATTATAACCACTGAATTCTTTGTGTAGAATAAGTTAGAAGGTGAGGCTAAAAATACATAATGATTTTATTTATTTATCGTTAAACTGGTTGATTTCAATTGATTGCTATTTGAAATGGGTTCTATAATAACGAATGGGCTACATTAATGTATTAGTTTATTATTCGTAATAGTTTTGTTATTATCGTGTACTATTACTCCACAACAAAAGCAAAGTTTTTATTTATGAGTAACTGATTCAATCAAAGAATCCTGCCAAAGTGGGAAGAATCACGTATACAGGACATATACACTACAAAAAGAAAAGAAAAAACAATCGACCCACCTGAACCCTATTCACACTTAAACCCTCTAGTTACCACCCTTTAATTACTTTGCGAAGTACAAAAGCATGGAAAGATAAGGGAAGTAATTACTAATATGCCATAGAAGAAGTGTACTCAAAAAATTGTACTGAAGCCTCTTTGAGGCCACTTCTATACAATCGAAGAACCTCTCATTCCTCTCCTTCGAAACTATCCAAATGATGTAGTGAGGGTCCATCCTCCAAACTTTCATGTCCCCATTCCAACCTCCAGGACACTTCCATGCCACCAACACCTCCCTCACTTAATGTTCCATTACCCACAGTACTCCACGCATCCCATAAATCCCTCGTCGCCGCTCTGGTACCCCATTAACCAGCATTGAAAAATTTATAATCGAGATACAACTTCTGATCCAATGACCCCATCTCTCTCTTATCCCATCTCCCTGAACAAATATAAAAAGAACCCCTGTTCAACTAATCATATTCCTTCTCACTTACCTAACTCTTGCAATGAATATAATATTTTTACTGTTATTTTTAGAAGAAATAATTTTTAGATTTTTGAATTTGTTGTAATATTTTAGAGTTAAAAAGTCTATTATGTCTTGATTCACACACACACAAAAAAAAGAATCTTCAGCATTATTCTTTTTGTCCTGTTATTATGTTTCTTCTAGAATTTTTTATAAATATCTTTCGTACTTTTCATATTTTTAAATATTTTTCCTAAACTTCTAAGATATTTAATATTTAAGTCAATTTTTTCATAAATATTTTATCATTATCTAGATTTTAAAAAGTTTAAGTGTTTTTAAGGGGTTTTAAAAGTATTTTGTCCTTTTTAAAATAGTTTTCAATAAAATAAAAAAATATATTTTTTCTGTCAATTGAAAAAACAATTTATTGTGAGTATTTTCTAATTTTAAAAAATATTTCCCCTATTTATTTTTTAAAAAAATCTCTAATTTCGAATATTAGTTAAAAAATATTTCCCCTAATTTTTAAAATTCAATCTTTCTTTTTTCTAATTTTCAGACTTTCTAAAGATATCTGTTGCAAAATTTGTTTTTTTAATATTTCAAATTTTGTTAATTATGTTTGATTGAATAGTAACACCCTTATGTGCACGACACATAACTGATTCTGAAATAAAAAATTTCATCAATAAATTAGCGGGCAACTTTGGTCCTCTTAATATGTTCAAGTGAGTTTATTTAAATAATTAAAGTGTGGGGGTCATGTGTAAATGTGGTATAATATTATAATCAAACATTTACAAAAAATATAAGACATAAATGTAGTTATAAATATATAATTAAAAGGGATTCATGTTAAGATTTGAGCTCGATCTTTCAAATCTAAGATCCACTCATGTACTCATCAACAACAACTCTCGTTTAATTTTGTCTTAAGAATAATGCTAGCATGACTTATTTCATGAACTCTTTTCCAAACCTAGTGATGTATAAAATACACATGGGGTGGTAACATCGTATGAAGTTAATTACAAACACCACCCAATGTTATATTTCATACATAATTAGCTTTGAAAAAGGTTTGAGGAAATAAATATGGCTATCATTACTCTTGTCCTAATATTATGTTTGGTTGTTTTTTTAACAAACGAAAACTTTATATTACATTAGTATAAGAGTACAAACTAGCGGTTTATCCACAAACCTGTGAACCAAACTTCCTACTTGATTGTCCTAAAGTGGTTTGTGGATAAACCAAGGAGGAGTACAAAAACTTACATTCATATATCTATTAATATTACCAGCTTTGGCCAACATGTCTTCCACTCCATTGGCCTCCCTTTAACTAAAAGATATCCAAACTTCCGGAAACTGTCGATCTTCCTTAAGGCAATCCCGGAGCAGCACATGCATATGTTGGTTGGAACATTGCTCCATACAAAACAAATAGAAACTCGTCATGGAATCTGTTTCAATGTGAATACTAAAAAATACCTTTACCACTAGCAAGTTTTAAACCCTCCTTAATAGACCAAATTGCAGCTATAGTATTATTATTAGCCCCGATATTCTTCCCATAGCCCCACCAAAGAGTACCCTTGTTGTCCGGAAGGATGTGACACCCCCACTAATTAAATACCGGGTAGCTACTCCTTTATGAAATCAATACAGAACATCAAGTTTGTTCAGCCTTAGCATCATTATCGAAAACATTTAATTTATGACTACCCACCTAATATTTAAAAAGAGAGATGCCAAATTTTATTAATTAAATTAACAATAATCAAGTAATTAAATCCACAACCACCAATCGCATAAACAATCTCATGTGAATAACCAATGAAATGAAATAAACTGAGTCTGGAGTAAACACTCAAATGATAATAATACTAGAGTAAATAAAATCCTGATACAAGAGTCTGAATAAACCAACATCTAAAAGAATGAAAGTTTGTATCTATAATCTCTAGATAACAATGGGCACCATGACCTAACTGATATGAATGACTGTTCGAGTGGAAAAACCGAGTGTCCGTGTAATACGCTAGTCGTTGTTATCGGCTTCCAACCTCAATACAAAAAAAAACAAAACTAGAAAATACACTCTTAAGGAGTATAGTGGTGAGTCTGGGTATCGAATCCAAAGGGAGTTAGGACGTGTGAGCATGAGGACAAAGGTAAGGTAGTTTAATCCTAAATTTGATATTAAAAGAAAACAAAAGAAAAAGATGAATAATAAAATAAGAAAAGAAAATATGATTGATTGGGTTGATTTTTTCCAATTTGTGATGAAAAAAAAACTACATGCACAAAACACCATGAATTTTATGAATATGAGAGAGCATAGGTTGGATTACAATCTCTCAAACCTTATTAAATTACTGTATATAATACTAGAATTATAAATTAAAATTTTGACTAAATCCAGTCTTTATAGATCCTAAGCATTACATATATGAGGGAACTAGCCCACAACATATGAAATCAAAAGTAAATACAAAGCGGTGAATGGAAAATTACACTTGCATAGTGTTCTTAAACATCCCATGTACCTAGGGCAAGAGAGATTAAAAGATCGGCTATGTTCGTATAATTTCCATACACGATTCGATCATTATTTAATTTACCGTCTATTTTCTACATAGGTAATTTAACTCGAAATGAGTTCATGAACCCCAACCCTTGAAAATTTAGATAGACATGGTTTTATGAGAAAACAAATTCATAACAATGCATGTAATTGTGGATCTAAGAAACATTGTAAAAACAAAAATTACAAAACAAGTGATAATTGAATTGAAAATAGAATTCAGATAAAAATAAGAGAATGGAATTTGATACTTGTAATTATCAATAGGGAAAATAGATGAAATTGAATCTAGAATTCTCCTTATTCCTCAAACTTACAAACTAGGGTTTATGAAATTGTCTATGTAAAGAAAAAACTAAGAAAACTCTCTAAAATATGACTTTTTCTCTTAAAATTCGACTCCCCCATGCCTCTCCACGTTTTGCCTTTTTATAATTCCTAAATGAGACTCTTCCCTTGCCTCCACACGTTTTACAACTAATAAAAATGAAGATTAATGATACACACACACACAATTTACCCCAAAATTAATGAAATTGTGCTTTAAGTGGTTGTACCCTGGCGGGACCCACATCATAGATCAATATTGTTAAAGCACGTTCAATAAATTTTCGGTGCACAGTTTCGGTGTATACATCATTTTCCAAAAATGAATTAAACAAGAAATTTCAAGAGTTTTGACTCTTCATTTCTGAAAATGACTCTTCATTTCCGAAAATGACTCTTTATTATCTTGCAACTTCAAAACCTCGTAACTTCTTCACCGTAGCTCGGATTTTGGTGCCGTTTTTTCTAGTGTTCTTGTAATTGGAATATATTCAACTTTATAATTGGACCCACCTCCGGACTAAGGATGCAAAAATACGAAAATGCCTATGAACTTCACATTTCTTGCTTTCTTTCACTGTTTTGAGTTCTCCTTCGCACTAACTTGCATGAAATACCTATGAAGCACATGAGAAATACACAAAACACGTAATACTAGCCAAAAGAGGTTAGTAGCATAAATACGAGACAAATCCAAGATATTTACTCTGCACGAGATCATAAAATATCGAAATTAAGGGGATAAATATGAAGAATATGTGCCTTCTCAAACCCCCAATCTTACAGCTTTGCGCGTCCCGAGCAATATAAATGAATCTAACCAAAATTACACTCTCGAAAATTCCTTTATTAAAATAAAATTCCACTTTAGCTGGCAAGAGATTGCATTGAGCATATGCAACAAGCCTTTAAACCCCTCGGTTACCCTAGTAGGACAAGTTTTGTCTCGTGAGGGTTTGCCGTGAATACATCCAAAAATTTCCATCTTTCTATTTGTATGCATGAATTTGTGCCCATTATATTTACTCTTTATATCATGCATACCGAGAGAAAATAGCCACAATCTGAGTGATTCATTTGTGAGTGCATCCGTAAGAATTTGAGTCAAAACGAATTCCATTTTGTTCGAGTCGAAAAATTGAGCGTTTGTGTTATACAGTAGTCGTTGTTATCGGCTTCCAACCTCAATAAAAAAAATATACATGAAACTACACTCTTAAGGAGTATAGTGGTGAGTCTGGGTATCGAATCCATAGGGAGTTAGGACGTGTGAGCGTGATGACAAAGGTAAGGTAGTTTAATCCTAAATTTGATACTAAAAGAAAATGAAAGACAAAGATGAATAATAAAGATGAGAAAAGAAAAGATGATTGATGGGTTGATTTTTTCCAATTTGTGATGAAAAAGAAATAAAATACGTGCACAAAACACCAAGAATTGTATGAATATAAGAGAACATAGGTTGGAGTAAAATCCCTCAAACATTAGTAAATTACCGTATAGAATACTAGAATTACAAATTGAAATTTTGACTAACTCCAGTCATTATAGATCCTAAGCATTACATATATGAGGGAACTAGCCCGCATCATATGAAATCAAAGGTAAATACAAAGCGGTGAATGGACAATTACACTTGCATGGTGTTCTTAAACATCCCAACTACCTAGGGCAAGAGATATTAAAAGATCAGCTATGTTCGTACAATTTCCATACACGATTCGATCAATATTTAATTTACTCTCTATTTTCTACGTCGGTAATTTACCTCGGAATGAGTTCATGTACCCGAACCCTTGAAAATTTATCTAGACATGGTTTTATGAGAAAACAAATTCATAACAATGCATGTAATTATGGATCTAAGAAACATTGTAAAAACAAAAATTACAAAACAACTTATAATTGAATTGAAAATAGAATTCAGATAAAAATAAGAGAATGGAATTTGATACTTGTAATCATCAATAGGGAAAATAGATGAAATTGAATATATATTTCTCCTTATTCCTCAAACTTACAAACTAGGGTTTATGAAATTGTGTATGTAAAGAAAAAACTAAGAAAACTCTCTAAAATCTCACTTTTTCTCTTAAAATTTGAGTCCCCCATGCCTCTCCACGTCTTGCCCTTTTATAATTCCTAAATGAGACTCTTCCCTTGACTCCACACGTTTTACAACTAATTAAAATGAATTAAACAAGAAATTTCAAGAGTTTTGACTCTTCAGTTCTGAAAATGACTCTTCATTTCTGAAAATGACTCTTTATTATCTTGCAAATTCAAAACCTCGTAACTTCTTCACCGTAGCTCGGATTTAGGTGCCGTTTTTTCTAGTGTTCTTGTAATTGGAATGTATTCAAATTTCTAATTGGACCCACCTATGGACTAAGGATGAAAAATTACGAAAAAGCCTACGAACTTCACATCTCTTGCTTTCTTTCACTGTTTTGAGTTCTCCTTCGCACTAACTTGCATGAAATACCTATAAAGCACATGAGAAATACACAAAATACAAAATACTTGCCAAAAGAGGTTAGTATCATAAATACGAGACAAGTACATGGTATTTACTCTGCACGAGATCATAAAAATACCGAAATTAAAGGGATAAATATGAAGAATATGTGCCTAATCACACCCCCAATCTTACAGCTTTGCGCGTCCCGAGCAATATAAATGAATCTAACCAAAATTACACTCTTGAAAATTCCTTTATCAAAATAGAATTCCACTTTCGCTGGCAAGAGATTGCATTGAGCATATCCAACAAGCCTTTAAACCCCTCGGTTACCCTAGTAGGATGAGTTTTGTCTCGTGAGGGTTTGCCGTGAATACACCCAAAAATTTTCGCCTTTCTATTTGTATGCATGAATTTGTGCACATTATATTTACTCTTCATATCATTCATACCGAGAGAAAATAGCCACAATCTGAGTGATTCATTTGTGTGTGCATCCGTAAGAATTTGAGTCAAAACGAATTCCATTTTGTTCCAGTCGAAAAGCTGAGCGTCCGTGTAATAAGCTAGTCATTGTTATCGGCTTCCAACCTCAATAAAAAAAGAACTAAACATGAAACTACACTCTTAAGGAGTATAGTGGTGAGTCTGGGAATCGAATCCACAGGGAGTTAGGATGTGTGAGCGTGACGAAAAAGGTAAGGTAGTTTAATCCTAAATTTGATACTAACAGAAAATAAAAGAAAAAGATGAATAATAAAGATGAGAAAAGAAAAGATGATTGATGGGTTGATTTTTTCCAATTTGTGATGAAAAATAAATAAACTACGTGCATAAAACACCAGAATTGTATGAATATAAGAGAACATAGGTTGGAGTAAAATCCCTCAAACCTTAGTAAATTACCGTATAGAATACTAGAATTACAAATTGAAATTTTGCCTACCTCCAGTCTTTATAGATCCTACGCATTACATATATGAGGGAACTAGCCCGCATCATATGAAATCTAAATACAAAGCGGTTAATGGACAATTACACTTGCATGGTGTTCTTAAACATCCCAACTACCAAGGGCAAGAGATATTAAAAGATCGGCTATGTTCGTACAATTTCCATACACGATTCGGTCAATATTTAATTTACCCTCTGTTTTCTACGTGGGTAATTTATCTCGGAATGAGTTCATGTACCCCAACCCTTGAAAATTTATCTAGACATGGTTTTATGAGAAAACAAATTCATAACAATGCATGTAATTATGGATCTAAGAAACATTATAAAAACAAAAATTACAAAACAACTGATAATTGAATTGAAAATAGAATTCAGATAAAAATAAGAGAATGGAATTTGATACTTGTAATCATCAATAGGGAAAATAGATGAAATTGAATCTATATTTCTCCTTATTCCTCAAACTTACAAACTAGGGTTTATGAAATTGTGTATGTAAAGAAAAAACTAAGAAAACTCTCTAAAATCTCACTTTTTCTCCTAAAATTTGAGTCCCCCATGCCTCTCCACGTCTTGCCCTTTTATAATTCCTAAATGAGACTCTTCCCTTGACTCCACATGTTTTACAACTAATTAAAATGAATTAAACAAGAAATTTCAAGAGTTTTGACTCTTCAGTTCTGAAAATGACTCTTCATTTCTGAAAATGACTCTTTATTATCTTGCAACTTCAAAACCTCGTAACTTCTTCACCGTAGCTCGGATTTAGGTGCCGTTTTTTCTAGTGTTCTTGTAATTGGAATATATTAAAATTTCTAATTGGAACAACCAATGGACTAAGGATTAAAAATTACGAAAAAGCCTATGAACTTCACATTTCTTGCTTTCTTTCACTGTTTTGAGTTCTCCTTCGCACTAACTTGCATGAAATACCTATAAAGCACATGAGAAACACACAAAATACATAATACTTGCCAAAAGAGGTAAGTATCATAAATACGAGTCAAATACAAGGTATTTACTCTGCACGAGATCATAAAAATATCGAAATTAAGGGGATAAATACGAAGAATATGTGCCTAATCACACCCCCAATCTTACAGCTTTGCGCGTCCCGAGCAATATAAATGAATCTAACCGAAATTACACTCTTGAAAATTCCTTTATAAAAATAAAATTCCACTTTCGCTGGCAAGAGATTGCATTGAGCATATCCAACAAGCCTTTAAACCCCTCGGTTTCCCTAGTAGGATGAGTTTTGTCTCGTGAGGGTTTGCCGTGAATACACCCAAAAATTTTCACCTTTCTATTTGTATGCATGAATTTGTTCACATTATATTTACTCTTCATATCATGCATACCGAGAGAAAATAGCCACAATCTGAGTGATTCATTTGTGAGTGCATCCGTAAGAATTTGAGTCAAAACGAATTCCATTTTGTTCGAGTCGAAAAACTGAGCGTCCGTGTAATACGCTAGTCGTTGTTATCGGCTTCCAACCTCAATAAAAAAAAAAACTAAACATGAAACTACACTCTTAAGGAGTATAGTGGTGAGTCTGGGAATCGAATCCACAGGGAGTTAGGACGTGTGAGCGTGACGACAAAGGTAAGGTAGTTTAATCCTAAATTTGATACTAACAGAAAATAAAAGGAAAAGATGAATAATAAAGATGAGAAAAGAAAAGATGACTGATGGGTTGATTTTTTCCAATTTGTGATGAAAAAAAATAAACTACGTGCATAAAACACCAAGAATTGTATGAATATAAGAGAACATAGGTTGGAGTAAAATCCCTCAAACCTTAGTAAATTACCATATAGAATACTAGAATTACAAATTGAAATTTTTCCTACCTCCAGTCTTTATAGATCCTATGCATTACATATATGAGGGAACTAGCCCACATCATATGAAATCAAAGGTAAATACAAAGCGGTTAATGGACAATTACACTTGCATGGTGTTCTTAAACATCCCAACTACTAAGGGCAAGAGATATTAAAAGATCGGCTATGTTCGTACAATTTCCATACACGATTCGGTCAATATTTAATTTACCCTCTATTTTCTACGTGGGTAATTTATCTCGGAATGAGTTCATGTACCCCAACCCTTGAAAATTTATCTTGACATGGTTTTATGAGAAAACAAATTCATAACAATGCATGTAATTATGGATCTAAGAAACATTGTAAAAACAAAAATTACAAAACAACTAATAATTGAATTGAAAATAGAATTCAGATAAAAATAAGAGAATGGAATTTGATACTTGTAATCATCAATAGGGAAAATAAATGAAATTGAATCTATATTTCTCCTTATTCCTCAAACTTACAAACTAGGGTTTATGAAATTGTGTATGTAAAGAAAAAACTAAGAAAACTCTTTAAAATCTCACTTTTTCTCTTAAAATTTGAGTCCCCCATGCCTCTCCACGTCTTGCCCTTTAATAATTCCTAAATGAGACTCTTCCCTTGACTCCACACGTTTTACAACTAATTAAAATGAATTAAACAAGAAATTTCAAGAGTTTTGACTCTTCATTTCTGAAAATGACTCTTCATTTCTGAAAATGACTCTTTATTATCTTGCAACGTCAAAACCTCGTAACTTCTTCACCGTAGCTCGGATTTAGGTGCCATTTTTTCTAGTGTTCTTGTAATTGGAATATATTCAAATTTCTAATTGGACCCACCTATGGACTAAGGATGAAAAATTACGAAAAAGCCTATGAACTTCACATTTCTTGTTTTCTTTCACTATTTTGAGTTCTCCTTCGCACTAACTTGCATGAAATACCTATAAAGCACATGAGAAATACACAAAATACATAATACTTGCCAAAAGAGGTTAGTATCATAAATACGAGACAAGTACATGGTATTTACTCTGCACGAGATCATAAAAATACCGAAATTAAAGGGATAAATATGAAGAATATGTGCCTAATCACACCCCCAATCTTACAGCTTTGCGCGTCCCGAGCAATATAAATGAATCTAACCAAAATTACACTCTTGAAAATTCCTTTATCAAAATAAAATTCCACTTTCGCTGGCAAGAGATTGCATTGATCATATCCAACAAGCCTTTAAACCCCTCGGTTAACCTTGTAGGATGAGTTTTGTCTCGTGAGGGTTTGCCGTGAATACACCCAAAAATTTTCGCCTTTCTATTTGTATGCATGAATTTGTGCACATTATATTTACTCTTCATATCATGCATACCGAGAGAAAATAGCCACAATCTGAGTGATTCATTTGTGAGTGCATCCATAAGAATTTGAGTCAAAACGAATTCCATTTTGTTCGAGTCGAAAAACTGAGCGTCCGTGTAATACGCTAGTCGTTGTTATCGGCTTCCAACCTCAATAAAAAAAAAACTACACTCTTAAGGAGTATCATGGTGAGTCTGGGAATCGAATCCACTGGGAGTTAGGACGTGTGAGCGTGACGACAAAGGTAAGGTAGTTTAATCCTAAATTTGATACTAACAGAAAATAAAAGAAAAAAATGAATAATAAATATGAGAAAAGAAAAGATGATTGATGGGTTGATTTTTTCCAATTTGTGATGAAAAAAAAATAAACTACGTGCATAAAACACCAAGAATTGTATGAATATAAGAGAACATAGGTTGGAGTAAAATCCCTCAAACCTTAGTAAATTACCGTATAGAATACTAGAATTACAAATTTAAATTTTGCCTACCTCCAGTCTTTATAGATCCTACGCATTACATATATGAGGGAACTAGCCCACATCATATGAAATCAAAGGTAAATACAAAGCGGTTAATGGACAATTACACTTGCATGGTGTTCTTAAACATCCCAACTACCAAGGGCAAGAGATATTAAAAGATCGGCTATGTTCGTACAATTTCCATACACGATTCGATCAATATTTAATTTACCCTCTATTTTCTACGTGGGTAATTTATCTCGGAATGAGTTCATGTACCCCAACCCTTGAAAATTTAGCTAGACATGGTTTTATGAGAAAACAAATTCATAACAATGCATGTAATTGTGGACCTAAGAAACAGTGTAAAAACAAAAATTACAAAACAAGTGATAATTGAATTGAAAATAGAATTCAGATAAAAATAAGAGAATGGAATTTGATACTTGTAATCAGAAATAGGGAAAATAGATGAAATTGAATCTAGAATTCTACTTATTCCTCAAACTTACAAACTAGGGTTTATGAAATTGTGTATGTAAAGAAAGAACTAAGAAAACTCTCTAAAATCTGACTTTTTCTCTTAAAATTCGACTCCCCCATGCCTCTCCACGTTTTGCCCTTTTATAATTCCTAAATGAGACTCTTCCCTTGCCTCCACACGTTTTACAACTAATAAAAATGAATTAAACAAGAAATTTCAAGAGTTTTGACTCTTTAGTTCTGAAAATGACTCTTCATTTCTAAAAATGACTGTTTATTATCTTGCAACTTCAAAACCTCGTATCTTTTTCACCGTAGCTCGGATTTAGGTGACGTTTTTTCTAGTGTTCTTGTAATTGGAATATATTCAACCTTCTAATTGGACCCACCTACGGACTAAGGATGAAAAATTACAAAAATGCGTATGAACTTCACATTTCTTGCTTTCTTTCACTATTTTGAGTTCTCCTTCGCACTAACTTACATGAAATACCTATAAAGAACATGAGAAATACACAAAACACATAATACTTGCCAAAAGAGGTTAGTAGAATAAAAAAGAGTAAATCCAAGATATTTACTCTGCGCGAGATCATAAAAATACCGAAATTAAGGGGATAAATATGAAGAATATGTGCCTATTCACACCCCCAATCTTACAGCTTTGCGCGTTCCGAGCAATATAAATGAATCAAACAAAAATTACACTCTTGAACATTCCTTTATTAAAATAAAATTCCACTTTCGCTCGCAAGAGATTGCGTTGAGCATATGCAACAAGCCTTTAAACCCCTCGGTTACCCTAGTAGGACGAGTTTTGTCTCGTGAGGTTTTGCCGTGAATACACCCAAAAAATTTCGTCTTTCTATTTTTATGCACGAATTTGTGCACATTATATTTACTCTTTATATCATGCATACCGAGAGAAAATAGCCACAATCTGAGTGATTCATTTGTGAGTGCATCCGTAAGAATTTGCGTCAAAACGAATTCCATTTTGTTTGAGTCGAAAAACTGAGCGTCCGTGTAATACGCTAGTTGTTGTTATCAGCTTCCAACCTCAATAAAAAAAAACATGAAACTACACTCTCAAGGAGTATAGTGGTGAGTCTGGGTATCGAATCCACAGGGAGTTAGGACGTGTGAGCGTGACGACAAAGGTAAGGTAGTTTAATCCTAAATTTGATACTAAAAGAACAATAAAAGAAAAAGATGAGAAAAGAAAAGATGGTTGTATGAATATAAGAGAACATAGGTTGGAGTAAAATCCCTCAAACCTTAGTATATTATCGTACAGAATACTTGAATTACAAATAGAACTTTTGACTAACTCTAGTCTTTATAGATCATAAGCATTACATATATGAGGGAACTAGCCCGCATCATATGAAATCAAAGGTAAATACAAAGCGGTGAATGGACAATTACACTTGCATGGTGTTCTTAAACATCCCAAATACCCAGGGCAAGAGATATTAAAAGATCGGCTATGTTCGTACAATATCCATACACGATTCGGTCAATATTTAATTTACCCTCTATTTTCTACGTGGTTAATTTACCTCCGAATGAGTTCATGTACCCCAACCCTTGAAAATTTAGCTAGACATGGTTTTATGAGAATACAAATTCATAACAATGCATGTAATTGTGGATCTAACAAACATTGTAAAAACAAAAATTACAAAACAACTGATAATTGAATTGAAAATAGAATTCAGATAAAAATAAGAGAATGGAATTTCATACTTGTAATCATCAATAGGGAAAAGAGATGAAATTGAATCCACAATTCTCCTTATTCCTCAAACTTACAAACTAGGGTTTATGAAATTGTTTATATAAAGAAAAACTAAGAAAACTCTCTAAAATCTGACTTTTTCTCTTCAAATTCGACTCCCCCGTGCCTCTCCACGTTTTGCCCTCTTATAATACCTAAATGAGACTCTTCCCTAGCCTACACAAGCTTTACAACTAATAAAAATGAATTAAACAAGAAATTTCAAGAGTTTTGACTCTTCAGTTCTGAAAATGACTCTTCATTTCTAAAAATGACTCCTTATTATCTTGCAACTTCAAAACCTCATAACTTCTTCACCGTAGCTCGGATTTAGGTGCCGTTTTTTCTAGTGTTCTTATAATTGGTATATATTCAACTTTCTAATTAGACCCAACTTCGGACTAAGGATGCAAAATTACGAAAATGCCTATGAACTTCACATTTCTTACTTTCTTTCAGAGTTTTGAGTTCTCCGTCGCACTAACTTGCATGAAATACCTATAAAGCACATGAGAAGTACAAAAAACACATAATAATTGCCAAAAGAGGTTAGTAGCATAAATATGAGACAAATCCAAGATATTTACTATGTACGAGATCATAAAAATACCGAAATTAAGGGGATAAATGTGGAGAATATGTGCCTAATCACACCCCCAATCTTACAGCTTTGCGCGTCACGAGCAATATAAATGAATCAAACCAAAATTACACTGTTGAAAGTTCCTTTACTAAAATAAAATTCCACTTTCGCTGGCAAGATATTGCATTGAGCATATGCAATAAGCATCTAAACCCCTCGGTTACCCTAGTAGGGCGAGTTTTGTCTCGTGAGGGTTTGTCGTGAATACACCCAAAAAATTTCGTCTTTCAATTTATATGCATGAATTTGTGCACATTATATTTACTCTTTATATCATGCATACCGAGAGAAAATAGCCACAATCTGAGTGATTCATTTATGAGTGCATCCGTAAGAATTTGAGTTAAAACGAATTTCATTTTGTTCGAGTGGAAAAACTGAGCGTCCGTGTAATACGCTAGTCGTTGTTATCAGCTTCCAACCTCAATAAAAAAAACTAAACATGAAACTACACTCTTAAGGAGTATAGTGATGAGTCTGGGTATCGAATCCACAGGGAGTTAGGACGTGTGAGCGTGACGACAAAGGTAAGGTATTTTAATCCTAAATTTGATACTAAAAGAAAATAAAAGAAAAAGATGAATAATAAAGATGTGAAAAGAAAAGTTGATTGATGGGTTGTTTTTATCCAATTTGTGATGAAAAAAAATAAACTACGTGCACAAAACACCAAGAATTGTATCAATATAAGAGAACATAGGTTGGAGTAAAATCCCTCAAACCTTAGTAAATTACCATATAGAATACTAGAATTACAAATTGAAATTTTGACTAACTCCAGTCTTTATAGATCCTAAGCATTACGTATATGAGGGAACTAGCCCGCATCATATGAAATCAAAGGTAAATAAAAAGCGGTGAATGGACAATTACACTTGCATGGTGTTTTCAAACATCCCAACTACCTAGGGCACGAGATATTAAAAGATCGGCTATGTTCGTACAATTTCCATACATGATTCGGTCAATATTTAATTTACCCTCTATTTTCTACGTGGGTAATTTACCTCGGAATGAGTTCATGTACCCCAACCCTTGAAAATTTATGTAGACATGGTTTTATGAGAAAACAAATTCATAACAATGCATGTAATTGTGGATCTAAGGAACATTGTAAAAACAAAAATTACAAAACAAGTGATAATTGAATTGAAAATAGAATTCAGATAAAAATAAGAGAATGGAATTTGATACTTGTAATGAGTAATAGGGAAAATAGATGAAATTGAATCTAGAATTCTCCTTATTCCTCAAACTTACAAACTAGGGTTTATGAAATTGTGTATGTAAAGAAAAAACTAAGAAAACTCTCTAAAATTTGACTTTTTCTCTTAAAATTCGACTCTCCCATGCCTCTCCACGTTTTGCCCTCTTATAATTCCTAAATGAGACTCTTACCTTGACTCCACACGTTTTGCAACTAACAACAACGAATTAAACAAGAAATTTCAAGAGTTTTGACTCTTTTGTTCTGAAAATGACTCTTCATTTCTGAAAATGACTCTTTATTATCTTGTAACTTCAAAACCTCGTAACTTCTTCACCGTAGCTCGGATTTAGGTGCCGTTTTTTCTATTGTTCTTGTAATTGGAATATATTCAACTTTATAATTGGACCCACCTCCGGACTAAGGATGAAAAAATACGAAAATGCCTATGAACTTCACATTTCTTGCTTTCTTTCACTGTTTTGAGTTCTCCTTCGCACTAACTTGCATGAAATACCTATAAAGCACATGAGAAATACACAAAATACATAATACTTGCCAAAAGAGGTTAGTATCATAAATACGAGACAAATACAAGGTATTTACTCTGCACGAGATCATAAAAATACCGAAATTAAGGGGATAAATATGAAGAATATGTGCCTAATCACACCCCCAATCTTACAGCTTTGCGCGTCCCGAGCAATACAAATGAATCTAACCAAAATTACACTCTTGAAAATTCCTTTACTAAAATAAAATTCCACTTTTGCTGGCAAGAGATTGCATTGAGCATATGCAACAAGCCTTTAAACCCCTCGGTTACCCTAGTAAGACGAGTTCTGTCTCGTGAGGGTTTACCGTGAATACACCCAAAAATTTTCGTCTTTCTATTTTCATGCATGATTTTATGCACATTATATTTACTCTTTATATCATGCATACCGAGAGAAAATAGCCACAATCTGAGTGATTCATTTGTGAGTGTATCCGTAAGAATTTGAGGCAAAACGAATTCCATTTTGTTCGAGTAAAAAAACTGAGCGTCCGTGTAATACGCTAGTCGTTGTTTTCGGCTTCCAACCTCAATAAAAAAAAATAAAAACGAAACTACACTCTTAAGGAGTATAGTGGTGAGTCTGGGTATCGAATCCACAGGGATTTATGACGTGTGAGCGTGACGACAAAGGTAAGGTAGTTTAATCCTAAATTTGATACTAAAGGAAAATAAAAGAAAAAGATGAATAATAAAGATAAGAAAAGAAAAGATGATTGATGGGTTGATTTTTTCCAATTTGTGATGAAAAAAATAAACTACGTGCACAAAACACCAAGAATTGTATGAATATAAGAGAACATAGGTTGGAGTAAAATCTCTCAAACCTTAGTAAATTATCGTATAGAATACTAGAATTACAAATTGAAATTTTGACTAAGTCCAGTCTTTATAGATCCTAAGCATTACATATATGAGGGAACTAGCCCGCATCATATGAAATCAAAGGTAAATACAAAGAGGTCAATGGACAATTACACTTGCATCGTATTCTTAAACATCCCAACTACCTAGGGCAAGAGATATTAAAAGATCGGCTATGTTCGTACAATTTCCATACACGATTCGGTCAATATTTAATTTACCCTCTATTTTCTACGTGGTTAATTTACCTCGGAATGAGTTCATGTACCCCAACCCTTGAAAATTTAGCTAGACATGGTTTTATGAGAAAACAAATTCATAACAATGCATGTAATTGTGGACCTAAGAAACATTGTAAAAACAAAAATTACAAAAATAAGTGATTATTGAATTGAAAATAGAATTGAGATAAAATAAGAGAATGGAATTTCATACTTGTAATCATCAATAGGGAAAAGAGATGAAATTGAATCCAGAATTGTCCTTATTCCTCAAACTTACAAACTAGGGTTTATGAAATTGTCGATGTAAAGAAAAACTAAGAAAACTCTCTAAAATCTGACTTTCTCTCTTAAAATTCAACTCCCCCATGCCTCTCCACGTTTTTACCTTTTATAATACCTAAATGATACTCTTCCCTTTCCTACCCACGTTTTACAACTAATAAAAATTAATTAAACAAGAAATTTCCAAGAGTTTTGACTCTTACGTTCTGAAAATGACTCTTCATTTCTGAAAATGACTCTTCATTATATCGCAACTTCAAAGCCTAAAAACTTCTTCACCGTTGCTCGGATTGAGGTGACGTTTTTTGAGTGTTCTTGTAATTAGAATATCTTCAACTTTCCAGTTGAAACAACCTTCGGATTAAGGATGAAAAATTATGAAAATGACCTTGAACTTCACATTTCTTACTTTCTTTCACTGTTTTGAATTCTCCTTCGCACTAACTTGCATGAAATACCTATAAAGCACATGAGAAATACGCTAAACATGGAATACTTTCCAAAATAGGTTAGTAGAATAAATATGAGAAAAATCCAACCTAGTTACTCTGCACGAGATCATAAAAATACCGAAATTAAAGGGATAAATATGAAGAATATGTGCCTAATCAATGACCTTGAAGGAACCAAGAATAAATGTGGAGGCGTGTAATACCAAGATTCTGTAGCTTCAATAGCAACTATATCACATCATCAGAATGGAACTCCCATGGTTGGCGTCCCTGTGCCTAGGAACCAAAACCATCCTAAAAATAGATTTAGAGGAAAAACGGGTCAGTACCCTTAAACCATCCTATAAACATATTAGTTGTGTAGTCTCACAATTAAACAACACATATTATAAACATGTTAGTTGTGTACTCTCACATGAGTTTCTCACCTCTTAACTAATGTGCACGCCTAACGTATACCCTTAAACCATCCTAGTTATGCCGCTAACCAACTAGTTTGTACCTCTCTTGCTTTCTCATTCTAACATAGGGTTTCTACTCGTAACACGCAAATAAGTGATATTCATAACCCAAACTCACATTCATTAAATTACTTATCTCAAGTGTGAATTAAATTCTGACATTGTTAATCCATTCAAATATCTTAGTTATTCACATCTACTAAACAATAATGAATGAGTCATAAGTACATATATAAATCACTCTCAGTACATATATACATATAAGGCACCCCTAAGCTAAGTTGCAGTGGACGTATACTCTACTATCAAATTCATGTACATCACCTACATAGGGATAACGTGTTCCGAATCACTGAGGAACCGTCTCAATACAAATCACACATATTAGAGACGAACATAGTTCGTATACCCATGGGTCACACACATACCTACGCTCCCATGTGAGCTTACTTATCAACTCCTAAATAAGTCATTTGCAGTCCTACATCCTTAAGGTACCCATTTAAATCCCCCCAAAGGAACACAAAGATAAGATGGCCCTTATCCCAAAAACCAACCTCCCGTAATAGCAAATATGGTAGGTATGTCATACACATAAGAAATCCATACACTATGCATTCACACAACCTAAGTAATCATATTTCAATATAGGTATTCACACATTTCGTCTTGTAAGTCTCGTACATAGCAAGTTTATCCTGAACATCATACGTAATATATATTTAGGTTGATAACTCTCTTGACGTATCAATTTGAGTACTTAAACCTATCCGAAAAGGTTAGAAGGTCTCATATTACTTTATAATGTTATCTCAGTAACTTAAAGTCCCTCCATTACTGTTCTTATCCTTACATCATCAATCATTCCCATTATAGTTTCAATTCGAACGATTTATATCCGTACCTCACTCGGTAGACCCTCGTAAGCAATATCACTCAATTCCATAAGGTAAACCACTTTTTCTATCATCAACTAAGACCCTATTAACCGTAACTAAGTCCCACAATATTAAATTAATCACCCTAAGAATCATTATCGGCCTTGGTATTTTCATTAAACCATAAGGGAAAATAATTACCAAAAATCAGAAGAGGTCGATCGATCTAAAGAAAGGATCGATCGATCGATCATCGATCGATCGACATTCTTTGGTCGATCGATCGATGAAGCAGGTATTTTCCCATATTTCTCTTAAATAGTTACGGGTTTCTTCCTTTTTACACGACTAATTCTTAATCACAACGTCCCAAACTCCTAAGAAAGTTCACTAATCATCCTATAAACATATTAGCATAATATTTTAGGTAATATAATCATTAAAGCATCATGGATCATCAGTTTCTTTGATCAACACACCCAATTTTCATAAAAATCCTATTTATTCTATTTTCTTTAAGATCTTCATATAAATCAACATAAAATCACAATTCTGTAGACATGGATCATGGTTTCATAACTAGTATATGTTGAGAAGTTTATCTACATGAAGCCTACCAATATTCAATGTTTAATTCTCCAGTTTCACAATTAATTCACTTATTTACGATAAATCATCAAATCTAAACTATCATGTAAAATATATGGTATGAATCTTTGCAAGATAAATCACTTGCCTCTGATTAGAAGTTTTGATCCGTTGATGACGGCATTGGTTGGTTCTCCCTCTCTTTTCGGTCCCAAATCCGACAATGGTGGTGGTGTGTGGTGGCTATTTCGCCTTGGAAATCCCTAGAATTCTCCTGAAACCCTTTCTTTTTTCTCACGTTACTCTCTCGTGTGTTTAAAAATAATGGCCCTAATAACCGTAAGTGTTGGCTGATAAATGGAACCTAAATTTTGTAGGTCACTATTCACCAAAAATAGGAATGACTAAAATACCATCCCGATTTCAATTAGGCCTAAAAATGCTCCGGGACCCAAACTAAACCCCCGACTAGTGTTTTCTAACAATCTCGACCCTTTCAGACATGTTGGCGCAATCAAAATGATCATACGGATGACATAAAAATAAAATACATTTAAATCCATTAAATTGGGTCTTGATACGATTGACACGCGCGTCCCAACTTAATTACCGAAACTGCCATATTTTCACCTCATGATAATTTTAATAAATTCAATAATCACATATTACCATAATCACTCAGTAATATTCAAAATTATCATCATATTTAAATACTAACACTCGTCTCGCTAGTTATTTAAATCCGAATTAATTATCCCAAATTAATTTAATTAATCCCATAATTAAAAGCAATTTCATTTAATTAATTTCGTAAATAAAAGCCATAAAATTACGTGGTATTACATACTCCCCCCCTAATAACGGAATTTCATCCCGAAATTCGAAAAAGTAGGCATACATGGAAAAATTAAGTATCCTCCAGTACTCAAAACAAAATACAAAGAAAGGTTCATTCACTACAGCCCTCGCTTCACAACAAGTTTGTTGAACACTCTAGACACTTTATTAGTTATAGGGTTACACCTCAGAAAATGCACCTCACATTGTTCTCTTACTAAAAAACATTTGAAAAAAAATAGCCTATACATTATTGATCGCGTTATCTCAATATTATTGTGAGTTTGCACCTCACTTTGTATCAACTCCAGCGTTTATCTAACCACAAAACTCCCATACTCGCAGAAACCAGAAAACATCCGACTACTCTTGTCCATTCTTTGAATCTCTGTTCCCGGCGTTGTGATTTTTACACATGGGAAAGCCATTTTCGATGGTTGGTGGTTATCCCATAATAGTCATCGGACTCTAACTTCTGACTGATCCCAAAACTTTAATAATCCTCTCACCTCTAAGCACCCAGAGGGAGGATATTAAGGTCCATTTACACAAAACATTTGTAATAACCTTATCCACCATAAATTCGTATGAGTACTTTTGCACAAGTCTACTATTAGGTATATCCTATCCCCATTTCCATATTATACTTCACTTACTAGCTATACCCGGTGTGGAAATGAAATGATGGTAATGAGTCCAAAATTACTTTCATACAGTTCCACCAGTTGTTAATCACCTTGCGCCTACTCCTTGGGCTGTAGGTGATACAACTTTGTCAAAATGAAACTATTCCCACTACTTCCTTATACCCCATATTGAAGGTGGGTTTCAAGGATCTCATCCTAGTTCAGATTAATACTGGGTAGGACCACATACCGGTGCGATCACTATCTAATAGTGTAAATCACCCAAGGATATAACAATTTCTTCCCTTATTGAAAACACGTTCCACACATTCGAAGGAACTCTCTACTTATCTATAAGTTGGCAACCCCTCATAGAAATTTACCAACTTAACTCTTCCATCACTGGAATCGTCGACTTGATACAAAGTTATCTCGCTGATCATATGACCCGAATCGATCTACTACTTACTATACGCCTTTCAACACCGACTTTCACTTATATTTCTTCCCGTTCACTGATACTTAATAACCCTCTTCTTCCCTCGGTGTATACAAAAAGTTCTGACCCGTGAACTTTTCCCCACGTTGTGAACATCTGGAATCTTTTTATCTTATTGACATCCTCACTCTATTGACGCGTAATCCACACTCAACATTTGATTGGTTGGAACTCCACTCCAAAATTTTCATAATAGTTAAATATTTGTCTTCTCAGGGGATACCCTCTTTTTAAATGGATTCCCACTGTCTTTCCACCATATTCGAACCTGCTACTCTGATTATACATGAGTATACTGATTATCATTTTCTCTTATAACCCTTAATCCATTCTACAACTACTATTTTGTAATATCAATATCACAAGTATAGATCTCACCCATCTCCATGTCTTCTTCCGACAATAATCACATCAGCAAACCAGGGTGTCTACACCCCTTATAACCCGTGCATATGGTTTAAACATCATATACTCTACATATATACTCCAAACTCTTTATTGCCTCTGCATTCGTAACATGGCTATACCACTTGGGCGTTCTCAATCACCCCCAAATTTGAAATTCTAAATCCTCCTTAACATCATTCCATCCTTTAACCCACCGTAATAAAATAAAATTATCATTACTTCCTCAACACACAAGTGGCTCTACGAGCCATATATCATAATTTACCCTTTAACTTCCAGTTATAACTACATACTTCCCTAACGATCGAGGTACCCAAATCATGGATGAATGGCCAAACATCTCCTTACTACCAACCTTACACTAAGTATCATGTGTGGGATGTCTCACAAAGTGAAATCCAAACAAGGAGCCCCCCGATACACTACTACCTAGCATTTTTGGTCATCGAAATCCGTTTGTCACTCAGTCCATCACATGTACCCATATATTCCCGTCTCCTAATAATAAAGTTACATCTCTTTTTACAATTACACTTAAATAAGGAACTCGATCCGAAATACAAAGTCTCTTAACATTGATGGTAATCACATTCAATAAACATCATGCAAATATAATCGGGGCTCTCAAAATCCCGTCCCCAAGCATACAACTATGAGTATCAACTTCCACGTCTCTAAAGGGTGATATAACAATGCCCTCTTCCTATTACCACATCCTAAGCGTTAATTATAACCACCATCAAAATCTTTTCGCTGAACACTAAACCAAATACACTCTGAATCATATCAATAAAGTCCCTACACACACCGGGATAAAATATCTCAGACCATTATACTTTTCGAAGTCTTGACAATATATATATACATATATACAAATATTTAAATAAGGGCCAAGACCTTTCGCAGATGTGGCCTCGCCAAATAAAAAATTCTACACCAAGGTATTAACCTTGATAGGCTTGCATTATCTGCACACTATCAGTTTAAGCATATTATAAAACTATAATTAAGATAATATCATACTCGTATAACATACAACTAAAATGTCAAATTTTAATAAGGTATATACCACTATCGATACACCTATTTATCCTCCGCGAATAACACTAAAGGTAAACCCACTAAACCAGGGAGAAATATTCACGTAAATAATAACATTGTCGAGATACTCACTAAACTCGTCTCTCGTGCGAATATAGCAATAATAAAACTGTAGTAACTCATTCCTGACACATACAAAATGCATCATCATATGAGGATATAACTTATACTTCTACCTTGCCAATCACCCTGGATGCTCAAATGGTTCCTGGACTTAACACACATGTTCGTACCAAATAAAAAATCTTAATAACTATTTACCTTGCTAGACACCATACCCTTATCCCTATACTTGCTTCGGGAAAAATTTTAATGCATGGGTTTCACTCCCCACAAAATACCTCTACACATACTCCACTTATCTCCAGTCACACTAACCATGTTAAGGTTGTCCTTCTTTCGAACATTGGTAGTCTCGACTCTGATGACTACCTCTATTATTCCCTTAGCTTTGATGTCCCTAAGGATCACGCTATTGTCTTTGACAACTGTTACTGAAATCACCATCGGTCGGTAACAATTGAGCTATTCGAATCTTTTAAATGGGACCCCTGATGGGTCTCCCCCTTGTGGTGCTTCACCAACATTGTTTCCCTCAGTGTTACTCTATCTAAATTCTTCGATTCTTGTAGCTCCCCACACAAGGAAGCGTTTACCTCCATATTAACAAAACGCGACATTGTTACCATCTCCATTGACCATCCAAGAAAAATTTCTCATAAGTGCTAACAATTCTTCTTGTAAGTTAATTTTCCCCTTTAATGTCCTCTTCTACATTGCACCTACTTCATCCGGTGTAAGGTTCGCTAATTAATTAAATTTCTTTTCATAAAGTGACCTTTGTCCGACCCTCTTGTGTGAGTTCACAACAACGTTCACATCTTATCCTTAACATTTGATGAAGGAACTTATGGTCCGACCATATATATGCCCCTTCCCTTTACAAAACATTCCACTTTTAAGTGTTGTGGTTGCCTCTCACCATTGTAACTCTGCTCTTACGAGCCAAGAAAAAATTTACCCCAAAATTTCACTCCTTATTTTCCATACTCTGACATATGCCCAAGCCTTTGGATATTTTACCTTCGTTGTCTCACACACGCCATTTCTGCATTTCTAGTATTTCCACTACTCGTTCTCTTCAAGGTTTTATCTAACTCTCTCCCAATCCAACCTTATTGGGTGAGTCTAATTCGACTCCACTTTTTACTATAATGGTACTATAATGTCATATGTTGTGTCCAAGTCTCCTTTACTATCCTGGATTTTCGTACCATAATAGGGGTGACCTCAACTACGGTCATCATTCTTGAATATACCTTATAACCTCAACTGAGCTTTGGCTCCTGTTGGCCGCCCATATTGCACGACATATTTCATTTTTTGGCACACTAACACACCCAATGTAAATGAGATTCACAATCATATACATTATAGTAGGAGAACGAAACCTCACCAAAGAAATCAACAATCCTAAACATAGGGATCTATATCAAAGAAAGCTATGCTGGAAGCATAATAAGCCGCACAGATCATAAAGGACACTAGAACCAGATGCTCTGATACAACCTATGACACCCCGACTAATTAAATACCAGGTAGATAATCCTTTATGAAATTAATACATAATATCAAGTTGGTTCCTTCTTATCGTCACTGTCAAAAACATTTAATTTATTACTAGCCACCTAATATTTAAAAAGAGAAATGCCAAATTTTATTAAATAAATTAACAATAACCAATTAATTAAATACACAAACATCAATTGCATAAACAATCTCATGTGAATAACCAATAAAATGAAATAAACTGAGTCTGGAGTAAACACTCCAATGATAATAATACCAGAGTAAATAATAATACAAGAGTCTGAATAAACCAACATCTGAAATAATGAAAGTCTGTATCTACAATCTCTAGATAAGAATGGGAACCATTCCCTAACTGATATGAATAACCGTGAAGGAACTAAGGATAAATGTGAAGGCGTTTAATACCAATATCGTGTAACTTCCACAACACCAACAACACGTCATCAAAATGGAACTCCTATGCTTGGCGTCCCTCTGGCTAGTCACCAAAATGTTTTTACAAAACAAAAATAGATTTTGAGGAAAAATGGGTCAGATCCCGAGGTGAAAGAAGTTTAAAAATATAGCAAGTGTTTAAATTGTAATTAAACAACACATATTGTAAACATATTAGTTGCGTACTCTCACATGAGTTTCTCACCTATCAACTAATGTGCACGCCTAACGTATACCCTTAAACCATCCTAGTTATGTCGCTAACTAACTAGTCTGTACCACTCCTTCTTTCTCATTCTACCATAGGGTATCTACTCGTAATACCCAAATAAGTCATATTCATAACCCACATTCACATTCATTAAATTACTTATCCCACATTCTTAGGCCATTAAAATATTTTAGTTATTCACATCTACTAAGCAACAGTGAAACCTACACTGGTACATATATAAATCACTCTCAGTACATATATACATATAAGTCACCCCTAGGCTAAGATGTGTTATTCTTTTACAAATATGTGCACGTTTATATATTACAAATTGAACTAAATGACCATTAGGATGTGCATAATGTTTCCTCGAATTGACCATAAGAAAATAAATACTCCAAGTAGTCGGTTGTGTACGCAGCTTTATCATTTATTATTCTGTATCTAACTTAAGGAGGGACAAGACATGGCCGTGGATAATTTATTTATTTTATTCAATATTTATTCTTTCTTTCATTCAATATTTGTGCTTACTTTCCCTTAAATGATTCGTTGGTTTACATTCTTTTAGTTCTTAGTATTGTTTATTTAATTTTAAATGTATTGGTTCTTTTTCCACGAATTGAGATAAATTTCTAATGTTGTTTATATGAGGTCCAAGATGGACTATTAGTATTGTTCTTGGAGTAATTTTATAATTTTTAAATAGGGTAGAAGGTCTTATAAACGAAGAGAACCATTCCCAAATTTACTAAATTATTTACACTTATTTGTGTTGTAAAAAAAACTTTTTACCTTAAATTTTACACGATTCAATTTCAGTGGAAACTTTTATCCGTGCCTTCAGGCATGGGCATTCTGCTAGTGTGTATATATATAATAGTGTGAATACTTAACTTTCGGGTGATAACCCTTTAACTAATTAATAAATGTTGAAAGAGTTAATACAAATATTTGGGAATGCGGGATACTACTTCGAGATATAGCTAGTGGTGTACAAGATGTATGTTAGGCATGCACAATAGTTGAGAGGTGAGAATCTCAAGTGAGAGTATGAAAAGCTAACATGCAAATAATATTTACTTTAAGGCAAATTTAAATTCTTGCAAAAACCTATATTTTTTACAACTTCGGCTCTGACCCATCTATTGCATATTCTCTTTTCTCTTGTACTATTTATATCAGGTGTCCAGCCACAGGTATGCCAGGTGATTAGGCACATATTCCTCATATTTATCCCCTTAATTTTGGTACTTTTATTATCCCGTGCAGTGTACAAAGCTTGAATTTGTCTCTTATATATCCTACTAACCCCTTTTGGCAAGTATTTATTGTTTTGTGTATTTCACATGTGTTTTACAGGTATTTCATGCAAGTTAGTGCGAAGGAGAACTCGAAACAGTGAAAGAAAGCACAAAAAGGAGAGTTGAAGGGCATTTTCGTAATTTTTCAGCCTTAGTCCGGAGGTGGGACCAACTAGAAAGATTAAGAGCTCTAAATTAAAAGAACACTGGAAAAAATGACACCTCAATCTGAGCTACGGTGAAGAAGTTACGATGTTTTGAAGTTGCGCAATAATGAAGAGAAATGGACCAGAAACCAAACCGATCCGGATGGAACCAAATCGATCCGGTGGGGACCGGACCGGTCCGGTCAGAAAAAAAAGAACTGATCCGGTACCAAACCGATCCGGACCGGTTCGGTTGTGTGAATTTCTGGTATTAATTATGCAGATTTTGAGGTGATTAGCTGGTGAAAACATGTGCAACAAGCGATTCAAGATGTCAAATCCGTGCAACTTGGTGCTATAAAAGATCAAGCCCTACCTCATTCGAAGGGGAGTCGAATTCTAGAGAGAGAGGTAGATTTTAGGGAGTTGTTTTATGAAGTTGTAGGAGGCTAGTAGGTAGGGTTTCTTTGTAGTTAGTTTTCGGAGGATTCTTTTAACTAAGAACCCTATTTTTTGAAGTTTGTGTACTATTCATGATTCAAAGTTCTATTCAAGATTCATCATTCATCCATTGCAAGTAATTTTAATTTATTATTTTTACTGCTTTTCTAGTTAGTTTAATAAATTGTTGATTTCTAGTTTTCCATTCCCAATTCAAGTCATGTTCTCAATTTTCTAGAGTTTGTTATGAATTCCTGCACTTTAATTTGTAAGTTTTATTTTGATTTCATCATGTTAAGCTATGTTTTTAAGGGTTGGGGTACATGAACCCATCCCAATGTAAATTACTTATGTAGAAAATAGAATTTAAATTAAAAATTTGAAAGAGTTGTGCGAGATAATTTTACAACCATTGTAGATCTTTTAATCTCTCTTGCTCTAGGTACTTGGGATGTTTAATAATATGATGTGCATAAAATTATTTATCACCGCTTTATATTTATCTTTGATTTCATATGGTGCGGGCTTGATCCTCATATATGTAATTCTTAGGATCTATAAAGACTGGATTCATTCAAATTCATAAGTTACAATTCCAGGTTTCTATACGATAAATTACTAGGGTTAGGGGGATTGTATTGCAACCTACTTTCTCATTCATCTTAATTAATTTAACTTCTTTATTTACATATTTTTTCCCTTTTCAACCATCATCGTCTTTTTCATTTTTTCTTTAGAAGTAATAAATCAATTAAATTCTATCATCCATTCCCTGTGGATTCGATACCCAGACTCGCCACTATACTCCTTGAGAAGTGTAGTTACAAGTTTAGGTTTTTTTTTGTTGAGGTTGGAAGCCTATAACAACAACTAGCGTATTACACGGACGTTCGGTTTTTTGACTCGATCAAAATGGCGCCGTTGTTGAGGAGTGTTTGTTATAGATTATAATTGACTTACTACTTCGTAAAAAAAAATGTGTGTCACGTTTTTGAATTGCCCATTTTGAAATGTCTTATTTTAACTCTTTTGGTGGCTTTAATTGTTATGCTAATAGTGAGGAGGAGAATGAACTTACGATTTATGAACATTGGATCAATATTACTAAAGATGAGTCTCATAAATACAAGTCCAGTGCTAAGGCCATCCAATTTAACAAAATGAAAGGCTTGAAGAAGAAAGGCGTGAAAAGGAATATAGGGAAAAAATCATTTTTGGGAGAAAGAGTTGGATGCATTATTCGAATCCAATGACGATTTCTCTTTCGATATTTTTGAGACTAAAGAATGTTTTCAACCAAATGAGGAATCCAATGACGAACCACTTGAGATTGAATTTATGTTCTCGCCATTCTCATTCACTGTTATCGAACAATTAGAGTTATCACAAGAGTCATATGAAAGTCTTGATGACGTTGACACAATTCTTACGGGCCATACACATAGACGTGTCACTCCACCAGACCCAATTGAAAATTTTGAGGGAGAAGATTTTGAGGACAAGGACTCAATGTTAATTTATTTTCCAAGATGGACTCTTTCTGTTTGTGTGATCCGCTTCCTATACTGCTTAAAAAATCTTTGGGAGGTGATTCTATTTTTCTTGGATCCCATTGGTACTTGTCCCCCTGTGCACTCAAATCCCTCATTATCCCCCTAAAAATTTTTGTTGGTGATGGTTCATTTTTTTTGCCTTACTCATGCCTTCCGTTGTTCAAACGGAATTCTTGTTTTTCGGGAGGAACGCATCCTAATGAGGGTACACTGATTACCCCTCAAAGTCAAATTGTATTTTGGGTGGACCCTCAAATTTTTCGACTTCTAATGTATGATTTATTAGCTGTTCAAATTTTAGGTTGTAAATAGTTAGTTTTTATTACTACTTTTTTATTTTATAGTCTACTTTCGATAGTTAGAATTTTAGTTATTTTTTTCTATGCTTGGTTCTAACATGTTTTGTAGATTCAATGGACTCGCACTCATCGGAGATCGCTCCATTTGGGTAATATCTTTCTTTTCCTCTCTTTATGTTGTCTTCTTGATTCGCATTGAGGACAATGCAACATTTAAGTTAGGGGGTGTGGGATATTCTTCTCGTTTATTGTTTAGATTCATTGATTCAATCACATTGATAGACAGGGTTTTGCCGCGGCGCGAGCGTCACCTACGCGCCGGTCGTTTTGAATTCGGCTCACCTGAACTATACAAAAACCTAAATTACGACTACACTCAACGGGTGAGTATAGAGGTAAGTCGGGTATCGAAAATCCACAGAGACGAGTTGCTAGAATTTAAATGGTTTATTACTTCTCAATAAAAGTGTAAAAGATATTTTTCTAACTAAAAAGAAATAAAAGATAAAGTAGGCATGAGTGTATTTAAACTAAAATTAACAAAACGAATAAAAACTATAGGATGCGACTAATATTCCTCAAATCGAGTTAACGTGTATAAATGGTTACATGGGACTGCGAATTATTAGGATTGCATCTCGTTTCGTCAATTAATTAAATTAAGAGGTGTCACACCCCTAAATTCGCATAAAAGACTAATAAGATTTTGGCGTCAACAAATATCCCGGAAATTACGCACGCAAGGTCGTAAACACGGTGCATACATGATATACACCGTTAAATTTCCTAGGCGTAAAAACTAGGACAACGCACTCGAAATAAATACGTAAATCTCCATCACCAAAGCGAAGCAACAAATCAACCCTACGTGAGTTCCATTAATCGCACCCTAATTTAAATTAGCCCCTACACATATTAAATGACATAAATAAATTAACTAATTAATTAAAGAACACCACTAATTAATTTAGCAACTAAAATTATCTAGGCATGAAAATTAATTAAGCATGAAAAATAAAGCAAATCCAACTTAAGGGAGACAATGAATAGTAGCACTTACATTAATGGTGGAAAATGAGGAGAGGGGTTATCTCCAACAAAAAATCCCCAAATATACCAAACCCTAAGTTCTAAGAGAGAAGAGAACTAAAAATCTAATTTATTACATGATATTTACAAAAATAAACCAAGTCTCCTATTTATACTAAGTTGGAATTAACAAAGAAAAGAAAAGAAATAAGAAAACAAAAAGGGAGATAAGTCTCCAAATTAACTAACAAAAGAAAAAGGAAAAAGAAAAAAAAGAAAATAAAGAAAGAAAGCTACAGCAAAAAAGGGACCAAAATACAGAGTACCGGTCGACCGGCAGCCAAAACGAGGTCGACCGGTGAACAGGGGAGGAGCACACTGTCTCGAGTCAAAGCCAAAAATCGAATTATCGGTCGACCGCCGGAGCATGGCCGGTCGACCGGCTGCGCTGCAACTCCAAACCACACAACGAACAGCACACTCCATGGCACAAAACATCCCATTCATAACCAACAAAAACCCGAGACCAATTTTGTTCGAAAATGGCCAAAAACCTTCGTATGGTGAGCCAAGAACTATTTCGTGTTGGATCGTAGCTGCAAAATTGGCAAAAGCCAAAGACCCACTTTCAAGCTCCATTAATGGCCAAAAGCTCCATCTCCATTAATGGCCAAAGCTCAAGCTCCAAAAAAGTGACCAAAAAGATCCATTTGCGCGTGTGATCAATAATCATGCTCCAATTTCGGACGAAAGGCTCGAATTTCGGGCGAACCCAAAACCCGAGCAAAACCCGAGCCTAGGGCCAAATCGCCATCTTCATTTGCTGCTAAAAACGTTTTGGGGACACAAAGGGAATTAATGGATTTGTTATTAAAGAAGAAAAGGGACATGGATGGAATTATTTAAATTGTTAATGAATCCTTATAATTCTTTTCGATTAAAGCTCCGTGTTTCCTTCGTTCGGACTCCGATTCGAGCACCGTTCACGGCCACGCGAAGCTTGGCCCGAGGGCTACAACTTCCGTGAATACTTCGGGCAAAAAATCCCAAAGTGTAAAATTACGAAAATGCCCCTGAACGTGCGAATCGCGACGAAATTTAATCGGAACGTGCCCAAACTTCATACTAAGCACTTTAACACCTATAAAAGCTCAATTATACCTCAAATAACATTTTAGTATATAAAACGGAGGTTGTCTGATTAACGAGCATAGTTATAGGCATTAAAGTACCCGAGGGGGCTAAAATGCATAAGTTCGAGGGTAACTAAATGCAATATTCGATACGAATCAAACATGTTCTTTCCAAGTGTGTTTTTTTTAGAAAATGTTAGAAAATATCAAAATAATTGAAAATTTTTGAAAAAAAGCCAAAAATATTTTTGTTCAAAATAAAAAAAGTTGGAATTTAAATTTATCAAAAATGTCACTTTTATTCTGTTTAAAGTCTCCAATTATTAACAATCAATTGCACTAAGGCAACATTGTTCAAAGATAGAAATTGAAAGAAAATTGATGAATTACCGAATAAGTGTGGAGATTGATCAAACTCGGTGAGATTTCGAGCCTATCGATCTTTGTGAGTTTTTAAATCAATCCGAGTTTATGATTAACTCAAAGTTTTTTTCAGCGTTTTAATAAGTCGTTGATGATCTCAATCCTTTGTTTTGATCAGTTATGGGAAATGTGTGAAATGTTGTCTCGAAATTCGTGCTAAATATATCTCTAAACTTAATTAATCACGAGATGCATATGGTAATGTGATTAGCAATTTGGACAATGAAGTAGGCCCTCGTTTGTTTAACACAAAAATATTAGCCATAAAATGCTGTGGAAAAAAAATCATCCCTTTGCAACCCAATTTGAGCTTAATAAAATATTTCCATTTCGTTTGATAACCCGAAAAACCCAAATAGTTTGGAATTGTGAAAATTGAATATTCATCAAATAAAGTCCAAATTGTGCTATAAAAAGAGAAAAACAGAAAAAAATCTCAAAAGAAAAATAGCAAGAAAAGAAAAGCTAAAGAAAAAAAAAAGAAAGAGAAAAATGAGCAAATGCACGGAAAAGCACAAACGGACATCATAAGAAAATTTTCCAATTCCAACATTCCCTACCATTTCCATTTTTTTCCCTTTACACCTTAACCCCAAGAAAAGTCCTAACCGAGTCCAAATTGCGAAATTGGTTACCGCGTGGAGAGCTAAGACATGAAAAGATAATATGAGAGATTAAATGGTGTGATTAAGAGGCGATGTTCTCGTTTCCTTATAATCGTACTCCGATGATGAGATCTTTGCACCATATATTTCCTTCTTTTAATTTTTTATGCGTGAATTTGTGTCCATTATATTTACTCTTTATATCATGCATACTGAGAGAAAACAACAACAATCCGAGTGATTCGTTTGTGAGTGCATCCGTACGAATTTGAATCAAAACGAATTTTCGGAAAGTAACGTAATGCTCAATCGGTGGAAATTTGAGGTTTAATTTCTGGCTTTGCACACACACACTACGGTTTGAGACATTTGAATATGAATTTATGGTGATTATTTTTCAAAAAGTTTAAATTGTACAATTTTTATGTATATTGAGATTTAATTGAGTCAATAAATTTTTTTTTGGGTATACTCACTGCAAACCATCACGAGACAAAACTCGTCTTACTAGGGTAACGTAGGGGTTTAAAGGCTTATTGCATATGCTAAATGCAATCGGTTGCCCGCGAAAAAGGTATTCTATCCCAATAAAATGATTTTCAAGAGTTGAGCCTTGATAGGATGCATTTACATTTCTCGGGACGCGCAAAGTTCTATGTTAGGGGGTGTGATTAGGCACATATTCCTCATATTTATCCCCTTAATTTCCGTACTTTTATGATCCCGTGCAGTGTAAATAGCTTGAATTTTTCTCTTATTTTTGCTACTAACCCCTTTTGTAAAGTATTTCGTGTTTTGTGTATTTCTCATGTGTTTTACAGGTATTTCATGCAAGTTAGTGCGAAAGAGAACTCGAAACAGTGAAAAAAAGCACAAAAAGGAGAGTTGAAGGGCATTTTCGTAATTTTTCAGCCTTAGTCCGGAGGTGGGACCAACTATAAAGCTGAAGAGCTCTAAATTACAAGAACACTGGAAAAAACGGCACCTCAATCCAAGCTACAGTGAAGAAGTTACGATGTTTCGAAGTTGCGCGATAATGAAGAAAAATGGACCAGAAACCAAGTCGATCCGGATGGAACCAAACCGATCCGGTGGGGATCAGAATGGTCCGATCAGAAATAAATAACTGATCTGGTTCCAAACCAATCCGGATCTGGACTGGTCCGGCTGTGCAAATTGCTGACATTAATTATGCAGATTTTGAGGTGATTAGCTGGTGAAAACTTATGCAACAAGCGATTCTAGATGTCAAATTAGTGCAACTTGGTGCTATAAAAGACCAAGCCCTACCTCATTCCAAGGGGAGTCGAATTCTAGAGAGAGAGGAAAATTTTAGGGAGTTGTTTTATCAAGTTGTAGGAGGCTAGTAGGTAGGGTTTCTTTGTAGTTAGTTTTAGAGGATTCTTGTAACCAAGAACCCTAGTTTTTGAAGTTTGTCTACTATTCAAGATTCAAAGTTCTATTCAAGATTCATCATTCATCCATTGCAAGTAATTTTAATTTATTGTTTTTACTTCTTTTCTAGTTAGTTTAATTAATTGTTGATTTCTAGTTTTCCATTCCCAATTCAAGTCATTTTCTCAATTTTCTAGAGTTAGTTATGAATTCCTGCACTTTAATTTGTAAGTTTTATTTTGATTTCATCATGTTAAGCTAAGTTTTTAAGGGTTGGGATGCATGAAACCATTCCAATGTAAATTACTTATGTATAAAATAGAATTTAAATTAAAAATTTGAAAGAGTCGTGCGAGATAATTTTACAACCATTGTATATCTTTTAATCTCTCTTGCCCTAGGTACTTGGGATGTTTAAGAATATGATGTGAGTAAAATTATTTATCACCGCTTTATATTTACCTTTGATATCATATGGTGCGGGTTTGATCCTCATATATGTAATGCTTAGGATCTATAAAGACTGTATTCATTCAAATTCATAATTTACAATTCTAGGTTTCTATACGGTAAATTACTAGGGTTAGGGGGATTGTATTCCAACCTACTTTCTCATTCATCTTAATTAATTTAACTTTTATTTACTTATTTTTTTCCCTTTCCAACCATCATCATCTTTTTCATTTTTTCTTTACAAGTAATAAATCAATTAAATTCTATCATCCATTCCCTGTGGATTCGATACCCAGACTCGCCACTATACTCCTTAAGAAGTGTAGTTACAAGTTTAGGTTTTTTTTGTATTGAGGTTGGAAGCCGATAACAATGACTAGCGTATTACACGGACGCTCGGTTTTTCGACTCGATCACCAGGCTTAGGCGATCAGACTTTTGACGTTCTCTAGCAGTTGTGGGAGCTGCAGGTCCTCGTGATTAGATGTCGCCACTCTCTTTTCAGTCAGTTCCATTTAGACATCTCACTCAGGGCATGTGTATCCCCTTTATTAGTTATCTTATTGGACAGATTGTACTTCCTTCATTTTCGTATTTAGTATTTAGTTGGACTCAGTTTTATTGGTTTATGGTTTTGAGACTTTGAACTGGAATTTTTTATCCAGTCTTCTTATTTCAGCAGTTGATTCATATCTAGTTTTTATTGTATTCATCTGTGTGGTAAATGGTTTGGTTCTTAATACTTGGAATTTATTAATGAATTAAATAGATATAACTTAATTTGGTATATGTTTTGACACTAACTTAATTATTTATTAAGTGATTAATAAGGTTAAATGTTTTCGACAGTGATGCTAACAATGAACCAATAGAACATTCTGTTTTAAATTTAATAAAGGACTGATCACCCGGTATTTAATTGGGCGAGGTGTCATAGGTGCTATCATAGAATCAGGTTCTAGAGTCTTTTAGGATTAGTATGGCTTATTACACTTTCATCTTACCATTCTTTGATGTAGAGCCCTATTATTAGGATTTTGCATTCTTGATTATATGTTTATGTCTTTAGCTATTTGAGATTTGATAACTGTGGAATTATAAATTCTTTCTTGTTTCCCATACGTGCACTTAGGGCTAGAACTATCCAACCCAAGCCTCATCCAGCAACAGTTCAGGGTACACTGAATGCTGTCGAGGTTGCTTCCATTGTTGCTCAGGTAGTTAACGCAGCACTAGCTGTGGTCCAGCAGGCCCCACCATAGGCACAGGCGGTGGCACCAACACCATCTCATGCACTCCCTTTCTCATGGGAGCGAGTCAAGGATGACTTCCAGAAGGCTCATCCTCCATAGTTCACATGGCGTTCTGATGTTGTTACATCTAGCCAATACAAGAAAGACATCTAGAGGCTTCTGAGTATGTACAAGTGCATGGAGGTGCAAAAGCAGATACTAGCTACTTTCAAGCTAATAGGGGCAGCGTTACATTGGTGGGAGTCCACTACTATTACAGAGGAGCACGACGTGATGTCTATACAGGACTTTTGGATGCGGTTTGCACTACACCAAAACGCCATTAGTAACACAATTTTACCGTTACTAAAAATATTAGTAGCGCAATTTTTCCGTTAGAAAAAGGCGTGGGGGACGAAGCTAGTAATGAAAAATTATGTTACTAATAGTAAGGGTAAAATTCATAATTACTAATGAAAAATTATGTTACTAATAGTAACGGTAAAATTCCGAATTACCAACAAAATATTATGTTACTAATAATAACGAAAACATTGAGAATTACTAACGAAAAATTATGTTGGTAATAGTAATGGTAAAATTCAAAATTAGTAACAGTAAAATTATGTTGCTAACAATAATGGTAATATTCAGAATTAGTAATAGCAAAATTCTGTTCCTAATAGTAATGGTAAAATTCAGAATTAGTAATGGTAAAATTATGTTAGTAATATTAATACATAATTAAAAAAAATTAAGATCCAATATCCTGATTATTCTTACCACATTAATTAAATCCTAGGAACATATACATAAATAGTTTACAAAAATAATGGCATTATATTCAACATTTACATTTATATAAGGATCCACTCATTATTTACAAAAGAAACTCCAACCAAACAAATGAAACATCGTAATACAATCGCCCCGAAAGTTGCATTATTTTAATAAAAGCATCCAATATAACATCCTAATACAATCATCCAAAAATTAGATGTTCTTGTATTACAATCAATCAAATAAACTATAAAAAGGAAGTCTGTCGTTGTTGACTATCAACTTTCGTTTTATTATCATCGCCATCAATGCCGCGACCCGCAATGCTGGAAACTTGATGAGGATCCAAAAAAGAAATTATGTCAAACAAAATAAAATTAGCCTATTAGTTATTATATCAACATTTAGTCATAAAAAATAATTTGGTACAAAAAATTATCCACCAGTAAAATTAATTGCACTAGTACAATTAATTGCACTTAAAAGTAGGAGATTTCACATATAAACTAGTTGTTGTAGTTGTGTCCATTGCACTATTTATTGCAATACTCATGATATTACTGCTATGATAATATTTATTGTTAACTACTGTAATATGCATATTTTAGTGCATATTACAACTCTAATATGCATATTACTGCTGTAATATGCATATTAAAGTGTATAATATTAATAGTCTTCAGAAGAAGATAAACTCAAAAGAAGAAGATAAAAAAAAAGTTCATTTGAATTCTCATAATCAGACTTTTGATTATCATTAACTCCATTAAGTAACATATTATTATATGTCAAAATAAGATTATAAACATCAACTTTCATTAAAACTAAACTTCAATCGTAACATATCATATTACAGTTAACTGCTCTATTATGCATATTAGAGTGTATAATATTAATAGTTTATCTTTATATGACTCTATCACCAAAAGGCAGGGGACAAAGTAGAACTTCAATCGTAACATGTCAAATGAACATTTCAGAATGCAATGGTTTAATCTTAAAATCTCTCAACTTTAGTTTAAGTACTTTAATGAATTAGTGAAGCCCTAGTTTTCATGCCAACATAGCTTAGTGAATCTCTATTATATTTGGGAAGCACTCAGTTCAAGTTATGTTTGAAGCATAAAATTCATACTTTGAATTTTGAATCGAAACATTAACTAGTTAAATTGTAAATTGGTATGAATTCAATTCCAATTCCAAGGCATGAATTTCATTCTAAAAAATACAGCCTTAGTGACTCTGGTCATTAGTGACTAATGAATCACAAGATGATGCAGTTTGGCAGTTTTGAAGCAGGGGAAGAAACACTTGGAATCTGAAATGGAAGTAAAATGTATAATAAAATGAAAAAACCCAGCCAAATATCTGAGAGTAAATTATGAACCAAAAATAGCTAAGATATAAGAACACTCCTAACCGTGTACTCATATTAACACTCTTATTAATTTTGTGAGCATATTCACTGACCATGTATGTATTTCAGCCTTAGACAGGCACCATTCCTTGAGGGGGAGAAAGGACGACTGGCACATAGGACTGGGGACCTTGTGAGTGAGGACCTGACATATATGTTTCTCCTGTAATGACCATCCAGGAAGTCTATATGCATAAGGTAGACCAGGTGAATTCATAATTGACTAATAATGAGAAAGGGTTCTCTCTAAGTCCCATATACAATAAGTTAAAAAGCACAAGATTCCCACATACAATTCAACCTAAGCGCAAAATTAACTACAACAGTTGATTTTCACTTACATCATTCAAATCAAGCCTTGAAAATACACCCAAGATATTCAAACAATATAGTGTAAGGCACAAGCCAATAGGTATAATCAATAGTGTTTTCAGAACTGGCATTAATGCCACATTTAACACTTTTCCATAATTTCTCCTCCACCCTCTTCAAAGAAATGCAGTGTAGTAAAATGGTAGTGTCAACATCATCACTAAATGAAAGAGCTTCATTAATATAATGGTACATTAGATTTATTACTATTGTTTTTTATAGGTGAACTCCTTGCCCCCACAATTTAGTAATTTTTTCATTTAAATAAAATTTATTTTGGTAAAAAAGAAAAACCATTACCTCCCATATCGCGAAACTTATTATTATTAAATCAGACTATAAATAATGAAATGACAATATTAAAGGGCAAAGATAAAAAGTTCCAAACCCCTCCATATCTCTGAAATCAGTATCTTGTGGATTCATAATAAATCCTCTACTTTATTATGCCAATGGACAACATCTATGATCACTTGTTCGCATAAGACCTGCAACAGAAAATGAATCAAAACAATGGCACAAGAGAATAATTTCTTATTTGTTAGTATATCTCTGTATGTAGAAAAAAATAGGTGTACTTCAGTTTTGTCTTAACGGACATATATATCGATATCGTCCCCTGCCCTCTCAAATACCTGAAGTAATTGGTTCCCAGCCAACATCACTCATTTCTTTTCCTTAATCATGGTCAATTTTCTACTTCTTAGAAGAATCTTGTACACTAATTTGGACTCCTCAAAGGTCAACAAAGCGATCTGGGTGGAAATACATTCACTGGTTATAGTAACAGAGCGAGAAAGCATTTTTTGGGCCACGACAAGCAGTTCGTTAAGCTCCATCAGTTTCCTATCCCTTGCATAATTCTGAATTTCCTCTTCAGTCTCCTTTGTTGGCCATGTACCATTTTCAATTGACTCAATTTTATTTGATTGAAAGACACAAATTGAAATCTAATACATACATATCTAAGTTTAAACGATCAAACGGTTCATTCGTGTGTCAGAGCAGAATCACCTTTTACTGCGTTAACGTTGCAAATAACCATCAAAAGTTCAAAAGGTGGCACTTGAAATTTATTCGTATATGGTATAGCAGAAGCTTCAACATGTTTGATAAAAGAAAAAAAATTATGCTTGTCATCGGACAAGATCATCCAAGTATATCAAATTGTATCATATCAATCTAATTGATCTAATCGATCATATCAATCTAATTAATCCAAGATCATCCAAGTATAACCAATTTCTGTAATCAAAAGAATTGATTATATATATACACACATATTAAAAAGATAACATTTTAAGAGTATTATTGGCTAATAATGCATTGATGAGATTATTGTAATGATCAACTCCGTCTAGATTAATTTCCCCCAATTCCATCTGATAGATAGGAAAATTAATATCCAAAGTTTTCATATTTTTTATCTTTTCATCAATCATATATACACACATATATAAACATACATATACATAAAACATTAAAATAAAGAGGGAAATAAGACATGGGATGCGGAGGGAGTTGGGTGACACAAGTAGGATCAAAATGAGAAAATAAAGCACCAGTAGTCAATTTAAGCACCCACGCTTGTCTAGGACAAAAATAAAACATAAAATGAAATCAATCATGATCTATGTTCTCAATTAAAACTATACACCCACAAAGAGATATATGAATAGAAATATACATTTTCTCACCACCAACCCATTTTCAATACAAATAAACAAAAAAAATAAAACTTTATTAAACCTCAGGTTAGGTCCGAATTAGAGAGTAGGCCATCAATGGAATTTGAGTTACGAGAAGAGGCCACGATTCGGACAAACCCTAGTTGCCCAAAAATCTAGGAAAAGGCTGACAGATCTGAGAAGTTTTTTTGGTTTAGGGCTTTTTGTTTGGATGTGCGGAGTCGGGGAGGGTTTTTTTGTTTGGGCGGAAAGATTTAGTTTAGTTTTTTTATTTTCACTTTTAAAATTTTGAAATAGAATTAGTTACGCTTATGTTATATTTGTAACGTTATTTTATTGTAAGAAATAGTAATGGTATAGTACTATTACTAATCATATGATTAGTCTGTTACTAAAAGAGCATTTTTATGTAGTGTTGACCGCAAATATTTTCCCTCCACCGTTCAGACCGACATGAGGTGAAAAGTACTGAACCTCATCCAGGAGGGGAAAACGGTAGTCGAGTATGAAGAGGAGTTTACTACACTAGTAAACTTTGTACCATATGAGGTGCCTACTGAGGAGAAAAAGATTCAGATGTTCATGGATGACTTGACCTGGAGAATTTTATATCAGCTTCTGGGTAATTGTTCATTGCAATCATAAATATATGTACTCAATGCTGCGCTACTACACTGCCAGGATCACCGCTTCCATGTTAAAGGGGGCAAGCGAGTAGGTGAGTCCAACCAGAAGTGCAGGACAGGTGGAGGTAGTGCCAGTGGGGAACAAGAAGGTCAGAATCAGCAAAGGTCGGGTGAGCAGGTCTCCCATAAGGGGGATGCTGCTAACATATTCAGATCAAGTTACTTTCGATAGGGACATGGAAGTTTCAGGCATGGCCACCAGGGTCAGCAGAGCCTTTAGGGTTAGAAGGGACAACATGTCCACCAGGGCCAACAACAGTTCCATCAGGGCTAATGGAGAGGTGGCAATGGCCAGATAGGCCAATGCTAGTAGGGGAAGAGAGGGTATAACTACGTAGGTATATATTTCACTTGGGCCATGATTTGCCACAAAAGATTTGAGTGCCCTGACAGGCGAAAGTATCCCCAGCAAAAGGGTGCTCAACAGGAACCTTAGAGACAGATCTTCCCAGCCGCTCTTCCAGGGCCAACACCAATCCCAGCCTTACCTGATATTCTAGCAATTTCAATTTAGTAGGGGAAACTAAAGTACGGGCATGTCCATAACGTCCATCAAGTTGCAGTCCCATAGTCATCTCTCACGATTAAGGTTATATTTTCCATCCATGTGACTTTGAGGCGGATATTTTTTGACATGGGGGCTTCACATACTGTCGTTGCCACTAGTTTTTCATGCACCATGGTGTTATTAGACACGTAGAAGATCCCAATCACTAGTTTGGATTAACCATTGGGCTATGGGTCATTGATACTCTTTATATGTCGGGGAGTCCGCATAGAGATTGGGAGACTGATCCTATCGACGAATATGCTTATTTTAGATATGCAAGAGTATGATGGTATCATCGGGATAGATAGTCTAGTCGAGTATAGGGCCATGATTGATTTGTTTAGTACAATCATACTTTTCGCTATCCCTGGTCAGGATGTTTGTAGTGGCGATGCCTCTCCCCGAGGGAGGATCATCCACCCACTTATTTTATATAGAGGGTGAGTCATATACGGGAGTTGTGATCCCCCTTGATTTGATCCCAATCATTTATAAGTACACCGATGTTATTTAGTATATACCAGGGATATCGCTGAGTAGAGAGATAGAGTTTATGATTTACTTAGCATCGGGCACTCGGTGATATCTCACGCACCTTACCGTATGGCTCCTGCGGAGATGCGAGAGCTAAGGGATCAGATTCAGTAGTTGTTGGGACATGGTTTCAACCGCCGAAATACCTCACCTTGGGGTGGCCGAGTTATGTTTATGAATAAGAGGGATGGATCCTTACAACTGTGCATAAATTATCAGGAGTTCAATAAAGTCATGACACTAAGTAAGTATCACTTTCCCAGAATCGATGACTTATTCGACTAGCTGAGGGTAGAAGCTTACTTCTCGAAGATAGACTTGAGATCAGGATACCACCAGTTGAGGATCAGGGAGCAAGATGTGTTTAAGACTGAATTTCTGATGAAGTATGGATCAAATGAGTTTTGGGTTATGCCATATGGCCTAGACAATGCATCGGCAGTATTTATGGACTTAATGAATAGGTTATTCAGAGTGTTCTTAGATCAGTTTGTCATTGTCTTCATAGATGACATCCTGATTCATTCACAGACCGAGGCGGGCATGTTGAGCATCTACGTATTGCAGACTTTACAAGACAATGAGTTGTACGATAAATTTAAGAAATATAGATTCTGGCTACGAGAGGTACAGTTCTTGGTGCATATCATACCAGATAGGGGAATATCTATGAACCGTAGTAAGGTGTCAGTGGCGAGGGAGTGGGGACAACCCACGACATTGACGGAGGAGTTTCTTGGGGTTAGATGGATACTACAGACGATTTATTCAGGTTTTTTTTTAAGATTGCGGGTCTGATGACTAATCTGACTCGTAAGGGAATACCATTTATTTACGATGATGTGTGTTAGTTGGAGTTTGATGATATGAAGGACAAGTTGACTTTAGCACCCGTATTAGTGCTCCCCAGGCCAGGAGTAAAGTACCTTATTTTACTGACACGTACCTACTGGGACTAGGTGGATTATTACAGCAGGAGGATCAGGCTATAGCTTATGCATCGTGCAAGATTAAGCCCTAAGAGACGAATTAACCCACACACAACTTTGAATGGGCAGAAGTCATGTTCACACTATGAATTTGGAGACATTATCTATTGGGGGAGAAATTTTGCCTATTCATAGATCATAAGTTAATGCAGTACTTCTTCACTCAGAGAGAGTTGAATATGCATCATCACAGGTGGATTGAATTTTTTAAGGACTATCATTTTGAGATCTAGTACCACCCTAGGAAGGCTAACGTAGTAGCTGATGCGTTGAATCGGAGGCAAGTAGGTGAGGTGGTCAAAGTGTGGAGGGAGAAATGGAAGGAGTTGGGACAATAAGATGCATTTTCCCGATCATTTATGTCAGCCATGATCGTTACACCCTAGATTGTGACGAGTGTGGTACAAGCCAAGGCAACTGATATGTTCTCTCAGGATTGGATTGTATAGCTTCTAACCGAGGGAGTTGAGTCATGGGGTTTGTGCTTTAGTGGGAATTTAGTTGTTCTCGAAGGAGAGGACATACGACATGTGGTGATGACAGAGTCGCATGGATATTGATTTGCGTTACATTCTAACGGGGATAAGATGTATGAGGATATGAGGCGATAATACTACTGGAGTAGGATGAAGAAGTACATCACAAAGTTTGTTTTAAAATGTGCCACTTGCCAACTGGTGAAATTGGACCATCAGAGACCGGGAGGGTTCCTACAGCCATTAAAGATCCCTATGTGGAAATGGGAGAGCATTTCCATGGATTTCATCACAGTTCTGCCCACGTCGTAGAGGGTTTACGATTCCATATGGGTAATTGTGGATCGATTGACCAAGGTAGCTCACTTTCGGTCATTCCAGACTGACTATACTATGGGCAAGTACGCTCAGATGTTTCACTACACCAAAAATAGCAATCTAGCACAGTTGAAAACTCTGTCATATAAAACCTGGTACGGTTTTGAATTGTGCCAGACTTAGGTGTTCGATAATGGCCATTTTTTGTGGCACAGTTTAAGCGTGCGCCAGATTTTACCAAACATGAACATTTTTGGCACACTTTAAAACTGTGCCAGTATTTCATATTTCTGGTACACTTTATAACTGTGCCAGATTGAGTACATTTTGGTACTCTTTTAGCACAGTTGAAAACCGTGCCAAAATTTGATGCACTTTTGGCACGGTTTTGAACTGTGCCGAATTTTTTAGATCAAAGAAAAAAAAATTATAATATAACTAAAAAATACACAAATTGCGAATCTCGAAAGTTGCTGATAAACTAATGTACATTAAAACTTCAAAATATTACAAGTATTAATAGTTCATAGACTAAAAAAATTGGGCAGAGTTTCCTCTATTTTCTGGACCTTCTACAACATGCTAATATAATAGTTGAGTAATGTAAACCCTGCACAACCATAAAATATAATAAGAAAATTTCAAAAGCTCGCACGACCATAAAAGCTAACATTAAAACAACAAAAGCCCTCATAGCCATATCATAAATATTAACGACATTATGTAAGTAATCCACATGTTGTAAACCATTGACTTCGTGTGTTCCACATGGATAAAAGCTAACGACAAAATGTTATACTGCAAAAAAAAGTTGCAAAAAGGAGATAATATTAGTAACTAAGTAATTTAAAAAAAAATCTTTTTTTCAAGATAAAAATTTTCATATACGAATTAAAATTATTATTGTATTCTCAAATCGAAATTCTTTTAACTACGTGGTCAGCTCCTACGATTACATTAGTCCCATGCGAGGTGTCCGTGCCTCTTATGGGCCCATTTGAGGGCTGGTTTGAGTTTCCACCCTTTAACGTCTTATTTTATAGGCCTTATTTTCAAATTATCATCATATTCTCAAACCGATAGACCCGTGACTCCACGGTCCAATCCTACGCATTACATTGGCCCCATGCAAGGTGTCTGTGCCACATACAAAGCCACTTGGGGGCTGCTTTGGGTTTTCACCCTTTAACACGACTTGTTTTTAAGCCAAATCTCGGTATTTTCAAATTAATGTTTTATTCTGAAAATGAGAGAACCGCGACTACACGATCAATTTTTATGAGTTACATTGGTCTGGTACGAGGTGTTCGTGCCTCTTATGGGGCCATTAGGTGTCTAGTTTAGGTTTTCACCCACTAACGACATGTTTTCAACCCAAAGTCTAGATATTTTCAAACTATCATCGTATTATCAAACCATATGTTCTGTGACTACACGGTTAGTTCCTATTAGTTACTTTGGCCCCGTGCGAGGTGTTAGTGCCTTTCACGGGGCCATTTGGGCTCTAGTTTGAGTTTTGACCCTCAAACGACATGTTTTAAGAACAATTTAAATATTTTTAAATTATCTTTCTATTATCAAACTGGGAGACCCATGACTACACGGTCAGTTTCTACAAGTTACATTGGTCCCTCACACGGGTGTTCGTGCCTCTTATGGGGTCATTTGGGGGTTGGTTTGAGTTTTCACCCTTTAACGACTTGTTTTTAAGCCTAATCTAGATATTTTCAAATTATTATATTCTCAAACCAAGAGACTCGCGACTACGCGGTCAATTCCTAAGAGTTACATTGACCCCATGCAAGGTGTCCGTGCCTCTTATGGGGCCATTGGGCATCTAGTTTGAGTTTTCACCCACTGACGTCATGATTTTAAGCCAAAGTCTAGATATTTTGAAATTATGATAGTATTTTTAAATCATATGTCTCGTGACTATGCAGTCAGTTCCCACGAGTTACATTCACCCCGTGGGAGTTGTTAGTGCCTCTTATAGGACCGTTAGGGGGCTGGTTTGAGTTTTCACCCTCAAAAGGCATGTTTTTAAGAATAATCTAAATATTTTCAATTTATTGTCATAATCTCAAATCGGGAGACACGTGAGTATACAGTTAGTTCCTACAACTTACATTGGTCTCATGCGCAGTGTTTATGCGTCTCATAGGACCATTTGGGGGCTTGTTTGGGTTTTCAAACATTATCGGCTTGTTTTATAGCCTAATCTAGATATTTTCAAAATACTATCATATTCTTAAATCGGCAGAATTGTGACTACATAATCAGCTCCTACAAGTTATATTGGTCCCGTGCGAGGTGTTCGTGGCTCTTATGGGGGGTCGTTTGGGATCTGGTTTGGGTTTTCACCCTTTAACGACTTGTTTTTAAGCCTAATATAGATATTTTGAAACTATTTCTGTATTCTCAAATCGAGAGACTTGGGACTATGCCCTCAATTTTTACGAGTTATATTGGTCCTGTAGAGGGTGTTCATGCCTCTTACGGGACCATTTGGGGTCATGTTTAGGTTTTCACCCACTAATGGCTTGTGTTTAACCCAATGTCTAGATATTTTCAAATTATAATTGTATTCTCAAACCATATCTCTTTTGCTTACATGGTCAGTTCCTACGAGTTACATTGGCCCCATGCGATGTGTTAGTGCCCTTTACGGGGCCGTTTGGGCTCTTGTTTGAGTTTTCACCCTCAAATGGCACGTTTTTAAGAAGAATCTATTTTTTTTAAATTGTCATCATATTCTCATACAAGGAGACCCATGACTACATGTGCAGTTTCTACAAGTTACATTGGTCCCTTGCACGGGTGTTCGTGCTTCTAACGGGGCCATTTTGGGTCTAGTTTGAGTTTTCACCCATTAACGGCTTGTTTTTAAGCCCAATATACATATTTTCAAATTATCATATTCTCAAACCAGGAGATTCGTGACTGTGCTATCAATTTCGATGAGTTACATTGACCCCGTGCAAGGTGTTTGTGCCTTTTACTAGGCCATTTGGTGTCTAGTTTGAGTTTTCACCCACTAATGACACGATTTTAAGCAAAAGTCTAGATATTTTCAAATTATCAATGTATTCTCAAATCATATGTCCCGTGACTATGCAGTAGATTCTTATGAGTTGCATTGGCCTCGTGCGAGGTGTTCGTGCCTCTTACAGGGCCCTTTGGGAGCTGGTTTGGGTTATCAAGTGTCCAAAAGGGTCATTTTTACATGGATCATCATTTAGGGAAATAAATTTACGTTTCATTATTAGAAAAAAATGGCGAGAAAGTAGAACATGAATAAAATAGTTATGTGTTAATATATGTATATAATTACCTCAGCAACTACAATGACTTCCTCTAAATATCTCAGCCTAACAAGAAGCTCACAAGTGGAATGAACAACTTCTGCATGTCTGTAAGCTCGAAGCAAGGTATTTGGCAAAATGATATCCCTGAGCTTTACCTCCTTCTTTTGCAGCTGCCCTTTTCACGTCTGCTATTATAATTATAATTATAATCAACACTATTGAAAAAACAATCAGATCTCTAATAAATATAGTTATGTATTATACATGGCAATGAAAAGAATAAGTTACACAATGATGTCTTAAGTAGAAAGGTAACACAGTTGCACACCTGAAATAGAATCTCTTTGTGTCTTCTCCACCCACAAGATTGTCTATTCTTTATTCCATTTCTCTATCACCAAGCGTAACCAACATTAATGGCTATAAACACAAAAAGATAAAACTAAAATAAGGTAAAGAATGACATCAATGTAGATCTAACTCAAATGCAATGTTATAATAAAAATTAGCTATATCACTTGGTAATTATATTGGAAGATATATCTTCGTTGTTAGCTATATATTAGGTAGCTATATCAATTAGTGACTACAAAAAGTAACTTCTCACAAATAGCAGTTGCTTATCAGTGAAAAAAGTAACTCCTTAGATATACCAGTAAGTACTCAGACATAGTATTTACTCTGGTACAAGCAACCTTGAGCAAGATATAGCTATTCATCAAACATCGAAGTGAAGAAATATTTATACATCAATCTTTATATAGATACTGATCCGAATCAATGCTTATTGTCTGAAAAACTCCAACATAATTAAAAGTTTAAAACAAATAAAAATAAATAGAACATAATAAATATTAATGTTTATTGTTGGAAAAACTCCAACATAATTAAAAGTTTAAAACAGATAAAAACAGACAGAATAGAATAAAACTTTATACATTGGTGGTTCAATATATTCTAAGCAGGGAGAGTGGTGGATTTTGATGATTGAAACAACATAAAATAATTTTTTATAGTAGAAACTTCCATGTAAGACCCTTATTTCACAAAGCACATCAATAGTTCAAATATAAGTAAACCAAATCCTCAAACAATCGATAAAAGGGATTATCACTAGTGGTATTTCTTTCTACTTTGTTTCCCAGCTACCAAGCACACACAAAATCCTTAATTACTATACCACCATCATAAACAATCCTAAAATACAACGTTAAAAGGCATAGCCCCAAACAAAAACATCCTAATTTTTATTAAAACCAATATAGTTTCCTTAACCTAAGTAAGGTTATATGAAACCATACATACCAAGATTTTCGACATGTTCAATTTCCCCTATCAATTTCGATAATGATAAACTCGAAATTATCTCATAATGACTATACCACTACAACAAAGTTGACAAGTTTAAAAATTTAAAACATGGATAGTATCTACACATGCCTTCCTTAATAGAGTTTGGTCTATTTAAATGTATTTTTCCATCCGTTTCATTGATGGTAAGGAATGAATTTATACAAGTAACAATTTCGTATACAAAGCCTACAAAAGTGGAACTGATTAATAATAATACTAATCCTACATATATAACATCAAAGGGAGATACGATTATGAATTTTAAGTTACATATTTTAGCTGATATTCCCCTGCAAGATAGGGGTACCACAATGGACACCGATCTTATAGTGGTTGTTTTCTAGAAAACTGATCACGAAAAAAGTGGAAGTCAATTCATATGTGATTGAATGAAAAACATGATTGGAACATAGGTAAGTATGCCCCAAATTATCACAATAGATTGTAGGCGTGGTCGACACCAAAACATTTAGCTTGAACAATAGATTGTAGGGGCCATGGGTTTCTGTTTCGGCCAATGGATACTGAGCAGGGCCGCTGTTGTTCACAAAGTGGAGGGAGACGGTCGTGGAAGGGATTTTGATGGAACTTGGCTGAGGGTTATGGGGGTTTTGGAGGCATCAATAGTGATGCCTCCAAGCTTAACCCATAACTCAAACTCACAACTACTACAACATCAAGAGAAAATGTCACTCCGATACTACCTTGTTGTGAACTAGAGAAAGTGTACACAACTAGATAATGGGGTTTCTTTTCATTCTCATTCCTTTATTTATTGGAATTCCACAAGAAACCTATATAAGGTAAATAACTAAAAAGGTATCCATATTATCTCCTAACAAATAATGCTCCACTAATTAAGGAGTTAGAGAATCTCCTCTCCCTTTAATAATTCGACCACATCATAAGGGGCTAGCGCTTATATGTTACAATGAATACGAATCATATCATTTTGAATTATAGTCATGTAACTTAGCAAGAAAAATAAAAAACATGTATTCTGTTTGTCACCAAGCACAATGAAAACTGCTATTAAGATATTACTCAAAATCCATTGAAAAATTAATATTATAATGCTTGAGTTTTAACTTTTACTATGTCATAATAGATCATAGCTTACCACCGTTATTGTAGCTATCATTGTATAGTCAGCCCACCTCAGATACTTCCTCACTTTTCCCCTAGAAGCATGGTATAAAGGTTACAGTTCATATTCTTTCAACATCATCAGAAAAGTAAGTGGTTAGGCATGAAAATTTTATACATTGGGTAGTTATTATGAAAATAAAATAAGATAGCTTGCCTTGGGGCCTTAATTCCAAGAAAAATAGAAGGAATGGAGATAAGCACATTAGCAATTATTTTTGCAAGATTTTTATCGCCTAGCATAAATCAACTATCTCTTAGCAAACATGTAGAGTTTTTAATAAGTGATAAAAAATCATGTCACGCGCACACAGAGCATATGAAGTCATAAAGGTTTTATTTATAATACCATGTAGACAACACTGGATGGGTCTCGAACAAGAAGGCCTTTGCTTCCATACTCTCCTGGGGAAACATTTATAATATGATGTTATTGGGAGGCATTAAATAATATGAAGACCTATCACACAATAAGTATATAGCAATTGTTAAGAAAATAAGAAGGGTCGACCACTCTAGTCAAGGTATATGAATTGCAAACTGTCAAAAAACGGTTGAAACAATAGTGCTCTTATAGTAACTGTTGGAACAAAGGAAAATATCATCAATAGCAAACAAGTATTACTCTCACACACACATTTTGAAAAGATAAAAAAAAATTATATAACACTCCGTTCATCCCAAAGTAAGAGTCCTTTCCTTTTGGGGACGAAAGAGTCTAGGGTTTTGTTCAACTTTGGACACGAATACTATACCGTTTTCAATGGGCTGGACTATTTTCTTGTATGCTCGAAAAATTGAATTTCAGTGAAAAGATACCCCGAGTTCATTTCTAGAAATGCCCCCACCCCCACCCCACCTCCCAACCCCCGGATAGTAAAAATGGATAAGCCATATATATTATTTGATAAAATAACTGAACCACATAAAAAACAAGGAAAATTTATGTTAGTTGTGTTTGAACCAAGTTGTAGTTCATTGTTTTAAATTCAATACTTGGAACAAGGATGTCCTAAAGGGGAATGGCATATCAAGATTATTTGATAATAGATACTTATTAAATTAATTACATATGTTCCTCGATATGGATTACATGGACTTAGAGGCAGACGTGGCCATAGAGTCTTATGTATGTTAACTAAAGACTAGCTCATATTTGAATTTAGCTTTGTAGCTTCCTTTTAGTTGAACTCGTTACAAGTAGTGTTTATGTTTTATTTGGTTTGTTGGATATATGTTCTTTCCAATTTAGAAGAGCTACTTGTGGTAGTTGATCAAGCCAAGTCAATCACTTTTTTTGTATAAATTACTTTTTTGCTTGTAGTGATTCAAGGTGACATGCCACCAGATCAGGCGAGGGCTGAAATACAGCTTCATAAGAATATTTGCTCTTCTCTATTTTTCATTGTATTTGTTTTTAATTAGTTTCTTATAAATGCCTTGGGTCTATAAGAATTATTGGACTAAGTCAAGCACATGTATGGAAACCCTCTTATTTACATCTATGAAAATGAATCAAAACAATTCCAAAATCAAACCTCAATAAAAGCTAAATATAATGCAGATCTGAATGACATCCTTAAACTTACCCAAGGCGATCAACAAAAGGTTTTAGGAACATTACCTTTTACTCCTTAATCCGAGGCAACACATTGTCAATGTAGAACTGTGCTGGAGCATACTTGGGAATGTTTTTACTGCCGGTCTAGTATGCATAACATAAGATTTTTTAGACATATAAATTGGAGTTGAAGCACATTGATAGTAAAATAATCAAGGACCTTTACCAATCAAAGTACTTCTTTCGCTGTGAAAATTAACAACGTAATCACAGTTATATCACGTTGGAGGGATTGAATCAGTGAATGTTGATACCTAAGCGTTAAGATGTCGAATGATCTCAAATTGTCCAAGACATCATTGCTTCAAGAGAGTGTTGTTAGCTAAGGCCAAGACATCGTTCAAAAAATGTTAATATGTTCCTTTTTAGAATGTCAAATAAATGAGTTACCAATAAATTCACACTATGACGTGAGAACTATGTGATAAAAGACCAACAAAGAATTGACATATGAATCAATGTGGTAAAGTCTTTACCAGTTGTTATCTAGGGCAATAAATAAGAAATTACTTATCTAAAAAGAGATGCATTTTAAATGTAGACACCTAAGATCTAATTTAATAACTAAATTTACATTACCAGTTAATAATTGATGGGGGAAGCATGAAAACAAAGTGCATCTTCTTGATGCTCTCTTTAGACTACTACCCAAACCAAACCAAAAGTTTGGATCTGACTATGTTATGCCTGAGATGAAATTCTTTAGGCATGTATTAAAATTGTAATCTAATGCTACAATTATACGCATTAGAATATTTAGTATCCTTCCCAGACATGATATTCAAATTAGTAAAAGAACACCTTAAATTCATTGAAGATCCAAATTTGAACTCCCAGCTATGCATGTGTCAACACCACATATAGATATCCAAAACATAAAAGACATGACAATTTCTTACCAATATTGTAGCTATGCAAGCGTCAACACCAACTTTTTTCCAACTAAACACTTCACCTTGAATTATAGCTTATGTTATCATTAATTAAAAGCATAATCAACAAATTTCGCAAAATACAAATACGCAAATTAAAAATAAACATACCTAAGAAGGTAACCTTCATCATTCCTTAAAAATAAACATACCTAAGTAAATACGATACCCATATGAAAACCCCAAAATCCATTCCAAAAAATTGCATTTAATTTAAAAAAAATTATGAAGACAAAAGCACACATCTTATAATTAATATAGTCAAGACTTTATAATATTACAAACACTCAAGGCACACATTCAGACATCATGAGTAAATACATTTGTTATAAAGTATGAGCTTAGTAGATAACAATAAACCTTTTAATGTATTACAATACTTTTTCAATAAAAAAACTCATAAGGACAACAGATCAAGCAAGTCAAATCTATGTAACAAATAGAGTACCGCCAAAACAACCACATATCTGCCAAACTATGAATCGATAATTGCACAAACATTAATTTAAACTGAAACTAACTTTGATTACCCATTATTTTAAACGATCCACATATAAAAATGTATACAAATACATGTAGGCAAATACATTTTACATTCATATACCTATGTGTATAATATGTATGTTGTTGCCAAATTTCTAGAGATGCATTATAAAATAAAGTAAAAGATCGATTAAAAGATACGCTGAAACATGAATACACAATATATAGATTGTTGAGAAGACACAAGAAGTAAAGAGAGATAATGAGGTTACCTAAGCGGGACGAGTGGAGTAAGAGTTGCGCGGAGAGAGGGAGCTGCGCGAATAGAGAGCTGACCGGAGAGAGAGAGCTAGACATAGTGGTCAAAGCAGAGAGAGGGATGAGCGAGGACTGCGAAGGGAGGAGGAAGATAGAGCGGGATACCAAAGTGTGAGTTTAGATAACTTTTTAGGGTGTTTTATATTTTAGTGAAGTGTGCTTAATTTTGGCACACTTTAAAACAATGCCAAATTTTGGCACTGTTTTAAAGTCTGCCAGATTATCATTAAACCATTTCAGAATTTAGCACAACTTTAAACACTGCCAATTTTTTAATATCAGGGTATGCCAAATAACTATTTTGGTGTAGTGTTCATTACCAAGAGAGTGAGACTCCATGGGGTGCCCCTTGATATTGTGTCCAATCGGGACAAGATTTTTGTGTCCAGATTTTGGGAGAGCTTACCGGAGGCCATGGGTACGGAGTTATGTTTGACTTTGGCCTATCACCCATAGGCGATATGTTGTCAATGTGTATCCTTGATTTTGGCGGGGGTTGGGAGCAGTACCTTGCACTAGTGGAGTTTGCTTAAAATAACTCCTACCAGTTTCCCTGCTTGTTGGCTAGAGGTAGGGGACAAAAAACTACTACTGCCAGAGGTAATTCAGGTGACTACGTCAAGAATAGAGATAATTCGAAGTCATATATGAGTAGCTCAGGTGAGAAAGAAAAGCTACACTAATGACAAGCGGTTCTTCAGAGAGTTTGTTGTGGGGGATCAGGTACTATTACAAGAGTCTCCTATAAAGAGTATAATGCAGTTTGGGAAAAAAGGAAAGATGGAGCCGAGGTACGGAGGGTCATTCCCTATGAGAGGATTGGGCCCGTAGCTTACAGATTTGGGTTACCAGAGCACTTACATAGGATTCATGGCATGTTCCATATTTTGTCGGTGACAAGATATCTTCGGGATGACATGGCCCACACTCATATTGCTTTAGAGGAGATCGACCTACAACCCGATTATTCTTATGAGGAGGGTCCAGTTGCTATCTTGGACCTTAGTGAGAGGAAATTGAGGTCAAAGATAGTGTTGTTAGTACGTGTTCAGTGGCGGCACCAAAATGTCGAGGTGTCTACCTAAGAGCGCGTGGATGAGATGCGCGACAAGTATCCAGACTTATTCTTTCCCTGTATAACTCTTTTTTCCAAATTTCGAGACAAAATTATATTTTCAGGGTAAAGTACGTAACACCCCATATTTTTATGATTTTTAGACATAGGATTAATTAAATTTATTGTGAGAATTAACTAAAAATTAATCTAGATAAAAATAAATATTAGCTAGCGAGTTAAGGGTTAGTATTTATTATAGTGTATTATGTTGAATATTACTAAGCGAATAAAGGAATATATGATTATGAAATTAGTAAAATTTTCACGAGTGGAAAAATATGACAATTGTAAAAAATTAAGTCAAGATGCACATGTGAGTCACGTCAGGACTAATTAAAAGGAATTAGGAAGTAAATTAATTATGAGCATTCCGGATAGTCATTTTAAACATGCCAACGTGTTCGTAAGTGTTGAGATAGTTAGAAAAGTCTATTCAAGGGTTTAGTTTGGGTCCCGGGACTATTTTAGGCCAAACCGGCATCCCGAGAGGGCATTTTGGTAATTTCAATTTTTGGGGAATTAATATACACGAATATTAGATATAGAATATATCTTCAATGTGAGTCCAATTAGGGTTTTCATTCACAAGTTCCAAGGGAGAGCCACAGAGGGTGATGGAGAACCATGTCCAAGGGATATCGACCCTTAACCACTATCTTCAACCACTGAGACCACCACCGTGTAGATCGGAACACGTGGAACACACCCATAACTTTTACTATAGTAGATCAGACCATCTAAATCAAGGTACATGCTTACTACATGCTTTCTTTTAGCACCATTTATATTCATTTTAGCATAGGATAATAAAACCCATGTTTATATATGAATTTTGAGGAAACTAGGAGATGTAAATCCTTATTCTGATATTGAAATGAACATAAGCTGATTCATTTATGCATGTAGAGGAAACAAAAACATGAAATCATTTATTGATTGATGAACGAATCTAAGATATACTTGTTCTTAAATGGGAAATTGAAAGAGCTACGGTTCTAATATATTAAATTCGAGATTCATACTTAACTCATGATTAATGAGGAATTAATTGTACTAGGATGTTAGAATCCGAATATAGATGTCGGGTTATCAATTAGTATAGTTGTATTGGTGTTTGGGAAAATTATTTAGAGGATTTAGAATA